>JAQIUQ010005083.1:57500-140000 GCA_030378365.1 Hybognathus amarus
TGTGTGTGTGTGTGTGTGTGTGTGTGTGTGTGTGTGTGTGTGTGTGTGTGTGTGTGTGTGTGTGTGTGTGTGTGTGTGTGTGTGTGTGTGTGTGTGTGTGTGTGTGTGTGTGTGTGTGTGTGTGTGTGTGTGTGTGTGTGTGTGTGTGTGTGTGTGTGTGTGTGTGTGTGTGTGTGTGTGTGTGTGTGTGTGTGTGTGTGTGTGTGTGTGTGTGTGTGTGTGTGTGTGTGTGTGTGTGTGTGTGTGTGTGTGTGTGTGTGTGTGTGTGTGTGTGTGTGTGTGTGTGTGTGTGTGTGTGTGTGTGTGTGTGTGTGTGTGTGTGTGTGTGTGTGTGTGTGTGTGTGTGTGTGTGTGTGTGTGTGTGTGTGTGTGTGTGTGTGTGTGTGTGTGTGTGTGTGTGTGTGTGTGTGTGTGTGTGTGTGTGTGTGTGTGTGTGTGTGTGTGTGTGTGTGTGTGTGTGTGTGTGTGTGTGTGTGTGTGTGTGTGTGTGTGTGTGTGTGTGTGTGTGTGTGTGTGTGTGTGTGTGTGTGTGTGTGTGTGTGTGTGTGTGTGTGTGTGTGTGTGTGTGTGTGTGTGTGTGTGTTGTGTGTGTGTGTTTGTATGTGTGTGTAGTGTGGTGTGTGTGTGTGTGTGTGTGTGTGTGTGTGTGTGTGTGTCTGTGACTGTGTGTTGTTGTTCATACGTGTGTGTGTGTGTGTTGTTCTTGTGTGTGTGTGTGTGTGTGTGTGTGTGTGTGTGTGTGTGATGAAGAGTCTCGTTTCTGTGTGCTTCCTCACACTCTCCGTGTGCGTGGTCGTCATCATACATCTTGTGTGTCTCGTGTAGTACACACACACACACACACACACACGTGTGTGTCTGTCTGTGTGTGTGTGTGTGTGTGTGTGTGTGTGTGTGTGTGTGTGTAGTGTGTCGTGTGTGTGTGTGTGTGTGTGTGTGTGTGTGTGTGTGTGTGTGTGTGTGTGTGTGTGTGTGTGTGTGTGTGTGTGTGTGTGTGTGTGTGTGTGTGTGTGTGTGTGTGTGTGTGTGTGTGTGTGTGTGTGTGTGTTACAGGAGAATAACATCCAGTCATGTCTGCCACTGGATTTCACTGAGGAACAGTTCAGAACAGAAGATACACGGTAAAACATTTCTATTTGTCAGCTCATATGAACAAAAGTAAAGAAAATATCATAAAGCACAACATACATGACAAATATAGAAAATTAACACAGGAATAGAAATATAACACAATGTAGCAAATGTTTTTTGCAGGATGTAATGTTTTTTTTTTCAGTTGATCTTTAATGATGCTTGTGTGTGTGTGTGTGTGTGTGTGTGTGTGTGTGTGTGTGTGTGTGTGTGTGTGTGTGTGTGTGTGTGTGTGTGTGTGTGTGTGTGTGTGTGTGTGTGTGTGTGTGTGTGTGTGTGTGTGTCTGTGTGTGTGTGTGTGTGTGTGTGTGTGTGTGTGTGTGTGTGTGTGTGTGTGTGTCAGGCTGGTGGTGGCCCTATCGGTGACTCTGGCTCTGTTCCTCATTGAGCTGGCTGGATTTCTCTCAGGAAGCTCCATGTTCAACAGTAATCAGGCGCTTCTGTGTATCCTTACATCAGTGAATGTCTCTGATTGGCTGAGGTGTTCTCCTGTCTCTGATTGGCTGAGGTGTTTTCCTGAATGTCTCTGATTGGCTGAGGTGTTATCCTGTCTCTGATTGGCTGAGGTGTTCTCCTGAATGTCTCTGATTGGCTGAGGTGTTCTCCTGAATGTCTCTGATTGGCTGAGGTGTTCTCC
Source organism: Hybognathus amarus (assembly GCA_030378365.1). Lineage (NCBI taxonomy): Eukaryota > Metazoa > Chordata > Actinopteri > Cypriniformes > Leuciscidae > Hybognathus > Hybognathus amarus. The sequence continues at coordinate 59,269 of JAQIUQ010005083.1, forward strand.
TGTCTCTGATTGGCTGAGGTGTTCTCCTGAATGTCTCTGATTGGCTGAGGTGTTTCTCCTGAATGTCTCTGATTGGCTGAGGTGTTCTCCTGTCTCTGATTGGCTGTGGTGTTCTCCTGAATGTCTCTGATTGGCTGAGGTGTTCTCCTCTCTCTGATTGGCTGTGGTGTTCTCCTGAATGTCTCTGATTGGCTGAGGTGTTCTCCTGAATGTCTCTGATTGGCTGAGGTGTTCTCCTGTCTCTGATTGGCTGAGGTGTTCTCCTGAATGTCTCTGATTGTCTGAGGTGTTCTCCTGTCTCTGATTGGCTGTGGTGTTCTCCTGAATGTCTCTGATTGGCTGAGGTGTTCTCCTCTCTCTGATTGGCTGAGGTGTTCTCCTGAATGTCTCTGATTGGCTGAGGTGTTCTCCTGTCTCTGATTGGCTGAGGTGTTCTCCTGAATGTCTCTGATTGGCTGAGGTGTTCTCCTGTCTCTGATTGGCTGTGGTGTTCTCCTGAATGTCTCTGATTGGCTGAGGTGTTCTCCTCTCTCTGATTGGCTGTGGTGTTCTCCTGAATGTCTCTGATTGGCTGAGGTGTTTCTCTGAATGTCTCTGATTGGCTGAGGTGTTCTCCTGTCTCTGATTGGCTGAAGTGTTTCTCCTGAATGTCTTTGATTGGCTGTGGTGTTCTCCTGAATGTCTCTGATTGGCTGAGGTGTTTTCCTGAACGTCGGCTCAGCTCTGGTCTCTCACTCCAGCGCCTGCATCAGTTTGTCCTTCTTTGTGTTCCAGCAATGGCCCTGCTGGACGTACTGGATCATATTCAGCCTCTGCAGGTCCGTCTTCTCCTTACACATCTTTATTCTTTAGTATTAAAGTGCCCTGTTATGCTTTTTCAGATATTGCCTCTCATGCAGTGTGTATTACATCTGTTTGTGACTGTAAATGATGGATTTTTGTCTCCCAAAAGAAAGAATCGATTCTGAACTGAAACAAATCGTCAGTAATTCAGTCTCACTTCCTATGTAGGTTTGTACCTCATTAGCATAATGGCAGCCTGTGGTGTTGATTGGCTGAGCAGCGTCTCTTAGCTCCGCCCTCAAACACTGTAGTGTATCTGAGACTGGAAGAGTTCGGCTCGTGTTGTTCGTGTCGAGAAGACGCTGTTTTCTGAAATTGATACGGTAAAACTCACGACATCGTTTGAGCGTTTGCTTTCCGACCAATCAAAGCAGAGCAGCTCTCAGAGAGGCGGGGCTTAGAGAGACTGAGTGTTTCAGACACTGAGAGGAAAGAGCTGAAGCTGCAGTGGAGATTATGAGGAAATAAAGTGTGTTTGATCTTGGATGAATGAGAACCTGAAACTGAACATCAGGAGCCTTTAATATAGTGTAATGGGGCACTTTAAAACCAGTTATAAGTATTATGTAAGCTTTCCTGTGTCCAACAAATGCATGATTGTAAAATATAAATGCATTATATCTACACAAACTTCAGTATATTAAATGAATTCCAGGTGATTTGCGTCATTCTGGCAAATAATAAAGACTTAGACTCGACTTAAATGTACTGAAAATTGACATTTTCCCTCTGAATGGAGCTGCATTAGTCATAATTCATCATCTGTTGTGTGTGTGTCTGTGTGTGACAGTGTGTTTCCAGCGCTCTTCGAGTTCTTTCTGCTCATTTCACTGAAGTCAGTGTGAGATTCTTCAGGACATGAAGACCCTGCAACAGAAGAGAAGACACTCGATGAAGAGTTTGCTGGACAGATAGAGAAGGTCTCAGTGTCCTCCTCAGTGTTTAGAGATCAAGAAATGGACAGATTTGAAGCTGTTTCACTTTCATGTGTTTTAGAAAGGAATTAAACGTACATTTTCACAGTGAATTTGTGTGCATTGTTTTCTTTTATAGTTTTGAGGACTTTTTATACAAAGAAGTTGTAGGCTACACATATTTATCGAAGTCTATTTCTGTAACATGAAAATCAATTTAATGCATTATAACAAAAAAATGTGATTTAAAATGTCAAAATGATTATATTTAAAGTTGAAAAAATCAGATAAAAGTAATAATTATAAAGTAATGACTATTCATGTCGAAACAATGACTTATTATTTTATACTTTAGACTTTTTATGTCATAATTCTGAATATATCACAGCATTGTTTTCTCTTATGTGTCTTATGTGAAATGGGATTTCACTGCATATTCAATAATGGTAATATACATTTATGTTTAGTACAGGTAGAATGTACAGGATATAGATGTATATTTTAATTTTACACACAGTTTTACATTATATATGATCTGTACAGTACTCTGCCGCTGTTTGTGTAAAATCTTTGAGGCGGGGCCAAAGTGATTGGCAGATCGCAGGCCCAATGAATGTTCTTTTTAACAGGCCAATCAGCGATAAGTTTACGGGGGTTGGGCCAATAGCAGAGCGGCTGGGTTTCATTTTAAATCCAGGCGGTTAAACGGAAGAGTTGAGGCACAGACACAAAAACAGAGGAATCCTCATCATGCAGGTATAATAACCGCATATTGATCATTAATTTACAGTATAAGTATATGTTTATATATTTATAAGCGTATGTAGGAGATGTCAGTGTAGCTGAGGTATTGATCCGGATAAAATCAAGCTTTTGAGCGTCATTGTCCGAGTGAAACTACGACTACTAAATTATCTCAGACGTTATATAACTTAGTAATAATTGTATTTCGTTTGGTTAAGTTTCCCATATGTGAGCTGTCTTATTTTTCTTGATATAAGTGCTTTATTTTGATCACGGTTGTCTTATTTTGATTGATGGAAGTGCTTTATCTGTTCAGTGTGTGTTGAGTTTGAGATATGTTTGTGTTTCTTTAATCAGAATAAAGAGAACAGGGAACCCAGAGCTCTGCAAACACAGGTGACACACAACAAAACATGATATTTATATTAATTTAGCGAGTCATAGTGCAGTTTACGGAGATCACGTGCTCTTCTCCAGCTTTACGTCACTGCTGTGTGTCTGACGCTCATGTTGTGTGTGTGTGTGTGTGTGTGTGTGTGTGTGTGTGTGTGTGTTTCAGGCTGCTGGTGAGATGAATCCAGACACACACACTGTTTCAGGTAAAACCATGACAATGTGTCACGAGCAAACCTTTATAAAGATGTGCATGAGTGCAATATGGATGTTAAGGTGGTTGACCTTCCTCTAAAGATATTTTATTGTCTGGCAGGTGACACTGTTTAGTCCGCTAGATTATAAATGATCATAATAAACGTACTAAAACACTAGTTTTGTTGCTTGTGATTGTTTAATCGTTTAAATGAATGTTTGATAGATATAGTCTTCTTTCAGGTCCTGGGAGAGTTCCAGTCAAGTCGAGACTCAAAGTAAGTTCACTTTAAAATTATAGTATGAATATGGATTTGCATAATTCTTGATCCAATGTATCTTGATTTAAGAGCGTTTAGTTGTACTGGAAAACAAGAGGAAACATTGAGGAAGAACATCAGTGTGTTTAATGATCACTGCTGTTCCAGGAAGTTCACCATAAAAGACTTCGACATCGGCCGTCCGCTGGGAAAGGGCAAGTTTGGGAACGTGTATCTGGCGCGAGACCGTAAGCTGAAGGCCATCGTGGCGCTGAAAGTCCTGTTCAAAACTCAGATGGAGAAGGAGGGAGTCGAGACATCAGCTGAGGAGAGAGATTCGAGATCCAGTCGCACCTCAGGTGTGTGTGTGTGTACACAGAAAACTACAGAATACAGCTCTTTTGCGCTGTCACTCTCATTCACATCAATCCACATGTCTGCTCTTCTCTTTCTCACAGACGTGTGCATTTATTTTTTTGAGATAACGTTTCATCAAGTGCATGCTGGGTAGATCAGCACGTGACACCAGTTCAAATGTGCACATCTACCATCAGTTCTGACCGGATCTCTTCTGAAATTGTCCCTCTCGAACATTATCTAGTGTTTATTCGATGACAAACATGTCAAGAGATTTCCGGCATCGTTTTTGTGATGCAAAAAATGTAGTTATAGTCTCGCTTTCGTCTGTGAATTATTATTATTATTTTTCCAAAATGAACACTGGTTGGAGATGATCCGTGTGTGTGTGTGTACAGGCATCCAAACATCCTGCAGTTCTACAACTACTTCTACGACGACACGCGAGTGTATCTGATTCTGGAGTACGCGCGCGTGGAGAGATGTACAAGGAGCTCCAGCGCTGCGGACGCTTCGACGAGCCAGCGCACCGCCACCGTGAGTGATCCAGCGGCACAAACACTCATGCACATCAATCGCAAATTAAAAAAAATCTATTTTCTAACGGTTTAATAATGTGTTTTTAGACGCACAGTTTAGAGACGCACAGGCTTGCAGCGGAGGAAGCATTATGAATGAAGCGTATACTTTACAACAGCAGTTCATTTACAAACAAGTAGAAAATAGCTATAAATAATGTTTAGTTAGTCGAGCACGTCAAGCTGTTTCCGTGTTGCAGGCGCAAAACGTATCTGATTGGCCGATGTTCAACAGACATGTCTACACTTAAGCTTTACTTACTCTGGACTTTACTTAAAACACTCCGGGGCTTAAGCCCTCTTAGCCCAGCCCTAGTGCCACGCATCAATGGTCAAAATATTCATAATTAATATTTAAATGTTAATAAACAAACTTCGAATATGATTTTTGGGCAAAAGTCAAAGGCCGAGTGTTTAATTTAAGATCAATGACATGCACTTGATTGGGACTAACAGCTGCGGTGTGTTTCTCGATTTTAAATCAATTTCGATTCGATATGCACAGATTTGATCATAGATTTTAAATCTATAGATTCAAATTGAAATTCGATTAAACTGATTTGAATCGAATGGAGCTTCCAGCCCTGATCAAGCGTGCGGTTATGGTGTGTGTGTGTGTGTGTGTGTCGCTGATGTTGACGCTGGTCTCCTGTGTGTCCAGTACATGGAGGAGCTGGCGGACGCGCTGAACTACTGTCACGAGAAGAAGGTGATCCACCGAGACATCAAGCCGGAGAACCTCCTGCTGGGCTTCAGAGGAGAGCTCAAGATCGCAGACTTCGGCTGGTCCGTCCATGCACCGTCGCTGACGGTAACACACACCCCAGAATGCCTTTCTACAGACTCAAGGTCACTTCACAATATGAGACAAAGAAATAAAACAGATAAACTGAATAGGTAACATGACTAAACTGATAAGACATGACAAGATTCGGATCACAGAGAAACAGGAAATATGTTAAAGTGGGTTTTGTGATCATGTAATGATGGAAGGCCGTGAATGTGTTCGGGAATAGGATCATGGAGAGCTTAGAGTGTATAAAGTAGAAGTTAAAGCCATGGTGACGAATGGTGTGACCTGATGAAAGCGTGTAGATGATGAAGAGAAGGCATGCTTCACACACACCTGAACATGGTTGTGTGTGTGTGTGTTTCAGACGTCGAACCATGTGTGGCACGCTGGACTACCTCCCGCCGGAGATGATCGAGGGACACACACACGATGAGAAGGTGGACCTGTGGTGTATCGGTGTGCTGTGCTACGAGTGTCTGGTGGGAAACCCTCCGTTCGAGACGGCCAGCCACAGCGAGACCTACAAGCGCATCACCAAGGTCTGTCCACACACACACACACACTCTTTACACTGACTCCTATTTACAGGGATGCACACATATGAAAATATGGCTTATATACAGTGGGGCCAAAAAGTATTTAGTCAGCCACTGATTGTGCGAGTTCTCCTACTTAGAATAATGAGAGAGGTCTGTAATTATCATTATAGGTACACTTCAACTATGAGAGACAAAATGAGAAGAAAAAAAAATCCAGGATTTTTAAAGAATTTGTTTGTAAATGATGGTGGAAAATAAGTATTTGCTCAATAACAAAAGTTCAACTCAATACTTTGTAACATAACCTTTGTTGGCAATGACAGGTCAAACGTTTCCTGTAAGTCTTCACCAGGTTTGCACACACTGTAGCTGGTGTTGTGGCCCATTCCTCCATGCAGATCTCCTCTAGAGCAGTGATGTTTCAGGGCAACACAGACTCCACACATTTTCTATGGGGTTGAGGAGACGGGCTAGGCCACTCCAGGACCTTGAAATGCTTTTTACAGAGCCACTCCTTCGTTGCCCGGGTGGTGTGTTTGTGATCATTGTCATTCTGGAAGATCCAGCCACGTTTCATCTTCAAGGCTCTCACTGATGGAAGGAGGTTTGGGCTTAAAATCTCACGATACATGGCCCTGTTCATTCTTCCCTCAACACGGATCAGTTTTCCTGTCCCCTTTGAAGAGAAACAGCCCCAAAGCATGATGTTTCCTCACCCATGCTCCACAGTAGGTCTGGTGTTCTTGGGATGCAACTCTGCATTCTTCTTCCTCCAAACACGACGAGACCAAAAAGTTCTATTTTGGTTTCATCTGACCACATGATATTGTCCCACTCCTCTTCTGGATCATCCATATGCTCTCTGGCAAACTTCAGACGGGCCTGGACATGTACTGGCTTAAGCAGGGGGACACGCCTGAACTGCAGGATTAGAGTCCCTCTCGGTGTAGTGTGTTACTGAAGCAGGAGGACACGCCTGAACTGCAGGATTAGAGTCCCTCTCGGTGTAGTGTGTTACTGAAGCAGGAGGACACGCCTGAACTGCAGGATTAGAGTCCCTCTCGGTGTAGTGTGTTACTGAAGCAGGAGGACACGCCTGAACTGCAGGATTAGAGTCCCTCTCGGTGTAGTGTGTTACTGAAGCAGGGGGACACGCCTGAACTGCAGGATTAGAGTCCCTCTCGGTGTAGTGTGTTACTGAAGCAGGAGGACACGCCTGAACTGCAGGATTAGAGTCCCTCTCAGTGTAGTGTGTTACTGAAGCAGGAGGACACGCCTGAACTGCAGGATTAGAGTCCCTCTCGGTGTAGTGTGTTACTGAAGCAGGGGGACACGCCTGAACTGCAGGATTAGAGTCCCTCTCGGTGTAGTGTGTTACTGAAGCAGGGGGACACGCCTGGCGCTGCAGGATTAGAGTCCCTCTCGGTGTAGTGTGTTACTGAAGCAGGGGGACGCGCCTGAACTGCAGGATTAGAGTCCCTCTCGGTGTAGTGTGTGACTGAAGCAGGGGGACACGCCTGAACTGCAGGATTAGAGTCCCTCTCGGTGTAGTGTGTTACTGATGCAGGGGGACACGCCTGAACTGCAGGATTAGAGTCCCTCTCGGTGTAGTGTGTTACTGAAGCAGGGGGACACGCCTGAACTGCAGGATTAGAGTCCCTCTCGGTGTAGTGTGTTACTGAAGCAGGGGGACGCGCCTGAACTGCAGGATTAGAGTCCCTCTCGGTGTAGTGTGTTACTGAAGCAGGGGGACACGCCTGAACTGCAGGATTAGAGTCCCTCTCGGTGTAGTGTGTTACTGAAGCAGGGGGACACGCCTGAACTGCAGGATTAGAGTCCCTCTCGGTGTAGTGTGTTACTGAAGCAGGGGGACACGCCTGAACTGCAGGATTAGAGTCCCTCTCGGTGTAGTGTGTTACTGAAGCAGGGGGACACGCCTGAACTGCAGGATTAGAGTCCCTCTCGGTGTAGTGTGTTACTGAAGCAGGGGGACACGCCTGAACTGCAGGATTAGAGTCCCTCTCGGTGTAGTGTGTTACTGAAGCAGGGGGACACGCCTGAACTGCAGGATTAGAGTCCCTCTCGGTGTAGTGTGTTACTGAAGCAGGGGGACACGCCTGAACTGCAGGATTAGAGTCCCTCTCGGTGTAGTGTGTTACTGAAGCAGGGGGACACGCCTGAACTGCAGGATTAGAGTCCCTCTCGGTGTAGTGTGTTACTGAAGCAGGGGGACACGCCTGAACTGCAGGATTAGAGTCCCTCTCGGTGTAGTGTGTTACTGAAGCAGGGGGACGCGCCTGAACTGCAGGATTAGAGTCCCTCTCGGTGTAGTGTGTTACTGAAGCAGGGGGACACGCCTGAACTGCAGGATTAGAGTCCCTCTCGGTGTAGTGTGTTACTGAAGCAGGGAGACGCGCCTGAACTGCAGGATTAGAGTCCCTCTCGGTGTAGTGTGTTACTGAAGCAGGGGGACACGCCTGAACTGCAGGATTAGAGTCCCTCTCGGTGTAGTGTGTTACTGAAGCAGGGGGACACGCCTGAACTGCAGGATTAGAGTCCCTCTCGGTGTAGTGTGTTACTGAAGCAGGGGGACACGCCTGAACTGCAGGATTAGAGTCCCTCTCGGTGTAGTGTGTTACTGAAGCAGGGGGACACGCCTGAACTGCAGGATTAGAGTCCCTCTCGGTGTAGTGTGTTACTGAAGCAGGGAGACGCGCCTGAACTGCAGGATTAGAGTCCCTCTCGGTGTAGTGTGTTACTGAAGCAGGGGGACACGCCTGAACTGCAGGATTAGAGTCCCTCTCGGTGTAGTGTGTTACTGCAGCAGGGGGACGCGCCTGAACTGCAGGATTAGAGTCCCTCTCGGTGTAGTGTGTTACTGAAGCAGGGGGACACGCCTGAACTGCAGGATTAGAGTCCCTCTCGGTGTAGTGTGTTACTGAAGCAGGGGGACGCGTCTGAACTGCAGGATTAGAGTCCCTCTACGGTGTAGTGTGTTACTGATGGTAGCTTTTGTTACTTTGGTCCAGCTCTCTGCAGGTCATTCATCAGGTCCCTCCGTGTAGTTCTGGGATTTCTGCTCACCGTTCTCATGATCGTTTTGACCCCATGGGATGAGATCTTGCGTGGATCTCATCGTTTTTTTTCACACCGAAGCTGCTGCCTATTGTAGATTGACTCTTCCCTGTCTGGTGCAGGTCTACAATGTTCTTCCTGGTGTCCTTCGAGCTCTTTGGTCTTGGCCATGGTTGAGTGTGGAGTGTGACTGTTTAAGGCTGTGGACAGGTGTGTTTATACAGATAATGGGTTCAAACAGGGGTCATTAATACAGGTAACCAGTGGAGGACAGAAGAGCTTCTTAAAGAAGTTGTCACAGGTCTGGGAGAGCCAGAAATCTTGCTGGTTTGTTATTGACCAAATACTTATTTTCCACCATAATTTACAAATAAATTCTTTTAAAATCCTACAATGTGATTTCCTGGATTTTCTCATTTTGTCTCTAATAGCTGAAGTGTACCTATGATGAAAATTACAGACCTCTCTTCATTATTCTAAGAAGGAGAACTTGCACAATCAGTGGCTGACTAAATGGGGCCATACTTTTTGGCCCCACTGTATGTGTGTGTACATGCATACATCTCTTTAGAGCAGGGGTTCTCAACTCCAGTCCTCAAGACCCACTGCTCTGCATATTGTGCATGTCTCCCTTATTTAACACACCTGATTCAGATCCTCAGCTCGTTAGGATAGACTCTGTCTCCATACTCTGTCTATCCTAACGAGCTGAGGATCTGAATCAGGTGTGTTAAATAAGGGAGACATACACACTATGCAGAGCAGTGGGTCTTGAGGACTGGAGTTGAGAACCCCTGCTTTAGAGCACACATGCACATCCTGACTAATGGGAATGTGTTTATATTGGGGATGCACAGTTTATTATACATTTTCAAAAGAAGACCCCATTTTTAACTTGTTTTTGTGGAGTTTTAGCCCTAAAGTCACACCTGCTTCAGAGATCTTGTGCTCATCCTGAGTAGTATGTTAAGACTAAGAGGGTATGGTGATATTTAAGAACATTTCTTTTAAAGTTGTATTTCTCGGGGGTTTGAATGTTTTGAAAATGTTAACTTAAAATGACTGCTTTTTAATGGCAGTAAAATGGCAGTTTTTTTATGATAAATCCTTAATTTCCTCAAGTGCATGAACAAACTTTCACATTTTAATGACAAAATAGTTTTTCTCAAGAAACTTACATTATTATAAGATTTGAGAATGAGAATAAGAGTGAGGTCCCCAGTTGACTTGTAACTTTTTGCAGAAATTTAACTTCAGTTACAAAACATCAACTTTAGAGAACATGTGCCAATCCTTATTAATAGTAATATAATATATGCATATTTAACTGATCTAATAAGTTCATTAAACAAACTTTTGGGTCCAGTCAAATTGGAGGTTATTGACTGATTTTAAGAAATTATTTTCAGAAATTCTAATTAAGTTTTAGCTACGTTTTTAAGTTGGGAATATAACATATTTTTAAATAAAGTTAGAAAGTAAGGACATAGATGTTTATACAAAATTGTATAGGCAAGTTTTCAAGTATTTCCATACAGTTCTTAAAGTCATAATTATAACATTTAAAAGTGACTGTCACGTCACACAGTCATGGTCAATTATTGTTTACGTTATTGTTCATTGGTGTCACTTCGAAGAACCCGTGCACGTTTTGTTAATATTTAATAATCTGCTTAATATTTTGAATGACCCAATACTTTTTTTGACTAATTTGTGGTTATTTCATGAGAAATCTCAGGAGTTCAAATTCTTATGTTTTGTTATTTCTCGTGTGTGTGTTAGGTGGATCTGCAGTTTCCTAAAGTGGTCTCTGACGGCGCCCGCGATCTGATCTCGAAGCTGCTCCGCCACAGTCCTTCCATGCGTCTGCCGCTCAGGAGTGTGATCGAGCACCCGTGGGTGAAGGGGAACTCACGCAGAGTCCTGCCGCCCGTCTACAACTCACAGGCAACTGCACACCACTGATGACATTAGCGCAAGGACCTGTTTGAGACACTCAGTTTGTGCTGTCACACTGAATGTCAAAAGTGTGTGTCTTTGACTGTTAATGAGTCTGAGATGTCCTCTGCTCATTTACTCTCTTTTATAGCTGTAGATCTGTTCATATTCATGTGGTTTCTGTCTTCTATGAATGTGTTTTATGCTGAACCTGTCAATTTATATTAAAATAAGAGCTTTTTAGTGTGTTGTGGCGACTCACTCACTCACTCACGGGGTTGTTACACTCCTGCACGGATGCATTCAGATGTTCACCAGTTTTATATGTTACGATTAAAATTTTGTGCATAAATTAAATTCACAACTTTAGATGGAAACACCGCTAGTGAGTATCTCAAATTTCCTTTGAAAAAAACACTAGTTCACATTAGTTCGTTGGTTGGTTGTGGGTGACTATTTAACTTTGTAAACATTAATAGTTACATTTTGCTGTACTGAAGTGTAGTTTTGCATTGCTCTTGATATCTAGAATGGCAGCTCTACTGTTTTATTGGTATGCAGTGTGCAAGGTGACTTAGTACATACATTTCTCAGGTGTTTCATGCTCACTTTGTTTGCTGCACAACATCTTTTGGAACAGTTCAGTGCTACTTCTGAGTAGTACCACCGCCTCCGTTTCTTCCTCATTTAATTTTAGAAAATTCTGGCACATCCAATGCTTAATTTGTCTCCAGGTGACAAGGTTATGTAGACTTGCGTGTCGTCTGCATAACTGTGATAGCTAATGGTCTTGTCTTCTGTAATTTTAGCTAAAAGGAAGCATGTAGATATCTGAACGGTAGCGGTCCCAGGATGGAGCCTTGGGGAACTCCACACGTCATTCTTGTACGCTCAGATGCAAAACTACCTGTGGACAGATAGTAGCTTCTACTCTTCATAGCATGCATGCTGCGGTAGGCTGAACCATTTACCACGGTGGTAATCGACAATTCCACTTCCAACCTGTAGGGGTAACAAAGAGGAAAAGTGCGTTGAGTGTTGCTTTTAAAGGTGCTGTAAGTTTTTGACTACTAAAGCATATACCATATATGTTTGAAACATGCTGAGTTCACATACTCGTTTCTCTGAAAAACATTTCTATAACCAGTTATTTTTCTTTGAATTGTGTGTTCTTGTCTCGCAATTTTTGGTTTGGTTTGTTTTCGCACGTTGCCCTTTCACCCAATAGTATTTCAGCATCACAGGTTGCCAGTTGGTGGAAAACGCAGCATATGGGAGCCAGTGGTCAAAAAGATTGCAGATTCTGACCTTAAAAAAAAGAACTCAACCCCGTAGCACTAGAGTCTGAGGAGGAGACATTTGTCCAAAACAATATTTTGAATTTGGACCGCAGTGCCCATTTCATACAAACTGTACCTTCGGTTCTCTTAGTCCCAGACTTTATGAGCTGCAGTAACTGTCAGATGATTGAAGTGCTCTTTTATATCCATTATTCGTCTTGACTGCACTTTATAGGCGGCATTCAGACAAAGATGGAGAGAAGAATAAGTGACATGTAGAATGCTTTGAATGATTCGATAACTGTCTATCTTCAATTAGCAGATATTCTCATTATAATCAATAAATCGCTCATGAACTGTTGTGAGATGCACACAGAGTGACTTTCTATTGGATTTGAAAAGATGGTTGTTTTATTCTGTATTAGTGTATCATAATTTGAGCATGCGACATACATGTGCATGGATCAGGTGACACGCGTTCATTTATTGAGACTTTGAGACTTTCTTTTCACGTTTTTTAAGCATTTCACAATCCACACACAAACAACTACAAATGAATAGTTGATTAACATAGTTTGTTAGTTAACTGCTTGTAAAAAATAAAAAGTAAGTAATATAAAGTAAATAAAAAAACACTGTTAGCATGCTAAAATTAAATGTAATGGTGATTCTTGAAATAATTTTGAAAGCGATTTTTTTTACATTCTGTAATGAACACACACACGGCAACATGTCATTTATTTTATTCAGAAGTTGCGCTGGTTTCAGCATTTCGTCGGAGCTGTCACGCGTTTGCAGGGATGCACAAATGACTCAAGTTCTGCTATTTCCTGATGATCGTAGATGCCGGTAATGGAGGTTCTGCGTTCTTCACCGTTCCTATATTGGCGGATGAGCTGACCAGAGTACGGGACTCGAGCAAAAAAGGTTTTGCTTTTAATCTCAATCACACAGGAATGGTTGGGTGGAATCTCGATCTCCATGCTCACCGAGTGCAGGGCCTTATCAAGTTTAGAGTTCGTTTCCGAATTCAAGCGACTCTGGTCATATTTCAGACTCAGTTTTCCACCTACATTAACTAAATCTAACATCTTCCCGGACACTGACGCCTCTATCGCTCCTCCAACCGTGTCCGTACGGCCCTTCAGGAACGCTCTTGATTTGTCTTTGCCGTGATCCAGCTTCACCACATGTTTGGCTGGATTACAGTTCATGTTTTTAGCACTGAAGTGTTTTATCAGTTCTTCCCTCTCTGACTTTTCCTCATCTCCGACTACATAATCATCAATTTTTAATTGATGTCTTATTATGTCGTTGTTTAGCGAGAGAACTTCAGTTTGCATGTTTTTTTTCTGGTTTAAAATTTTTTTGGCCACAGAATGGATACCAGTGTTATCTTTAGTGATGTAGTCACTTTTACAAAACTTTACTGGGATAAATGGAATCTGGCCACTCTGTATTTCTTCCCACGATTTCCACTCTAAAATTTCAAAGTTGTCTTTATTCACTAGAAATGCAGGAGTCGGCATGTTAGCAACTTTCCACCCTACTTCTGGACTTTTAACTATCTCTAACACCTTATCACATTTCTTTGATCCAAGAATGTAATACTCGTTACTGCTGTCATCAGAAACTAGAACTGCATCTTTAGGTGGAGTTTTTGATTTGACGAGCTCCAAGTACTGCTTCACCTCCAGAGCCTGGTCCTGTTTCCCAGCTGGACCACTGGTGACAAGTCCACGACGATGAATGTGATGAGAAGAGTCTGCAAGACAAATCCAATAGAAATACACAAACCGAAAACTGATAACTTATGTTAGTTACAATCATTTTACAGTTTTTTACAATTGCTATGACAGATTTTTCAATACTTTTTTAACAATTTTCCAAAACTCTTAACACAGTTAGCATTACATCCGGCTGTGTAAGCTATACTATTAACACATTTATTGTTGCTTTAACACAAAATGCATACAGTGAACACAAATTTAAAATGTCTTGAACTTCTTTTACACACAAGCTCAAACAAGACCAAAACAATGGATTTTTACTGCCAAATTTACCATTGCTTTAACACTGTATGTCAGAACAGATAACACCATGTTCTAAACCTAACCTTACAGGCTAAAAGGCTCAAAGTAAACAGCTGTTTATATTGTGAATTGAAAAACAAATAAATCCCCTGTATTTTATTCTATTGTTACTGAGAAACAGCTGATTGAATAATGCAAATATGGGACAATGTGTACCATCGTCCACAGGACCAAATGTCCCTCGACAATGGATGCATTTCATCCAAGACATCCATCATTCGTATTTTTTTTTTTTATTGATCATTTCTACAACATAGGAAACAAAATGCACACATTTGCTAAACCCAAACAAAACTGTAGAAAAGCTTCAAAATAAACTGCAGTGCAAAACAATCTACTGTATAAACAATCCAATATACTGTATATTGTATAAGGGCAGATCCTACAAACTGTATATAAAATAATGCAGTTTCTGTAATTCCATCTCATGTTAGTGTTTTTTTGTGACATTGTATGATTGACTAAATGTCCCTGTTGGAAGAGAACATGTGTTAGTGTTTTGGTAGACATTGTGTATTGTGTTAGTGTATTATTGTTTTTTAAAAATTAGTGTTGCATGGAGTTTAGTTTACAGTGTGTGATTTTGAACATGAATTAACTGTTTTGCCAATTGTGTGTTGTAGGTGTGTTGGTTTGCTTAAGAGTTTAGAAAAATTGTTAAAAGTATTGAAAAAAATGTCATAGCGATTGTAAAAAACTGTAAATAAGTAGCCTATATCTTCACACAGAAACAGCAGAAGTGAAGATGAACACACCAGTGTTGGAGGATCCCTTGAGTTCCCCCCAGCATACAGTGTGGAGATGTGTATCAGAGCGAAAATGAAGAGCACGCTGAAACCCATCATCATCTTCAGTCTCAGGTGTCTGTGGAATATCACAAGAGACTGCTGTAGCCCAGTAACTCTTTCTCCTTTTTTTAAATGTTATCGGCCGCCAGCATTTTTGCCCATATTTTAAATATCTGAACATGCAATATCGAAATATGTTTGTCTATATAGCATTTGTCGGAGATGACGTGTTCAGCGGAGTTTCCTCTACAGCGCATGCGCAGCCGCGAGTCTCGCGCTACACGACCAGCGGAGATGTTGAGCGAATCTGGAGTTCTTCGTCCATTCTACTGTAATAGTTGCGGCTGCAAGTGAGTTATGCTTAACTATAATAAAAGTAGGCCTATAACTCGATTTCAGCCGCATTCTGAGTCTAAAAATGTCACTCGTTTCTATCCAAGGCAGTGTTAAGCTCTGAGGAAATTCATATAGTGAAATTAAATCTTAAGTCCATGTCCAACTCTAAATTGTAAGAAATTTATGTCTTTGATTTCATAGTAACACTTTACAATAAGTTTCATTTGTTTATTATTCATAACACGCAACCATGATAACACATTTGTTACTGTATTTGTTAATAATAATACAACTGTTAATTGTTTGTCACAGTCATTGCTGTTAACTAATGTTAACAAATACAAATTTTGATATTAATGTTTTAGTAAATGCTGAACAAGGAACTGTTCTTGTCTTGCTCTCCCCTGAGGAGGTCTCTGTCGCTCCACAGGTTAGGGGCGTAGCCACGCATTGGCCAGGCCCGCCCACGTCACTCACTGGCCCGCCCACGTCACTCACTGGCCCGCCCACGTCACTCACTAGCCCGCCCACAAGTTCGATAAAAAATACATTTTTAGTTTATTTTTATTATTCAAATATATTTAAGAAAATATATTAATATGTACCTGATTTATTGTTGACTGCTGTGTGTGTTTAATTCGTTTCCCAAATAAAATGGAACTGTCGAAGCAAGTTATAGAAAGCCTCCCTCCGGAACGTTATTGGTTGCTATGGTTGCTGGGGGTTCGACAGGAAAACTCTCACTGGCACCGGCGCCACAATAATGGCTAAACAACTTTCTTTAATGTGATATTTGTAAAAAGCGAGAGTTGAGGAAGAAGACACGCCACTGCCTTCATCTACCGAGTTCACACAGCCCAGTTCTTCAGACTCATTAACCCACAAGAAGGTTAGTCAGGTGCTGGCGACGGCCGCTTCTCTCTCCCTCTCCCGGTCAGCCTGACGCTGTTTTACCCGCCGATCTAACTGCGATATTATTAGTATTATTTTAGCTTACTTTACTTTTGGGTGAACTGTCTTTACACTGCTGAATAAAGCCTGAATAAAATAGACAGGTTATTGTCTACTGGTTTATCCAGCCTTTATAGAGCTCTGTTGGTTGAACATTATTGCCGAATACAAATATACTTGTTTTGCAGTTTGTCTATTCATTTTTCTACTTTCTAAGGTTAATTATTATTGAAGTCATTTTTTTTCTATGAAAAACTATAGGCCCACTCACATTTTCACTGGTCCACCCAAAATTAAATTTCTGCCTACGCCACTGCCACAGGTTATGATGGGTTGATGATAAAGCTCTCTATGTCAGTAATTATGGAGCAAGAACCCCATCATAACACCAAATATACATTGTGATAAAAAGATATAACTCAACTTCCCAAAGTGGTCTCGCCTGAACTAGGCCTATTAAAATGGTATAATTATCTAATTAGGAAACGTTAACTAGTTAGAAATATAGATAAGAACTTGAAGCAAGATAAAGAGAGTGAAGTAGACAGCAGAATATAAACATTTAAAAAAATTAAAGAGTTGGAGATTAGCTAAGGGCGGATATAAAGAATATAGCCTACTGTGATGTGTGACATTTAAGAAAATCCAGCTGAAGTCCTAAAAGATTCTTTAAGTTCCTCTAAAAAACCCAGACAGTGTCATCAGAGCAGATATAAAACATATTAAAACTGTTATACATTAAATAAATCTATGAAAATGTACTCACGTGTCTTGCTGTTTCAGTGAATCTGTCTTTTAACGCCAGCAGTTCTTGATCTCTACTGAATTACAGAAACCTCTCCTCAGTGTCCTCTGAGTATTTCTGAGATGATGAGGATGTCTGTGCAGATGCGGTCAGGAAAAAGAGTTGTCAGGACGTTTTATAGAGCGAGATTCTGACACATGAACCTAAAACTATTCAGGGGTGTGTTTCCCGAAAGCAAAATAAGTTCCGTCGGTATCATCAGTTTCAGGAGTTTCAATACAAAATGATCAAATGTAAATATTTTTTAATATTGGATGTTATTTCCACAACTTATTTTTAAAGTGCAATCATAAATGTTTCTTTGCAAGAGCAAATAATTTCCAACTTCATGTAGGTCTTATTGAGTCTACTTTTAAAATCATCTTTTTAATGAATGAAGGCCAGTATCACTCATATTAATATAGCTACTCATGTCTCCATGAAAATGATTTCCCCAAAATTTTTAAACATTTATTAGGCTTCAAGAAATATAACAACTTTTAATTTAGGGTAAAGCAATCCTCACTTAAAGCCATAATAAATAACATAATTTATCTTTACCTTTCCTGTCTTGTATGGAATATAGCTAGGCCTACATAAATTGAATACGGTTATAAAACAGTCTCTCGCATGCATAAATTATAAATGAAATATGAACGAATTATAGATTAATCCTGATTAAAGCTACAAGTGTTATTTAGTCAAGATCAGTCAGTAATTTGCTCTGTTCTTTGGTTAACTTTACTGACAGACAGAACAAGAGTCTGCCTTTAAGATTTGCCACGTCTCATTCTCTCATGACTCTTTACCTCCATTAAAGATTTTATTTCACTCAATTAAGACTGTTCTTGTGAGGATACTCGTTTACGTGAAGAGCTGTGTGCTTTTGACATGGACACACGAACTCAATATTGCAACTGAATAGTAACTGAACAACTATAATGAACTATATTGATAGATATCATATGCACTACATCTTCTCTCCTGACCGACAGCACAGGAGTCGCTATGTAACATTGTGCGCTGTGATTGGTCAGGATCATCCAGGACATTTAGGGCATCCGTTATAGACTGAATATTGACTGTTTTTGTTCTGTTTTAGCTGTGAAAATAGTTCTAATCACAGCAGAACCATAGCGCGTCTCACAGGAAGTGTTTTCATTACTAAACGATTCAGCATTTTGAACAAATCGGTTGAGTCAAAGATTCAAATGACCCTGTCTTAAACAACTTCCTCATGCTTGATAAATCAGCCGTTTGAACCGAATCGTATGAATGAATGACTCAAAGACTCGCTTAATAATCGACAATCCAATCAAATCCATTTAACAATAACAAATATCAGACCAAACACATTTCTGTTTTTATTCAGGAGTTATGTATTTACAAAACGATAACTTTTGATAACAGTAGCCTATTGATAAATATATATATTGTGCAAGCAAGGACTGGTGGGACTTGTGGAGTTGGGGAGGGAGACTCGTTCCAGCAACGGGCCGGCCCCACAGTGTCCACCCGTGGCGCCGGGACTGCCAGTCGGTGTTTCCCGAAAACATAGTTCCAACAAACCACAGATCTCAACCTGTAGTTAGAAGCGGACATTCTTGCATAAATGTGGACTCTTGAGACATAAACAATAGCTGGACGGGGGGAAAGCAACCCTTCCCGTAAAATCAGCCCGCTATGGCGGGAGCCAAGCCTAAAGATACGTTCTCCTACTTTTTACAGTAATCTCAGAAACAGAGCGTGCTTTCAGAGGCATCCTTTTCGTCCAAGGATGTATTCATTTATTTATTTGTTTATATTATTGATTTTGTTTTGTCTTTGAACCTTTTTGATTTACTCTGTTTCTGAAAGTGTGGTGTGGTCATGTGCCCTGTGTTGTTTGCTGTCTCTCTCTCTAGGCCTAATCATCAGCACCTGTCACTCGTTTGTGAGTCTAAGTGCAGTCCAGCGTTTGCAGAGGAGAACGCACTATCCATCTATCTATAGACCTTATTCAGAGCAGCGCCATGACAGGTATGAAAGTGAGATCTGTGAGGGATAGACTTACCGTGTTTTCAATGACATCCGCTGTAAAAAGCTGAATAAACCTCCTGAGATTACTTACAATTTTCCACAGCTTACATTGTCAGGAGTTTTTTGTCAACTGACATTTCTTGGAAAGATATTTTTCCAGTGTTTCATGAGCAGAACAATCCGAAAAACACATTAAATAACAGTACAGCCCATTGAAGAGATGCATGTCTATCCCTCACAGCCTCGCTTTCATTCTCATTAAAAATCAAAGATGGCGCTGCCGTGAATAAGGCGTATACATATGTCTACCCTATCTATAATAGATTTCTTTCTTTCTAATATTTCTATCTATATCTAAGGTGTGTATCTTTTATGTCTTTCTTTTTATTTATTTTCTGTCACATTTTCCTTTAGAGGCCTATAGACATCATTTCTAATAAGAAAAAAAAACGAACAATCTGTTTTTTTGGGACGTCCCATGAAGTATACAAACCTCATGTCAAACAATTTTACTGCAGCTTTTTGAAAAAAAAATTAATATTCCCAATTGAGAGGCCCATAAAGACCTCATTTCTAATAAGTAGAAAAAATCAATGGCCAGCTTTTATAAGAGATGTAACGTACAGTGTACAGCGCCTCTATTTGAAAACGATTTTACGGCAGTATTTTGAAGATGTAATTGGTGAAGTGGGTGCTGGCGTCTCTTATAGATCGCTGCTCACCGTCGAATTGGATTGGACAACGCGCCAGTCCCACTCAAACGCCCACTCTAGTTCCTTCCACGAGTTTGAGCAACACGTGTGTGAGTGAGTGAGCCGCTGCACATCTGTACTCATGAGATCTGAGTTTTTTGTTGTTTTGATTTTGGAGAGGTTGATTTTCTGCCCCGTTTGCTCTGACCTGACTCGAACTCACTGGTCTCGCCCAACCTCCCCCTTCCAGCACGTCTCCAAACCACTACTATAATAAACGTTTCCCTCAGTATCTTTCAGTCTCCAGTCATCTCTGTACTCAGTCCTCTGCCGGTCCGGCTCAGCCTCCTCTCAGTGTGCGTGGACACACTTTGGGCCCCTGGGAGGCATGTCCTCCTGGGAGTGAGGAGATCTACTCAAACTGACCATTAGTTTTATCTACTTATTGCAAATGAGGTTTTTATAGGTGTATAAAGAATTCATTTGAGGTTTGCTCCATTCCATAGCATTTGACATTGATTCAGTAATGCACTTTTTCAGCATTTTTCAAATATTGCCAGTGGGCGGAGTCAGGCTCTGACCAGGGGTTTATTACCCTTCAATAAACGATGAAAATGCATTTATTAAACAAATTATAGATATGCTTTAAACCAAGAAGAAAGCATTTATAGCTGTATTTATAAACTGCTAATGTCTATTAATGCTTTATGAATGATGAATTAACTGTTTAATCAATGACTTGAACTAATGATTAGTGTTACCAGTATTAAATCACCATAATACTTCATCTCTTCGTCTATCTTTTCCTGACACACATATTGTTTTCCTCTAGCAACAACATCTCAACTCTGCGTTACAATACTCACATTTTATAAATGAGGCCCCAGTATTCTAGAAATTATCAGTGCATGTGATGGAGGAATGCACAGGGTAGAAATAAAATTGGCATTTGTATTAAATAGAAGAATTTGCATTAAATCTGTTTTTAACAATATGATGCAAGATGTTTTTTTTTTTCAACTATAGCCTATATAAAGTTCCCTGCAACTTCCAGTTTATTCTCATATTCTCATATCATGTTAATTCCTATCAAAAGTGTCCAATTTTGAAAATTCCCGGACTTTTACAACCCGATAACGACAGACGCTGCTTAGCCTACTGGATATATGTAACCCCTTACCTTACACCCGGGCCCAACTCGACCCGCTCCGAGCGGGCCTCGAACTCGGGTCTCCGGCATGAGTGTCGGGCACTCTAACAAGGAGGCTAAAGACTGCAGCCCCCAGCGTCTGTCGCTAGAGCGCCTATTGATATCGGGGAGCTGAGGTTTACTCGCACAGCAACTACTAGCTGGCCTCCGTTACATATACATTTAACTTGATTTTATTTTTACTTAATAGTATGCATATTGTTAATCACACAAGTCTAATTTTAATATTCATATCATATTCATTTTTCAGTATAGTTTTTATACTTTGTTGCACTTCATTGTGTACAGATGTGAAACAGGTTTACTCTGCTGGGCCCTGCTGTGTGAGTGTGTGCTTGTCGATCTATAGAGAGCTGTTTTTGCTGCTTCATCATGTTGTTGCAGAGACCAGGGACATTCCATTTCATCAGTGAACTTCATCCAACAAGTTAAAGTTATTCACTTTCAACCAACATCATAGAGATATAAAGCATGAAAAGTCAGGGGAAAATCTCCAAAAAGGATTTTGTACTTCAAGAACATTTCTCACTAAGTCACACACTCATATTTCTTTTTCTCAAGCATGAATGAAATGGTGGAACATGAATGAACATGAATGAAACGTACTCAACATTTTCTCAGTTAAATTCTCTTCATAAAGTCTCTCACTGCAGAAATGTAAAGATATTGAGGCTCCGTTTGTCCTGCAGAATCTTTGCTGAGAAAATGTTACTTTGCTAATTTATTTGACGGACATCTCTAGGTCATACATGGTTGAGCAATTTTTTTCTCGACTCACATCAGTCTGAAGCGGTTGATGTCACGACCAAACCCCACTGGAAGGTTGGTCACTGCGGTTGCAGGACTTTTATTTCGAAATGATCAAAATAAAAGACAGGGGGCGCTTCTCTTGTAGCGACCAGTAGCGTGTGCGCATATGCTATAATTTAGGTGAAAGGGAAACCACTGACATCTCTCTTTTCATACAGATTACATCAACTGAGAATAGTTGCTTTTTTATATAAATTACTTCATTTAAAAGAAGAGAATTTCAGAAAGATTTTTGCGAGACAGAGTTAGCTGAAAGTGCACCCTCTTTTATTTTATTTATTTTACAAAAACAGGTTTTGATATTAATAAAAGTGTACAAAAAAGGAAGACCCTCTATAGTTTATAATCATGTATTGATTTTATTTATATGACCATTAATGACGGAGTATTTTAAGTCTATGTTGCAGCTGTGTGAAAAAAAAACGATCAAAATGCGGGGTGCGTTTTCAGTCATCAGGGTAACAGACAAAAACACAAATAAAAAGTATGGCAGTTACCATGTCAGGATCAACACATTTTATTGAGCTTCTGAAGACATAGCCCCCGACTATGAGGTAAGAAGAAGAAGTTTCTTGTCTGCATGACATGGGGACTGAATAAATCCTTATCTATATTGAGCAGAATAATCAAGCTGACATCCAGTACAATCTATATATTTTATTTAGAATACATACAAATGTCATTTACGTCTTTTAGTTTGTCAAGAGATTTGTGTGTGAACGAGAGCGAAAGAAAGAGTCGATGATTGAATCTGGAAATAGAGCAAAAGAACTGAGAAAAATGAGAACACACTTCTAGAATCAGAAGCTCTAGACCAACTCACAACACAGAGACAAATGACGACAATTCAACAAACGAGTTAGAGCATAGAGCATTACACAGCTGTCATTGAATATGTTCGATCAGGTGAAAACACACCTGGACCAGTGCTGGCCTGTTCTGCCTCGAGGCTTGTGGGCGCGCGTGTGTGTGTGTGTGTGTGTTTCTCCTATCAGGCAGGGAGTGTGATCTCTCTAGACTGAAGCTGCTCATCAGATCCACTGCTGACACACACGTCTAGGTGAGTGTGTTTCTAATAAAGCGCATTAGGAGCTCATTTGAAGACCTGTATTTGTGTTCATGTGCTCGTGGGTATGTATAGGCCATTTTTACATGACATATTTAATTTAAAAATAATTTAGTCAGTAATATTACATGCCATTTTGTTAAAATATTTTTTAAACAGATGTATTTGTTGTGTAACTTATAAGTCGACAGGACAGCTGAAATATGTATGCGAAGACAGACATAATGTGAAAAAGGATTTCTGGTGAGGTGATAGTTTTCCTAATATTGTACTATATTGAATACAAAATAAAAGTATTGTAGAAAAAAAAAAAGAGCTTTCGTTGAAATGTTCAATGCTAACATTAACAGTCACATCAGTGTGTACACAGCACTTCTTCAGCTATTAATAACACTACTTTTGACAAGTAATTAACATATATTTTAACGTTTTCTAAGTTATGAGCAAATTTTAAAATGTATTAAATGATTTGATATGTTTAGCAAACATTGTAGCAAAATTATTACTTAAATGTTATTTTTCCTATTTGCATATATATGTACTAGTCACAATTGGAATAGGCTACATACTAGTCAGAACTGAATAGTTGATCTCTAAATGACAAATCCCCATCAAATTTTGAATTTACTAATCGGTCGCATCAGGAAAAGATATTTCAAGTTTTATAGACTGCCAAAAGTTAATGAGAAGAGTGCCAAAAACTGATAAAAGAAGGCGTTTGTGGTTGAGAGAGGAACAGCATCAGCTCATCACATGTGTAAATGAAGCATTGACTATGGCTAAAATGTTGATGTAAAGTAGTTCACTATGGCTACATTCACACTGCTCAGTCCAAATCCGATAATCTGTAATCCGATTGGAATCTGATCTAAAATGATCTCCACACTGTGTATTACAACACATGAATGGGAGTCATGGAGTGCTGACAGCAGGTGATATTCTGCTAATCAATGGCGGCCGGGGAAGCTTCAGTTTCCGGCTGATTGATTACCCTGTGGCCGGCCCAGTGCACTGTCAATCAAGAAAAGAACCACTGGGCCACTGAATCTGCATGTGTCATGGGCCGAAAAACAACAAAAAAAACAACAACGATGACTTCTTTTTTACCAATGCATAAACCCGCCACTAACCCCAGAGCTGCCGATTAAGCAAAAACAAAACACAAAACAAAAATGAATGTACAGTATCATGGGCCGTGAAAAAATAACATAAAATAAAAAACAAGTATGAAGATATATCTGCCAGTCCAAGCCTGCCACCACCACAAACCACTCTATGATACGATTAATTATCATTTTGTATCAAACAACCCAAACACGTCTATATAGCCTACATTTGGATGCTGCATTAAGCAAATTCTTAAAGAGAATATAAATCAATAAAAATCAATTCGACTCCATGGCTGATTCCAAGTGATCAAGGGCTATTCCAATTTACAGGAGTTAATCTTTACTTGTGACCATGATGACTAATTTAATGATAGGTTGAAAAAAATACGATTAACAGCCAACTATTATCTCTGAACATTTATTTATTTGTTTGATATCTTGTGTTTTCAGGTTAAGGCAAAATGGCAGGCATCATTCCAGGCAAAAAATAAAAGGTATTGATTTCTGTGGACGTCGAGCCATACTATTTCATAATCCGCTCTGATCTCGGCTGCTATATGATCAGAAGATTTCGGACAAGGGTCAGACCATCTGTATTCATGCCCTCATTGCCCTGCACCCTCCTGCCGACACGGAGACCATTACTTTGGGTGACTCTAGCTACTTTTACATCATTAAGGGTGATTCCTGCACAGAAGTCACTGACCTGACAGAAGACTATAATTCCTCAGTCTTCACCCTTCATCCCAACTGTCGGGCGGAGACCATTACCTGGCAGCCTTTGACTGGTTTTACATCATCTTCCAGAAGAAGGGCATTTACAGAAGAACAACAGACCTGAGTCAAGACTCCGAATTCAGAAGAATTTCCCTGCATCCCAATTGCAGAGATGGTCTCTACTACTGGGGTCAGCCGGATCACTACTACTCTCCTCAAGCCAACCATGTGGGGAGTTGAATACTACAGAGGTGCAGATTTCCAGAAAGACAGCTGTGAGGGTGTCTATTCCGTTCACCCCGATGTCCTGAACTTCCTGCCCCGCGAGCTGTCCGTAACCAACGGCCCAGCGCGTCGGCAAGTGGGTGAAAATTAAATCCGTTAGTAATGAGAGTCCCACACCAGTGACATGGCAAAAGAAAGTTACCGAAAAGGTCGGATACAATAAAGAGAAGAGTGTCCCAGATCACACACAACTGGAGGATAGCGAGCGTCAGCCACGATCTCATCTGGAGACCTCACAGGGTTAATTACAAAGGCTCAGTTCTCCTTCTCGGCAGAATACGGAGGTGCACGTGTGAACACTGAGAACGGAAAACTGGACAGAAGAGACTAAAGATGAAGAGACACTATCATTTGAGCTGCAGCCAAACGAGAGTCTGTATGTGTGGCAGTATCAGCTGGGTCTCGGATCAGAACCGGTGTTGTTCTGCAAGGATCTGAAGTTCACCGATCAGCCGAACCCTCCGACTGACGTCCCGCTGCCGTCTGTGTGAACACCGGCCTCGAGTAAACACCTCAACTCCGACTTCTTGAGCAATTATTAGATATCTGCTGCAAGCATTGCTTTAATTACAGCACATACAAAGTATAACATACTCAATTATTCATTATAGCAATAAACAAACGGACAAAATGCTGCTTTAAAAATAATTTCCGACATATCTGCTGCATGTCATTTATTAAAGAAATGCTACATTATATATTATGTTAATGTTCCTTATAGATGTGCAATCGAATTCTGCTGAATAGCGTTTGATGCATAAGTCATTTGGGCACTCTTCACCTGTATCCATCATAATTAATAATCTACTGTTAATAATCTGCATCTAATAATTATAATATTCTTTATTAATTCATTTTTTATTCATCTTGTTGATCATCATAAGATTTGTATCCATTACTTTGTCTTGCACGTCAGTTAACTCATAGTTCCCTTTCGGAGTCACTTTCAAGTTACGTACAGAAGTGACGGAGAATGGGGTTTGACATAGACAGCCAATCTCTTCGAGTATTTAACAACGAGCCAATGGCATGCGAATGCCTTGGGCTGCGGAATTTGCATAGCGTACTCCGCCCCACCCTGTGGGTATAAAAGGAGGAAGTGAACGCAACCGCAGTATGTTTTTGCTTCGGAGCCAAGAGCATTCTTCACTCCACAAGCCATTATCACTGATCAAGCCTCTTCAGAGACGAGCGTCCTCTCCAGCGTTGGTGTGACGGCTGTACCCAGCGGATTCTGCTTTGCCTGCGATCTGTGCAGTGGTCTGCCCAGACTTTGCGCTTCTCCCTGGTCGCCTCAGCGCTGTAAGAGTGAATTTCCTCCTCTCCTGAAAAGAGCTGCACGTGGCACGTCTTTTTAAAGATGGTTCGCCCGTGTTCTTCTGGATGTGGTCGATTCCTCTCCTCTTCTGATGGTCATGATCGCTGCTTTGTATGTCTGGGTCTTCGTCATGCTAAAGCAGCCCTCGTGGATGAGTCATGTTCCTTCTGTGGGAATATGACCATCTCAACACTGAGATTGAAGACTCAATGATCTTACTGTGAGAGTCCCCGCCTCTGTGCCCGAATCTGCTTCCTCTAACTGGGGAAGCTCTTTGGTTCGCGGCCAGGGTGATCTGTTCGGTGACAGTGTGGCACGACACCCCGACGCTAGTTCCTCGGGCCACACCCACCGCAACAGTGTTGCAGCCAGCGAGCGCTGGGGCGTTGCAGACGTCTGCTCTTCGCATGCACCGTCTGCTTCGCTCGGCGCTCCAGAGGAGGAAGTGATGTCGATCACAGCATCACAAGGTGGGCTTGATTCCTCGGGAGGAGGATGACGCGGCGGACTGCCTCCCTCGGGAGTGCCAGCTGCACCCGTGTCTGATCCCGAGATGACGGCCATGCTTTCTCGGGCCGCCGTGGAGTATCGGGTTGGAGTGGAATCCTCCGCCCCACCCCGATCACTCACGGATGGATGAGGCCGCCGCAAGCCCACAGCCAGACTCCAATACCATTTTTTTCCGAGTTGCATGCGGGAACTGACTGAAGACATGGCAGGCTCCTTTGACCTCCCGTGTCCGCCCGTCAGCTTCCCCGCCTTTCCTTCCCCTCGCCGCACGCGGCTGCCCGTGGGATGCGGGGATGCCTCCGGTGGAGCGCTGCTGTTGCGATGCAATTGTGTCCGCAGAGTGCCTTCTCCCGTGGGCCTCCCAAGCACCCATCCGAAAGCCTGTAGGTCTCGTCGTCTATGGCGGCGCGCACCTATAGTGCGGCGGGACAGGCAGCCGCCGCCTTACATGCAATGAGCACTTTGAAGTTTTCAAGCCAAACTGCTCAGAGACATGCACGAGGGCGGGACTGACCAGGGCTCGTTCAATGAACTGCGAGCGGCCACTGACCTCGCTCTCCGGGCGACTAAGGTGGCCGCCTCGCTCCTTGGTCAGGTGATGGCCAATCGGCACGCTGGTGGAAACTACGTCTTCCTCTGGTATCGGCGCACAACCAATAAGAAACAGGCTCTCACTGCTCTTGACATATCCACCTCCCACCAGGAGGAAGCAAAGCTTCAGAAGGAAGGCTATACCATCCTCAGTGTTGATCTCAATAGAGGAACCAGTGGAAAAGCTGTCTACGCATGGCACAAGAAAGAGGGATGTGGATCTCAGATCCAAGCCGTGGTTCTGCTGATCAACCAAGGGGCCTTGATTGAGTACCAGAAAGCTGGTGCCAACTTGAGTCGAGAAAAACCTGAACAAGGGCAACGACGGCCGTGAAATGCACATAGCCTACAAGTAAAAACACAGAATCATGCTGCCATCACAGGATCTTCTCCGTTATCTAATTGGTTGCACTACATGGCAACTATAAGCACAATTGTTTCTAATGTCTAATGATTTCAATGTCACTCTTTAAAGCATGTTGTGACCGTGGATGTTGTTCTTCCCTCAACCACACACATTTCATTTGGCCTTTGTGTTTATGTTGTAATCCATTATGAAATAAAGTCAACTTTAACCACAACTGAATGCTTTGGTGGTCTTTTTCACACTGTCTTTGGGATCATCTCTTCGTTACACTGCATGCACTGAGTCTGTCCCCTCATTACATACTCATATTTCAGGGTCATAATACCCGCACACTAATGAAATTCAATATTATCAATACAAATGAATTCAAAGGTCAAAGGTCCAAAAGTCTTCTTAGGTGTTGTTATGGAATATGCAAATGCAACCATTCTATTATTATTATTATTATTATTATTTTTATACCTTTTTACTTGTGTTGCAGTCAGCCACAATGGTAACTTTATATAATGAAATTGTTTTTACAAAGCAAGACACCAGAGGTTGTTGTTGTAACGATTTGGTAAGAAAGTGTTGTATAATGAAGAACACTTGTAATAATCACTATTGAGAAAGTGGTTTATAGATAAAAGACACTTCAACTATAAGAGAAAAGCATACGTTATATGAAACTTTGCAGAAATGAAGAAATCCAATTCCTAGTTTAAAATGGTATAGTGAATCCAATAAAAAGCTGAAGTAACTTTAGGAAGTGAAAAGTATTGAGTAAAGAGTAAAAAAATAAGTTTTATTAAGTTAGCATTAAAACAGATAAGTTTTGGGAAGAATGTTGAGATGACAATCTTAATGAGTGCTAAAAAGAGATACAATTGGAAATCACATATAATGTGTAGTAGTAAAGATATTAAGTTAAAAATCAAACTTGAACAGCTGGAGAGATGAATTTGATAGACTATACATGTGTAGGAAATTGGAAATGTGAAAAACAAATACAAAGATGAATGTTAAAGGTGAACATTTTCAGATGAAAATGAAATTAAGACTCAAAGAGTAAGAACTGTCTGCAACAATGTCGAAGCAATCACAAATGTGGAGAAACTTAATAACAGACAATAATACAGTAACTGATCAGATGTCGATACTGTAAGATGTAGCAATGCACAAGTATGAGCACAAAATATTTCCAATCAAAATTAAAGGTCCAACAAAAGGCTCTGAGTTTGGTCATTACAGAGTTAGGTTTCAGTATAGCAATAAAAGGTTAGGGGAATATTGTCCCATACCTATAGTCCAGGTGAGATACAAAAATGACGAAGAAATAATCACCTGGGCAATTCGTGTTATAAGAAGGAAGATGTGCCATAACCAGCATATTAAATGACATGAGATTTTATTGGTAATTTGGCAGAGGACGAGGAATTGTTCAGTTTGAAGAGATTTTGGACTGTAATTAGTCCAAGCATATTTGCAGGATGGGCTTGCTTGAGTCAGACACAGTAATATTATACGATTCACATGAGCATGTGAGCACATGACTTGTGGGAACAGTTGAACAAAGGGATTTGCACTGGTTATCAAACAAGATGAACTGATCCAGACCAATCGATGTACAATATGGTGACTCATAGTTTTGGTACTAAATATTGAGCTGGCACTAGGTTTATGTCAGATAACGTAAAAACAATACACTCGTTTTTGCCCCCGCTACTGTAGGCTATAGGTGCACGCTTCATTAACATATTTCATCACAAGAATGCATTGGATCGACTAAATGTGTCCGCAGCTGTGATGCCATTTTGTAAGCAATACAGGAATATATTTATTTGTTTAACTAATAACATTTATTGTTTTGTAATATACAGATCTGTTTGAATGAAATTTGCCAAATAACTTACTGGCCAGCTGGAAGACGACTCATACTGTTTAGTTAACCTTTCACAAAGTCATCATAAAAACATTAATTAAAGAAGTGTTTCTCGACTAGCAATCTATTCAGTCATCATATTTGTGTTTTGATCTGTGCGAATTACAGAATTATAAGACTTGTTAGACTGATTTTTTCTATATTTCTTTGCACAAAACTCTCCAGAAAGTGCCATTTAATGGTTTATTTTTCAATTATTATTTTTTTACTTTTTTCGTTCTCTTTTATAAGACCGTATGGGGGCCCCATACTACCTTCGCCCCCAATTTGCTAAATCCGCCACTGGTTAGCATGAGTTAATGTATTAACTAACATATGAAGACAAGTCACCTTCATATAGTGCTTTTAACATAAATTGTTTCAAAGTAGCAAAGTAATATAGGAGATTACAGTAACAGAGATTATTTTGGCTTTACAGCAGCTCTAGAATAAAGTTATTGTAAGGCTCACGGAGAAAAGAAGACTTCTAGTGTGGGACTTTTATTTTGATAGTTATTGTAGAGTGCGATTCCCGATGCTTCCAGTAGGAGGCATTATTGCTGATTTATTTTTTATTTTCCATTACGAAATTATTTTCCAGCATTCTATCTGCATTCTACATGTATATAGGTGTGTTTGAGTTGTTTAATTTTTGTTGTTTTTTTTCTTCAAAATAATATATCATAGAGCTGTTTGTGGTGGGCTAAATTAAACGCTGAGTGGCCTGCATTAACTTTATATAACTGTAAAGAAATGTAAATTATTTTTTGTGCTTATTAAAATTAATAATAATAATAATAAATAAAATGATGCAATTAGAATAATAAGACAGTATAGGGTTGTAACGAATCAAATGAAATCTGTTGAGTTCAAAATCAAATGAGTTTTTGTACGTTTATTTTGCGTTCTTTGCAAGCGAGTTTCAGGTTTCAAGTTGCGAGAGAACGCGAAAGCACGGAAATAAACATTTTCCTCCCATCACATTTTTTTTCTTGCCCAGATTCATGTTTGAGTAAGTGTAATGAGTTGAGTAGCCGAAACGGGTCAGGGTCGAGCGTTGTTTCAACGGTAGCGTGGCCGAGCGGTCTAAGGCGCTGGATTAAGGCTCCAGTCTCTTCGGGGGCGTGGGTTCGAATCCCACCGCTGCCATCCCTTTTTCCGATATCTATGACAACACTATATTACACTGCGCGTTACATGATTTTAAGGAGAGAATGCATTGACGTCACGTTCCAGCCGGACAACCCCCCCCTAGCCTGACTGACTGAGTGGCAAAAGATCTGCTGCGTGACTGGATTTAATAGAGAGACACTGCGAAACTGCGTCTAAAACGAACAATTTTATTAATTTAAACTAAATGTCGATTTTATCAATTCGTTCATTAAACAGTTATTTCATTTGCATTATTATTCTTTTATTTTTATATATTCAAATCAAGTTTTATTAAAATAATGTATTATTTTCAATCTAATGAATTAATGTATTATATATTTAAATACGCGTATTTACTATTTTTTTTAAAAAAACATGTTTTATTGATTATTATTTAAATCAAATATTTTAATCAATGTATTTTAATTTAATATTTTTCTTTTAGTTTTTTTACTCCGCTGCTGTACTCGCAGTGTGTCCTCCAGATGGCGCTGAAGGTCCGCGCTTGTTTTGCTCTGTCTTCTTCTCCTGTTTCCTGTGTGCGGTGTAAACTTCCGGGTCGTCGTTCCCTTAGTAGCGCACTGCTGGTTCTGCTGTTTTCGGAGGTTGTGCTGGACCGAGTTCTGCCGGCTTCGGTTCCGAGTGTGTGGCGATGGCGGCTCTTCACCCGGAGACCCGCAGCTGGTGTCGATGATCGTCAGTCACCTGAAGACGGAGGGCCTGTTCGATCAGTTCCGCAGAGACTGCCTGGCGGATGTGGACACAAAGGCAAAACACACACACACACTTACTCCACAACACACACTTACTCCACAACACACACTTACTCCACAACACACACTTACTCCACAACACACACTTACTCCACAACACACACTTAATCCACAACACACACTTACTCCACAACACACACTTACTCCACAACACACACTTACTCCACAACACACACTTACTCCACAACACACACTTACTCCACAACACACACTTACTCCACAACACACACTTACTCCACAACACACACTTACTCCACAACACACACTTACTCCACAACACACATTTACTCCACAACACACACTTACTCCACAACACACACTTACTCCACAACACACACTTACTCCACAACACACACTTACTCCACAACACACATTTACTACACAACACACACTTACTCCACAACACACACTTACTTCACAACACACACTTACTCCACAACACACACTTACTCCACAACACACACTTACTACACAACACACACTTCTGCCGCGCATACTGTCATGTACTTGTTGATAATCGATCACGAGAGTTTAGTCAGTTTAGCAGCTCATGTTGTTGAATCAAGATCAACATTGATCAATAATGTCAATATCTGACAATAATATCTCTTAATAAGATGATATTTAAATGCTCAGTTTGATGATCAAAGCTCTAGTTTTAAATCATATAATGCAGTACAATGATGATTGACAGATGGAAGATCTTCCTCAGAAGCCTGATGATTATATTTGATACTCATGATTATGTCTGGATGGATGATCTAGTAAATCTGCTGAAATATTACTAACAATATCAAAGTTATTCTCACGTGTCCTTCTTAAACTCAGGTCATATTTGACAGCAGAGAGACGATGTTTGTACAGTTATTCTGAAATACTTTAACTGGATAAAGGAGATTATAGTTTACTCTGTGATGTTTAATAATAATGATAATAATGTAATAGTTTACTCTGTGATGTTTAATAATAATGATAATAATGTAATAGTTTACTCTGTGATGTTTAATAATAATGATAATAATGTAATAGTTTACTCTGTGATGTTTAATAATAATGATAATAATGTAATAGTTTACTCTGTGATGTTTGATAATAATGTAGTATTTTACTCTCTCAGCCGGCGTATCTGCACTTGCGTCAGCGAGTCGATAACTTTGTGTCCAATCATCTGGCCAATCACACCTGGAGTCCACAGCTCAACAAGAACCAGCTGAGGAACAGCATCAGACAACTGGTCCTGCAGTACTGTGTGTGGTGTGCTGTGTGTGTGTGTGTGCTATTAGTTTGTCTGTCTGTCTGTCTGTTTGTTTGTCTGACTTTCTGTCTGTCTCTCCTATCATCTATTCGTCCATTAATTTTTGTCTTTCCATTAGTTTTTTTTGTCAGTCTGTCCTATCGTCTGTTCATACATGAATTTTTCTGTCTGTCCATTATTTTTTTGCTTTACTTTTGTTTTGTCTGTCTGTCCGTTCATTTGTATATTTGTCTGTCTATCTGGTTCGCTTCCGTCTGCCTGTCTTTTTGTCCGTTTGTTTGTCTGTCTGTCCATTCATTTTGTATGACTGTCTCGTCTGTTTTGTCTGTCTGTCCATTCGTTGTTGTCATCTGTCTGTACTTTTGTTTGTCTGTCTGGTACATTCGCCTGTCTGTTCCTTTGTGTGTGTGTCTGTTTTTGTCTGTCTGTCCACTTGTCTCGTCTGTCTGTTGTATTGCCTGTTTGTTTGTCTGTCTTGTCCGTTGTCTGTACTTTTGTTTGTCTATCTGTCCGTTCGATCTGTTTGTTCTTTTGTCTGTTTGTGCATTTGTTGGAATGTTTGTTTGTCTGTCTATCCGTCCGTCCGTTCATCTGTCTGTCTTTTTGTCTGTCTGTCTGTTCATTTGTCTGTCCTTTTGTTTGTTTGTCTGTCCATTTGGTTTTTTTTTTACTGTCTGTCCATTTGTTTTTTTGTCTGTATGTCCGTCCGTTTGTCTGTTTGTTCTTTTGTCTGTCTGTTTTGTTCTGTCTTTTCCTTTTGTCTGTCTGTCTGTTCATTTGTGTGTGCTCCTGTCTCTCTCTCTCTCTCGCTCACGTCCTCCTCCTGTGTGTGTGTGTGTGTGTGTGTGACAGGTCAGGTATGCTGGAGCAGGGAGTGGACCGTATCGTGGCTCAGGTCGTGGATCCGAAGGTCCATCACACGTTTCGTCCGCAGGTCGAGCGAATCGTCCGGAGGTTTCTGTCTCCCAACAGCCACGTGGAGGAGGACGAACTTCCTGCTGTAGCTCCGCCCCTTCCTGTGGAGAACCAGGAACTGCTGACCGCAGATGAGGGAAATGATGCGGGTCAGTGTCTCACATATTATTATTATTATTATATCAGTGCAAAAAACAGTGTTTTCCCTCAGTGTTTCTGTCTGGTAGAAGACATTCTTTGTCTCAGATTCCCGAGTTAAATAAGTGAAAAACATCCAGCCGGCTGTGATCTCAGAAGAAACCCGACAGGGTGATCAGGATCAGGACTTCATCAGCCTGAAGGGCTTTATTCTGAGATCACACACACACATTTGAAGGGGTTTATTCTGAGATCACACACACACACACACACACATCTGAAGGGGTTTATTCTTGCTGGATGGACATTATCCCGCTTCCTACATGTACAAGTAAGAAGAGCAAGTTCACGCATAATTAAATAACTACACAAAATATTGATTAGACTGAGTTTTAATATTCTATCAGCGACCCGGATGAGCCTGTGCTTCTGTTCTCAGAGGCTGTTATCGGGAATAAAACACCACTGGATGGCGCTATTGTCCAATCAAGCGTTCCTCAGAGAAGGAGTGAGTAATACAGATGTTCTCGAATCTCTGACCTGTGGTGTTGGTGTCCTCCAGCTGCGAGCTCCAGCGCTGATGATCAGATCCAGACCAGTGTTTCAGACCCGACCCATGATCCCCCAGAGCACGAGATGATGGACATCAGTCTCCCTGAGGAAGAGGAGGAGGAGAGCGAAGAGGTGAAGGAGGAGGAGTCTGGGAGAGATGGAGGAGAAGCAGAAGAACAGGTGAGGAGGAGGAGGAGGAGGAGGAGGAGGTCCACATACTCGCGTTCTCACATATTCACAGTTTGAAGTTTGTGTGGAGATGATAACTTTTTTTTTTTATTATTCAACCTCTGCACCTCGTCAATCACAGCAATATCCTGCCTTGTCAAACTCAAAATAAAATAAACAAACATATATATATATACATATACATATATATATATACACTACCGGTTAAAAGTTTAAGATCGGTAAGACTTTTTATGTTTTTAAAAGAAGTCTCTTCTGCTCACCAAGGCTGCAATTTTTTGATAAAAAATACACAAAAAACACAGTAATATTGTGAAATATTATGACAATTTAAAATGATTGTTTTTTTATGTTAATATATATTAAAATGTAATTTAATGTAATTGTAACATGTATGATTATTATCCATGTTGAAAACAGTTTTTTACATTTTTATTTCAGGATTCTTTGATGAATAGAAAGTTCAAAAGAACAGCTTTTATCTGAAATGGAAAGCTTTTGTTACATTAAACACTACCCTTTAAAAAGTTTGGGGTCAGTAAGAATTTGTATTTTATTTTTGGGGAAATAAATAAGAAATCAATACTTCTATTCATCAAGGATGAGTTACATTGATCAAAAGTTACAGTAAAGACATTTATAATGTTAGAAAAGATTCTTAATTAAATAAAAGCTGTTCTTTGAACTTTCTATTCATCAAAGAATCCTGAAATAAAAATGTAAAAAAACTGTTTTCAACATGGATAATAATCATACATGTTTTTGGAGCATAAAATCATCATATTAGAGTGATTTGTGAAGGATCATGTGACACTGAAGACTGGAGTAATGATGCTGAAAATTCAGCTTTTTTTCAGAAGAATAAATTACATTTTAATATATATTAGCATAAAAAAGTCATTTTAAATTGTCATAATATTTCACAATATTACTGTATTTTTTGTGTATTTTTTATCAAACAATTGCATCCTTGGTGAGCAGAAGAGACTTCTTTTAAAAACATAAAAAATCTTACCGACCCTAATCTTTTGACCGGTAGAGTATGTATATATATATATATATATATATATATATATTCAAATGCATATACCTATAGACTAAACACGTTGCACGCATGTGTACGCCACCAGCGTTCTCACAGGCTCGTGTGTTTTTGAAGTTTGCGTAGATATAAAAAAATGGTGTCTGTTCTCGAGCTCCAGACACTGTTGTGTGAATGAGTCGGAGTGTGTGTGTTCAGTAGAGCGGTGTCGTGTTAGCGATCGTTAAGGTAATCACTAATGATCTTTATAACGGAAGTGAATCAATCAAAACTAACTTTATCTGGACAATAACTCTATTCTAGATCTGCTGTAAAGCCTGAACATCATCATCTCCTGTTCTCTCTGTGAAGCTGCTGTGAACTCTACAGTGTTAAAGCGCTGTATAATGAAGGGCTCGTGTCTTGTAGGAGGAGAGCAGTAAATCCTCCGGGAAGCCGAGAGAGGAGAGCCGAGAGCCGGAGCCGCTGAAGCCCTGCAGTGTGAAGCAGAAGACCAGAGAGCGGCTCAGAGAAGGTACGGCAACAACACGGCTTTACCGCACTGAAGAATGATCATGTTTACAGCTTCTCACCTGCAGTGTGTGTGTGTGTGTGTGTGTGTCACTAGAGTACTCGCTGGAGGACTCGGATCTGGAGGGTCTCAGTGACATCAGCGTGAGTTCGGTTCACACCAGTGACCTGTCCTCGTTCATCGACAGCGAAGAAGACGAGCCTCTGTGTGAGTCCACTGAGGAGGGAGAGATCAGCTCTGAGGGTGAGTGTGTGTGTGAGTGTGTGTGTGTCATATATTCTCCCCGGGTTTAAATCAGGCTCATGATAACGGTTAATGTGTCGGGTCGGCTTGATTTAGTTTGGGCCGATCTAAGCTCTAGTTCTGTTCACTCTATCGCGACTCACAACAACTTATGGAAAGAATGTGCTTTAGTTTGGTCAGTAACATGCATTGGTGTGTGTGTGTGTGTGTGTGTGTGTGTGTGTGTGTGTGTGTGTGTGTGTGTGTGTGTGTGTGTGTGTGTGTGTGTGTGTGCAGACGAGGCGGGGCAGAAGACGGGGTGAGGACTCGGAGGGCAGGGAGAAGAAGCCGCGCGGGGTGAGACAGGCAGATCACACAAGCCCTTCCTGTACTCGCGCTATTACAGCGACTCTGACGACGAGGTGACGGTGGAGCAGCGCCGCCGCTCTGTGGTGAGGAGAACACGCTAACACGCTGAACACACTAACACACTAACACGCTAACACGTGACACACTAACACGCTGAACACAGTCAACAAACGTTAGCTAACAGTGTGTTCATTTAAAGGGATACTCCACTTTTTTGGAAATAGGCTCATTTTACAACTGTATTTTCAACTGAAACTGTCTGATGTCTGATATTTTTCTAAATATCAGAATATCGGCTGAATGGATTCGAAAACAGTAAAACTCGACTGTTTAACTCTGAGCCTATTTCAAAAAAAAAGTGGAGTATCCCTTTAAGGTGTAAACTTTCAGCTCATTAAAGTAATGGATGCATGTTAACGGATGATGAGAATATATAGAAGTGTATCATTGGCGCTTGTTGGTTATCCAGTGTTGTTTCATGCACTGGTCACCTTTACACTGGTCAAAAGAAAACATCCAAAATACACATTTAAGAGTTTATTTTACTGCACTTTATCTATTTCCATCTGTAGATCTCAATTACAGAATCAGATCTTTAAAGGATTTTCAGTAATACTTACACACACCAAAACTCACAGGTTTATTCCTGTCTATATTCTGAAGGTTTTTACTGAGGGATTTCTTTATACATCATTCACTCTCTTTTTTATTATACAAACACAGTGTAATTTATATTTTAGTCATTGTTTGGATCTTTTGATTCCTTTAAAAAAAAACTAAGAATTTTGTTAACATTTCATCAGTGTCGATGTTCATTCATTTTACTAAATTTTACTCTCAATAAAATTGAATATAAATTAAGACACTGAAATTAATAGTTTAGTGCAAAAGTTAAATTCAAACAATAAATTAACATTGAACAAAAACATGGTAAGATCTCATCTCCTAGGAATAATGATGTTATAAGAGTCATAAAACAATATTGTGAATTCTTTTATGCTGTATATCTCTTGTGCAGAAGTGTGTTATATTAGGATAATCTCATACATATATGATTATTATCTTACCTCGTTAGGACAGTTATTATCTGGCTTTATTCAACGTTCGGCTTTCACTCACAGCTCAACGTTACTGACCAGGATTTGGTTATTTCAAACAGTAGTTTTTTCTTCCTTAATGAACATTATTAGTGCTTTGTTAATATCTTGATATTTTTGAAAGTTTTGATCAACAACAGCTGGTCTTTCATCTGGTCTTTATGTGTCTCTGACTCCACAGGCCAAAGAAAAGGAGGAGCGTCTCCTGAAGCGGCAGCAGAACCGAGAGCGGATGGAGGAGAAGCGCAGACTGAGAGCAGCGCAGAACGAGGAGCAGGGTACGTGTGTGTGTGTGTGTGTTAATGATCTGGGTGTGTTTCCCGTATAACGCCGTAACTCGCTGCTCCACTATCAGAGTATGACGCACTGTTGAAGAAGTCAACTATAGTCTCGTCTGTTTCCCGAAACCGTAGTGACACAAATCAGTGCGTTGGTTAATGACGTCACGCGTGTGGTGGAGTAATCACTAGTGTTAATCAATCTGTGTGAGATTAAACTAATGCGAGATGTTTGGACATTTAGGACATGCATCTGAGGAATAATTCTCATTTTTCTCAGTTATTTTATTTCATATTTTATTTAATATTCTATATAAAATTTCGCATTATTTCCAGATTCACTCGTCTCGATTCTTACACACTCGAGCTCGTTCACACACGCACACTCTTCAAACACAACGCTTTACATCTCTTGACAAACTCAACTCGCAATTGACAGTTGTATGTATTCTAAATTAAAGACACAGGTTATACTGAAGGTTGGATTGATTATTTTGCTCCAGATCAGGATTAATGAGTCCACATGTCTAGATCTATCGCTCAAACACACATGTAAATGTTCGTTAGAACGATGGTTTAGAGAAACTCTTGATTTACGACAGAACTCACGATCATATTTGGCTGGCGCTGCTGTCGGGAAACACAGCCCTGACCCTGACCTCTGACCTGTTGTTCTCCCTCAGACCGTAAGAGACTGGCGGATCAGAGACCGAGAGCCAAAGAGGCTCGGAAGGAGAAGAAGGTCCTGGAGAAGAAGGTGGCTCTGAGCATCCAGAGGAAGAGGGACTCCAGGTCTGTGCGACTCAACAACAACACTATTATTAACATTTTACTATTGTAACTCCAGAAGAAGGTTATGACATGCATTCTCAATTAATGCTAAAAAAGACCTTCTCCGTCTTGACTAAATTAGCCAACTTATTAATTAATTAACTATTTGAATTATAAACACAAAAAAAACTTCTTAATTATGACAAAAACTATGAGAAGTTGAAATTGACTCATTTTGAATTTTAACCTTATAACTGTGACGTAGTGTGTTATCATTTTGAATTTAATGTCATAATTGGGTTTTCTATGTGGTAAAAATAGGCTTCCATAAATATCAGAGAAAATAAATGTTCCCTAAGACAATTTCGGAGAATTTCCTTTTTGGAAGAATTGTCATAATTTTGACTCTCATAATTAGAATTTTAAAAATTCCATTAATTTTTTTATTTTCTTAGTATGTCGTCATTGTGAATTGTCGTATGTTTTTTCCCCTTTGTTGTAAAAATATCCTTCCATAGTAAATCAGATAACCCCAATGCCTCATGTTCCTCAGGATGTATGGGAGAACTTCCGAGGAATTGCACTTTCAGTCAATTTGATCAAAGTATTGTTTACATTAGGGTCAAGGGTCAATCTCGCATTATGAGGGTGCATGTAAATGTAGTTCTTGACTCTATGCAAGATTTGTGTTTTTGAAGTTTATGGGGAGATGATAGTGTTTTTAAATAATTGTCACCGCTTGCACCTGTTGCGAGGTGTGTGTGTTCTCGAGCTGCAAACACTGTTGTGTGAATGAGCCGGAGTGTGTTAAGGGTTTTCTGTTAGAGCGGTGTCGTGTTGGTTAATCACTAATGATCTTTATAACGGAATGATCAGTCTAAATGACTTTATCTGGACAATAACTTTATTCTAGATTGCTGTAAAGCCGAAACACTCTCTGTTTCTGTAATCTCCTGTTATCTGTAAAGCTGCTGTGAAACAATTTGTTAAATCAAAGCGCTGGATAAATCTCTACTCTGTCTTTTAGGAAAGAGGACGACAGGAAGAAGAGTGACACTGAGGGGATTCGGTCAACAAAGATGTAAGTTTCTCTCGTTCTCCAGCTTTTTCTCCCAGTCTGGCTTCCCACGGGTCCTTGAAATCCTTGAAAGGTTGTGAATCTGGAAAAAAATTTGCAACGCCCTGAAAAGTTTTTAAGATAAACACGCACATACAGGACTTGAAAGTTCTTGAATTTATGTTGTTTTCTGGAAAAAATTCCATCCTTATTGAAACATTAAAACTGTTACAATGTATCTTACAAGGTTACACGATGTAACCTTGCTTGTACCCTTAAATCCGAGGGTATTTGACCTGGATAGTCTTTGAATTTGAAGTTGAATTTGTGGGAACCCTGATCATCGTAGCATCTCTGTTTCTCCTCAGGTGAAGGCCGTGAGTCTGAAGTCAGTGCGACGACTGTCCGATCTGGAAGAGCAGCGCAAGAAGAAAGCAGAAGGCGAGGAGAAGCTGCCTGAGAAGAACCGCGTTCACTCCTTCATCTTGGATCTGGAGCTGGGGACCGAGGAACGCCACAGAGGACGGCTGGGAAACGGTTCGGAAAGAAAAGGAGCGCAAAGATAAAGAGAAGGAAAAGAGCGCCCTGATGAACGACTCAAGCACAAACTCCGAAAGACCGGCGACGGAGACGAGAAGATGGAGGAGCCGCGAGAGGAGCAGCTGATGAAAAGAAGGGGTCAAAGGTCAAGCCGGACCGGAAGAGTTCTGTCTCATCCCGAGAGGTCAAGACGCTTGTGGCGGAAGCTGCGGATGAAGAGAACCTGAAGAAAGGAAAGAGCGAGAAGGAGAAAGTCAAGGTGACCGGCAAGAGTCTCCGGCATCTGGACTCCACCGGCTCCTCAGAGGAGAGGTCAGAGGTCGAGGCGGGGGTCAGAGGTCAACCGGAAGAAAGACAAGCACCCTGAAAGAGGTCCTGAAGAGGTCAAAGAGTCATCCAGAGGGTAAACCGGGAGAGAAGCTCAAGGTGAGGTCGGAGAGGAAGGATTCGTCGTCGGAGAAGAATCATTCGCAGAAATCAGTCGCGGAAAACGAGAGCGACGTCCGAAAGGTGGAGGCGGGGTCAAAGGTCAGATCCTTATCGGAGAAACATAGGACTAAATCCCAGAGTGGTGCAGGAAAATCGGATAAAAAACCCGAAGCCAAGACTAAAACGGGAAAAGAGGAAAGGAGAAACCTCAGAGGAGAAAGCAAAGTTAGCGAAGAAGAACATCCGAGAAGAATTCCCGAAGGATCCCGAGAGGATATCGGGAGCGAAGGAGGATTCGAACGCTGGGGATCCCGAGTCCGTGTCCAGCACCACAGTTCTCTCGAACGAACCCGTACGGTGCGCTGAGCGACGTCACTCCCGAATCCGAGGACGAGGGCGTGTCCGTCGCAGAGCCCCGCCCCCTGAGCGCAGAAGCCGACGCCCTCCTGAGCCTGATGGCACGTGTGCTCACTCCGCCTCGGAGCGCCGGGAGACCGAAGCGGATCTGAAGATGAAGGAGGCGGCGCTGACGCTGCTCTCCATGGACCCCGATCTCCGCGCGCTCCTCGAGTCTCGTGTCACAGTCTCCGGGCGATGGGAAAACACTCCCTCACAGGCGCTGGGAAGTGTGTCCGTGTTACGCGGCTGAACGAGTTCCAGGATGCAGGTAGTGTATCGATCGTTGTTAACATTAACCTTCATCCTTCCCTTCGGACTTTTAACATCTTTCCTCGTGGGTCAAAATGACCCGAAGCCTTAAAATTATAGTTGGCCTGAATTTATTATTTCTTTTGTCCAGAAAGCTTGTTTTATTTATACACAAACTCCTTGAATGCATTACATTTTTGATGGTGTATTTGTGAAGTGTGACAGAAGTCCTAGAGTGAAAAAAAAATTCGAAAAATGATTTTCGGGTCAAAATGACCTGAGGGAAGGATGAAGGTTTGCAAAATATCTAGCTCTCGTTTTTTTGTCAATATCGTTCACTCTAACACACACAATCATGTGCATGATCATATGCTTGTGAATAATAAAACTTCCATTTCATCTACTGAGCTGCATCTGTGGAGCCCATGGAGACGGATCCTCTGCAGGAAGTGACATCAGAGGTGAGCTCATGTACGTCATATCCTCTACAGTCTCAGATCGTTTGGCTTAACGTCATTGAACTCTGCTGCTTTAACGCTAGCTTAGAACAATCATCAGGGTTTTGCTTCCAGATTATACATATATTGGGTTGTTTGTTCATGAAATCATTGTTAATGTTGAAACGCTTTTATCCAAGTGTTTGTTACAGTGGGGTGAGATCTGTGCTATTATTTATTATGGAGAACTAATCTTTATCATTATCTTTATAGTTATCATAAAGATTGGTCAGGTTCTGATGAAAAAGATGTGTCTAGACATTTTCTGAAATAGCTACTCGAATTGAGATGGGCAGGTCACTCCACCAGCTGGGAAGAGTCCAGGTAAAGGTGAGAGTAATTTCCTGCCTCTTTGGGATGACGGCACCATTGAGGCGTTTGTTCACTTGCAGAACGCAAACTTCTGGAGGGGCGCATAAGTCTGAACTAGCAGAGACAGTGGTTGTCTGGTAGGCAAACATCAGTGCCTTGAAATCGATGCGAGCTAGTTGGCAGCCACTCCAAACTGACGAAGAGAGGCGTGACGTGGGCTTTCTTCGGCTCGCTGAAGACCACCCTGGATCGGTTGTAAAGGCTTGTGAACGCATTAACATTAGTCCAGTCTGGAGAGAACAAGAGCTTGGACAAGGTGTTGTGTGGCCTGCTCTGAAATAAGGGTCTAAAGTTGAGATGAAGTGTCAGGTTGACTGAGACCACAAGCAGTTCTGTCTTCACAAGGTTGAGATGAAGGTGGATCAACTAGTTGGAACGAGAAGTAGAGTTGAGTGTCATCAGCATAGCAGTGATAGGAGAAGCCATGTTTCTGAATGACAGATCCCAGAGATGACATGTAGATGGAGAAGAAGCGGTCCCAGCACTGAGCCCTGAGGAACTCCAGTATCTAGATGATTACAGTGATGGGATAAACCATGTTTCTGAATGACAGATACCTAGAGATGATGTAGTGAGAGTGTCTGTAGCACTGTTAGTGTCTAGTGTTGAAAACTGGAGCTGGTGGAGGAAATGAGGTTGAAACCATAGAGGATGGGCGAGTGGGAGACAGTGAGCCTAGGTTACACACAAGGTGACCTGCAGAGCAGTGTGTGTTGTGTCAGGAGTCAGTTTGAGGTTAAGGTGGTATCAGATACATCCTGTGGGTTTATCTGAATGATAGAGTGTTTATCTCCTGTAATGTGTTGGTGGTTTTCTTTCAGGTGGGGGATGAGCAGACAGATGAAAAGGACAAAGAAAGACACTCACAAATACTTACAGCAGACGCAGCTGATCCAACGCAGACGCTCACTGCAGATGTTAATGAGTCCACGCAGACCCTCACTGCAGACGCAGCCTGAGCCAATGCAGACCCTCACTGCAGACGCAGCTGAGCCAATGCAGACCCTCACTGCAGACGCAGCTGAGCCAACGCAGACGCTCTCTACAGACGCAGCTGAGCCAACGCAGACGCTCACTGCAGATGTTAATGAGTCCACGCAGACCCTCACTGCAGACACAGCTGAGCCAACGCAGACCCTCACTGCAGACGCAGCTGAGCCAATGCAGACCCTCACTGCAGACGCAGCTGAGCCAACACAGACCCTCACTGCAGACGCAGCTGAGCCAAGCGCAGACGCTCTCTACAGACGCAGCTGAGCCAACGCAGACGCTCTCTACAGATGCAGCTGAACCAACGCAGACGCTCTCTACAGACGCAGCAGAGCCAACGCAGACCCTCACTGCAGACGCAGCTGAGCCAACGCAGATGCTCACTGCAGACGGAGCTGAGCCAACGCAGACCCTCACTGGCAGACGCAGCTGAGCCAACGCAGACCCTCACTGCAGACGCAGCTGAGCCAACGCAGCACCGCTCACTGCAGAGGCAGCGGAGCCAACGCAGACGCTCACTGCAGACGCTGCTGAGCCAGCGCAGACGCTCACTGCAGATGCAGCTGAGCCAAGCGCAGACCCTCACTGCAGACGCAGCTGAGCCAACGCAGACGCTCACTGCAGACGCAGCTGAGCCTGAGCCAACGGCAGACCCTCACTGCAGACGCAGCTGAGCCAACGCAGACCCTCACTGCAGACGCAGCTGAGCCAACGCAGACCCTCACTGCAGACGCAGATGAGCCAACGCAGACCCTCACTGCAGACGCAGCTAAGCTGACGCAGACCCTCAGTGCAGACGCAGCTGAGCCAACGCAGGCCCTCACTGCAGACGCAGCTGAGCCAACGCAGACCCTCACTGCAGACGCAGCTGAGCCAACGCAGACCCTCACTGGCAGACGCAGCTGAGCCAACGCAGACCCTCACTGCAGACGCAGCAGAGCCAACGCAGACCCTCACTGCAGACGCAGCTGAGCCAACGCAGACCCTCACTGCAGACGCAGCTGAGCCAGCGCAGAACCCCTGCAGTGCGGCCAGCTGAGCCAGCGCAGACCCTCAGTGCAGACGCAGCTGAGCCAACGCAGACCCTCACTGCAGACGCAGCTGAGCCAATGCAGACCCTCACTAAAGAGGCGGCTGATTTAACCTTCACTGCAAATGCAGCTAAGCAGATGCAGACAGCCACTGCAGATGCGGCCTTGTCAGTGCAGACTTTGACTGAAGATGATTCCGATCCAATGCAGATGATCATTACAGACACTCCTGAGATGGTACAAACCATCAGTGCAGACATGGCTGAGTCCCCTGCACAGACCCTTACTGCAGATGCAGCTGAATCAACAGTCACTGGCAGACAGCAGCTGAATCGACAACAACAGCCACTGCAGACGCAGCTGAATCGACAACAACAGCCACTGCAGACGCAGCTGAATCGACAACAAGCAGTCACTGCAGACGCAGCTGAACCGACAGTCACCTGCAGACACAAGAGAGACCGAT
Organism: Hybognathus amarus; assembly: GCA_030378365.1. Lineage (NCBI taxonomy): Eukaryota > Metazoa > Chordata > Actinopteri > Cypriniformes > Leuciscidae > Hybognathus > Hybognathus amarus. The sequence goes on from JAQIUQ010005083.1 coordinate 104,018, forward strand.
GACAGATGAGCCTTTGCCGACCCTCATAGAAAAAACAGCAGAACTTGCGTCGACATTCTCTGGCAAATGCAGTTGAGCCCGCACAGACCCTCAGCGCATACACAACTGAGCCTGCGCAGATGATTACAGTGGAGCCTGCGCAGACCCTTGATGCAGACACGGAGACAGATGCAAATGAGCCCATGCAGACTCATACAGTAGACACAGTTGAACCTGCGCAGACGCTCACCACAGATGCAGTTGAACCTGCGCAGACACTCACCACAGATGCAGTTGAACCTGCGCAGACGCTCACCACAGATGCAGTTGAACCTGCGCAGACGCTCACCACAGATGCAGTTGAACCTGCGCAGACGCTCACCACAGATGCAGTTGAACCTGCGCAGACGCTCACCACAGACGTAGCTGCGCCTGCGCAGCACCGACTCTACAGACACAGGTTAGTGACTGTGATGATTAGGAGTGTGTATTCTGATTATGAGTGTGCGATTATCTCAGTGTAACCCGTGCGTGTGACGCGCAGGCAGCGCATCGGTCTCAGACGAGCAGGAACAGAAGTCATCAGACGTCTCTGAGACGGTGACCAGTCAGAATCGTTTCATCAGCAGATATTATGCAGGAAATCATGCTCATGTCATTAATGCTCATGACTTTGGATCAGGTGGAGCCGACAGAGAGCGGCACACGGAGAGGACGACTAGTCTGCTCAGAGGGCAGGTGTGTGTGTGTGTGTGTTAATGTAAAATAAAAACACAGGGCTCCAGACTACAATCAAATTGTGGACCAAGTTTATTAGCCGGTGCAATTTTTTTGAAAATTTCTTATTCAACCCAGTTGCATTATTGGTGCAATTTACAGACTTTCAAATCAAACAACAGTAACTGAAATAGCTCAACACAACAAATGTTCAAGTGATTTCCCCAAATTTAACTGAAAAACTTAGTTTTGGGTGATATGATGACTTATAAGCGATTTTTCGATTTTAATCAGTGCGATTTACTGCAATGTCAGAACCAGAACAAAAGTGTTTGTGTCTTGCTTGTTCAGATCAGATTGAGTTCTTATGTTGGTCACACTTCCTCTAAAATGAATAATCTGTGATTGTGAATCCCAGGATCCACACCGGCGGTGACTGACACACACACACTCTCCTCAAACACTGTGTTCATCCGCGCTGTGCCGCGTCGAGGGTGTGAAGTACAACTCGCGTAAAGTTGATAATTGCGAATGACTGCAATTGCAGATTTCGAACAGAGATGGCGACAGAGGAAAACACCGCACTGCAGCTTTAAGTTTCTTTATTGCCAGGGCTAAAGGTAAATGCAACAGGAGATCTCTGAATGGCTAGTTGATGAACTTAGTTAGCTTATGTGTAGTTATTTGATTAAGCATATTCTGTCCTGATAATCTATGAAATACGGGTTCCGGGGGCGGGTGTTTATGTAAATCATAGGGTTGATGATGTCACTAACCCGGGAGGAAGCTTGTGTAGTTCTACCAGGCGTTTGTTGTAGTCCTTAAAACATGATTTCTTAAGAGTTAGAACAATGAAATCATAATCAACACCTCTTTATGATGTGCTCTGGAGTCCTGGAACATGTTTTTCTCGTCTAAAAAGCACCGTTCCTGAATGAATAATGTTTAGAATCTGAAATTACACTTTGTTTGTGTGACTGCAGCAACTCAAACCAGAGCTGATAACAAAGAGCAAACGTCCAATAAAGAGGTGAGATTCTCTTCACACACACACACACACACACACACACACACACACTGTCTCTGTTCTTCTATTAAAGTGTGTTGTGTGTCTGACAGTGTGATGATGATGAGGATGATGATGGTGAGGATGATGATGAGAGCGATCTGGAGTTGAGCCGGACTCCACGCAGAGGAAGATCCTCCAGATCATCTGATGCTCCTCAGAGAGAAACACGTCAAGAGTCTGCGCTTCACACGCCTTGAGCCGTCCTCCGCTCCGCGTCATGTGACCTCGTTTCTCTGCTCTTTCCCATAAGGCTCTGCTTTACAACTGAAGGAGGCGGAGCCGGCTGTGGAGGAGGAGCCAAAAGAGGTGTGTTCTATATTCTTCACTTTTGATTTAAAGAAAAAAACTAGTGCTGGGCAACGATTAATCACATCCAAAATAAAAGTTTGTGTTTACATAATACATGTGTGTGTACTGCGTATAATTATTTGGATATATAAATACACACACACAAATATGTGAATGTATATATACATTATTTATATTATATAAATATTAATATTTTATATATAAATTATACATGTACAACACATTTTCATAAATATATACATGTATGTGTGTGTATTTATATACACAAAATAATTATACGCATTACACACATTATGTAAACACAAACTTTTTTTTGGATGTGATTAATCGCAATAATGTTGCCACAGCACACAAAAAAAACAAAAAACGCTTGATTCTAATTTTAAAAAGAAGAATTATAGTAACTATTTTAATATCTATTGTCTTTTTGTAGAATTGTTGACCAGCAAGACTTCCACACAATAGTCAGTTTGAAAAATATGTTAAAATCAGACTTTCTGGTTTTAATAAAATCGTACAACTGATCATATTATTACTACATGTAGTATTTATGTGAATATATAAAAGAAGAATATTTCTATTTAGCTTTAATTTATATTTACTTACTATGAAAACTATAAGTACTTCAACTTATTTCAGTTCGTTTCAAAGGCATTTCTAAATTTTGATATTACATTTAAGTTGAAATGTTTTTTATGCTTATATTTTATTTTATTTTAGCTTTATTTCAATTAAGCCAAGACGCTACATTCACTGTTTAGTTTTGAGATTTTGGTTTATTTTTCCTTCATAACATCTTTTTTTTCACTCTTTCATCTCCTCACGTCTGTAGATTCGAGTCGACACACATCTTAAAGAGAATTTCTCCACTTCAGCAGAACTTACAGTTTCATTCATATCTATATTCTGAAGGTTTTTACCTGAGGGGCTTTGTTCATATATCATTCACACTGATTTGAGATCATCAAATCATGAAACATGGTGAAATGTGTGTGTTTCTGTCTGTTGACAGTATTTTCAGATTTATGGAGTGATAAAAAGAGAAATCAAAAATCCCTTCTATAAAAACCTTCAACTTCTAATGTGATCATCAACTCAGACATGAACTATGACCTAGACTCTATCCAATGATCAGATTCATGTGCTGGAAATATCATTAAAATTTAATTACACATTGTCTCATATTCATATTTAAACATTTAATAAAACTAATCCCAAAATAAATGTTGTAAATCAGCTTGAGGAAGTATGTGGTGTATATTAGTTGACATGTTTACCCTGTTCATCGTAGTGTCTGGCCTTAACAAAAAAATATATTTAATTTAATTATATTTAAACAAAGACAAAAAATGAACCTGAAAGTTGCTTTCAGAAGGTAAATTGAAAAGTCGAACTTTTTCTCCAAATAGAGAGAAATGTCGTAACCATATTATACCGAATCTTAGACTGTGAGGATGTTTATTCCAGGTCATGTGATCGAATGTTTTAGTGGAACTGAAATGTGTGTGTGTGTGTGTGTGTTGTTTTGATTATCAGGGTCGCAGGAGTCGACGCTCCACAGCTCAGATCAGAGACGCTCCCTCAGGTGAGAGTCTGAAACACACACACACACACACAGACTCGCTCTCTCTCACTACACACACACACACACACACACACACAGACTCGCTCTCTTTCTACACACACACACACACACACACACACAGACTCGCTCTCCTCCACACACACACACACACACACACAGACTCGCTCTCTTCTCACACACACACACTCTCTCTCTCTTCTCTCTCACACACACACACAGACACTCTTAACACTCACACACTTGTTTATCTGTGTGTAGATGATCAGTTTCTCTCTCCACACACACACACACACACACACTCTCTCTCTCTGCAGTGAAACCTGCACTGAAGCGTAAGAGGTCATCGGACGAGCTTCTGTGTTCCACACCGGAACCAGAACCATCAGCCAAACACAGGAGAGATGAAGGTCAGTGTGTGTGTGTGTGTGTGTGTGTGTGTAATCCAGTATGTGTTTAATCCACTGTGTGTGTGTGTGTAATCCAGTGTGTGTAAAACAGCAGTCAGAAACTCACACTGATTGAAGCCTGAATGTTCGCTCGTTGTGTGTTTGATTTGTCTCAGCGAGTGTGTGTGAAGATCAGGACGTGATCAAAGCCAGCGATGAAGACGAGGAGAGGAAAGATGGAGAAGATGTGAGTGTGAGCGAACACACACTCCTGACACTAAACCATCAGGACATATGAATCACTGACTGAGCGTGTGTGTGTGTGTGTGTGTGTTTAGAGGAAACCTGCCCGGCGAGGCCGACCCTGTAAAAGCGTTCCTCCACTGATGACTCAGTTATCGAAGATGTGTTGAAAATATTATATTTCTATTAAGTTACTATATATACTACTCATTTATTCACTTTATTTTAATACATTTTTTACTTCATATTTTTCTTATATATTTTAATGTATTATTTTTTTTTATCAATTGTTTATTTAATTTTAATCTAATTTTGATTTCAATGTTTTTTCTTAATCATTATTTGTATACGCATTTATTTTAATCTATTTCTTACTCATTTGCTTATTTTTTTTATTTTATTTGTTTTAATTTTCATAAAATGCTTCATGTTTATTTATTAATCTAGTATTTTGATTGATTTGACTTGCTTGTACTGTATTTAGTTAATTAATTATTCTTTTGAACAGGTTTCATCTAATGTTTTATTTATTTGTTAATCTCATTTTTGAATACATGATTAGAGTAAGATTAATTTAGAGAATGTGTAAATTGATAAAGTACTATAACAAGAAAAAGAAATATCTATTTATTTTATATAATTATTTGTTTGTTTTAATCCATTTATTTTTAATTATTGATTACATTTGTTTTTTATTACTCATAGTACTGTTGTTATATTATTGATTTATTTAATATTCATATTTTTTATAATATTTATATATGATAAAATGTATTGCTGATTATATTTTTTGTTATTTATTTTGATCTGTCTACATTTATTTTTTTTTTTATCAAATATTTTTCATTTCAGTCTAATTTGATAATGAAGTGGTTTGATATAAACCTTTATGTGTTGAATTGTGGAATGAAGATGTGTGTGACGTCCACAGACACAGGAGCGTCAGAGAAATGAGACGGAGAAAGGAGGAGGACGAAGAGGAGACCAAAACACGAGCCACGACACGAGCAGCATCCCGTCTGGAGGCAGAGAAGTACTGGACACACACACACACCTCCTCAAACATCCTCTTCACACACACTCACTCCTCAAACATACTCTTCACACACACACACTCCTCAAACATACTCTTCACACACACACACTCCTCAAACATACTCTTCACACACACACACTCCTCAAACATACTCTTCACACACACACACTCCTCAAACATACTCTTCACACACACACTCCTCAAACATACTCTTCACACACACACACTCCTCAAACATACTCTTCACACACACACACTCCTCAAACATACTCTTACACACACACACACTCCTCAAACATACTCTTCACACACACACTCCTCAAACATACTCTTCCACACACACACACTCCTCAAACATACTCTTCACACACACACACACTCCTCAAACATACTCTTCACACACACACTCCTAAACATACTCTTCACACACACACACTCCTCGAAACATACTCTTACACACACACTCCTCAAACATACTCTTCACACACCCACACACACACACACTCCTCAAATATACTCTTCACACACTCCTCACACACACACACACACACTCCTCAAACATACTCTTCACACACACACTCCTCAAACATACTCTTCACACACACACTCCTCAAACATACTCTTCACACACACACACTCCTCAAACATACTCTTCACACACACTCCTCAAACATACTCTTCCACACACACACACTCCTCAAACATACTCTTCACACACACACTCTGGATCCTCACATCAGTGAATCATTCCTCGTTTGTGTGTGTGTTTCAGGAATAAACCCAGCAAGCCGTTCGACTCGAGCTGTGAGTGAACTCAGCGGGAAAGAGGAGCACTCCCCGAACACAGAGGTGTGTGTCTGTCCTGAGACTCCTCACACACACACACACACACACACACTACACTCACACTCCTGGAGGAGCAGAAAGAGGAGCACATGGTTAGTGTCTCTGTCTGGAGACAGTTTTAAGCTTTTTAAACTTTTAATCTAAACTAGTGCTGTCAGTGTCTGAAATATCAATTCAGAGTCACTCTTTTTCTCAAGCCAACAGTGAGAGAGAGTGTGTCTGTCGCACATGTTGTGTGTGTGTGTGTTGGTGCGCTGTGTGTGAATCTGGACACACACTCATCTCTGTACTCTCGCCCCCTCTTCTCATCCTCTCTCTCACAACACACTTCTCTCTCTCTCTCTCACACACACACACACATCTACACACACACACACACACCCATCTCTCTCGCCCTCTCTCTCTCGCCTCTCTCTCGCCCTCTCTCTCTCGCCCCTCTCTCTTCTACTCTCTCTTCTCGCCCTCTCTCTCTCGCCCTCTCTCTCTCTCTCTCTCTCTCTCTCTCTCTTCTCCCTCTCGCCCTCTCTCTCTCGCCCTCTCTCTCTCTCTCTCTCGCCCTCTCTCCTCTCGCCCCTCTCTTTCTCTCTCTCTCCTCCTCCTCTCTCTCTCTCTCTCTCCCTCTCTCTCTCGCCCTCTCTCTGCTCTCTCTCTCTCGCCCCTCTCTCTCTCTCTCACACTCTCTCTCTCTCCTCTCTCGCCTCTCTCTCTGCCCCTCTCTCTCTCTCCTCTCCTTCTCTCTCTCTCTCTCACTGTCTCTGCCCTCTCTCTCTCTCTCTCTCTCTCTCTCTCTCTCTCTCTCTCTCTCTCTCTCTCTCTCTCTCTCTTACTCTCTGTCTGCCCCCTCGCTCCCCTCTTTTCTCTCCCCCTCTCTCTCTCTCTCTCTCTCTCTCTCTCTCTCTCTCTCGCCCTCTCTCTCTCGCCCCGCCTCTCTCTCTCTCTCTTGTGTCTCTCTCTCTCTTCACTCTCTCTCTCTCTGTGTCAGGCCGGTGAGAGGTCGCAGGCGTCGACTCCAGTCCGTCGCTCTGCTCGCACACGAGAGGACAGAAACCTGACGATCCGCCGGCGAAGAGAACCAAGCGATGAACCAAACACTGCTTCTGATCGACTCATGTTCATGCTTTTTGGTAGTTTTAAGGTCAGAGAGAGCGAGAGAGTGTGTGTGTGTGTGTGTGTGTGTGTGTGTGTGTGTGTGTGTGTGTGTGTGTGTGTGTGTGTGTGTGTGTGTGTGTGTGTGTGTGTGTGTGTGTGTGTGTGTGTGTGTGTCATATTTCTGTCACCATAAAGATGCTCATTCTGTGAATGTCATTATTGTTCCATTTTATATTTTTACCTTTTTATGATAAATTCCAGTATTGATCCGAGTATCCGATCTGTGTGTTTTTTATGTTTTGTTTTGTGTGAGATTTTTAAATCCTTAATTATTAAAGGGCTGGTATAATGCCCTTTTCACAAGATGTAGAATAAGTCTCTGATGTCCCCAGAGTGTGTGTGTGAAGTTTGAACTCAATATGCACTACAGATCATTAATTATGTTTAAATAAAACATGTTTAAATTGTCACTTTTTGAGGGTGAGAGAAAATGTGCCGTTTTTGTGTGTGTCCCTTTAAATGCAAATGAGCTGCTGCTGCTCCCGGCACAGGGGGCGGAGCTACAGGAGCTTGTGTGTAACCCGGGAGGAAGCTCATGTAGTTCTACCAGCCGTTTGTTGTAGTCCTTAAAACACAATTTCTTTTAAAGCAAATCTCTCCGTTAGATTTGCAATTACTTTACAATTTAGCTGATGTTTACGCTCAAACAGTAACATTACACACTCACTAGAGTTAAAACAGAAATCATAATCACTTTAACTTCTATAATATAGACATACATCATCAGTATATCAAACAAATGATGTTTAGAAAGTTTAAAGCTTTTGATGTTCAATTTATTATTCTGGTCAGAGGAACCTGAACAGATACCGAGGCAAACTAGTGTGTGTGTGTGTGTGTGTGTGTGTGTGTGTGTGTGTGTGTGTGTGTGCTGTGTGTGTGTGTGTGTGTGCGTGTGTGTGCGTGTGTGTGCGTGTGTGTGTGTGTAGAGAGAGACATCGGAGGTTAAATATGAACGCCTTCATATGCTGCTGATTTTACACAACAAATATCTGTCAACAGAGGCAGGAAAATAATCTTAATTTAATAGGAACACAAGAAATAACTTTAAGACTTGCTTCATTTTGATACATTTTTCATAAAATAAAACTTAATACTGTATAATTAACTCTGCATTTGAAGTTTGTATTAGTCTGTAGTCTTTCGAATTTAAGATTTAATTTATAACATGTATGAGATGAAGAGATTCAATATTTAGAGAGATTAATATTATCCTGCTGGCAGTAAAACACTATATATATATGTATATATATATAACACTATTTTACTCAACACTATATTACAACACAAAGTATTACACACGTGCACTGTGATGAGTCGTCCTGCAGGGGTCGCGTTATACATGTACAATATTCTCATTTAATCTCGAGCTCAGCGGGTTTAGTGTCTGTTGTCATATCTGTGTTTTCCACACGGCGGCGCCACATTCAAGCAGAAGCGCGTGTGATTGGCTGAGAGACTCACGTGACTCCGCCGATTCGATCTATAGTCCTTTATTTACATGCTAACCTGAAATACACACACAACCTATAAACAGCGCTGCTTTCAAACAGGTCCGCGGAAACCAAAGAGAAAAAATCTGAAAATAACTTTTTTAACTAAATAAATACATTTTGACTGAAACAAGAAGATAAAATAACTTTGTTTAAATAAATGTTTAATACATTAGATTAAAATGTATTGAATAAAATAAATAATAAACTTATGTCTTTGATTTAAATATATTTAAATTTGAGGCTACAATAAATAACATTTTAAATATATAATTTGATTTACACAACCAAAATAAACAAGTTTTATAAAACTGAACTAAATAAACTATATTTAAATTAATATAAATACGAAAAGCAGTGTAGAAATGTAAAAAAATAAATTAAGAAAAATAAGATTGAGCTAAATAAATTTGAATGCTAAAAACAATTAAATACATTTTTTAGATAAATATATAGGCCTAATATAAATAAAAAGTAATATATTAGAACAAATTGATAAACAAATAATAAACTCACACTTCATTCAAATAAAATTTGACAAGTGCACAAGTAAAATCATTTTAAATAAATACAAATTATTAAAATAAATATTTTATTTAGATGATATTAATTTAAAATTTTGTTTAAATAAAAAAATATTACAACGTTTGATTACAATATTCGATAAGTATAAATGAATCAAATACATAATGATGTAATAGAAAAACTATTTTACATACAAGACATTTATAGGCGATTTATTGGGTCTTTATACATGAGATGATCATGAAAAGCCTTGGTTTAATAACACACACACACACTGATGTGTTGAAGAGAGCGCAGGTGAGGGCGGGTGAGTGTTTAGCTGTGCGCGTGACCTGATGCTTTACTCCCGTCTCTCTCTCGGTCACGCGCATCCGGACTCGATGGGCTTTTACATGAGTTTCATATGCCAGATATTTAAACAGAAAGAAAGTCTAGTTGCACGAGCTGCTGTCATCCGTGTCACGCCATTCTTTCCCTGAGCTGTCAGAGTCTGTTACATCACACACACATACACACACAGGCACATTCAGACATAAAAACACCACTATAAACAGAGGGAACGCGTTGATGTTTGGACATTTATTGCGTTCATTTTTTCATTATCCCTTTGCATGCACGCGCAATTTACACTTCACGAGCTTGACAAGTTCCCAAACGCGTGCACGCCCACGGTGATCCCTCGATCGCGAGCATCTGCAGAGTCACATGTTTAGACAAATAGATATTCATGTCACTTTTATCAGACACAGGAACGCGCGTGAGTGATGCGCGTGGCCGCTAGATGGAGAGAGACACGCACGTTTACCTTACTAATATTTACTAAGAATTTAAAATCATTAATAAACATCATTTTCTCGGAACTAAAAACATTTATGCGAGGGGAAAATATAATTTCTATTATAAAAGGTGTGTAAATGTTATCAGTATCAGATGCTGAGTTAATCTGGATTCACCGAAGTAAACGCTGATCGTTGTGTTAGTTATAGTTGATCGTATTAGGCTGTTAAAAGTAAGCCGTAATTCTGTATTTTGTGTTGATTAAATATTTAGTGAAATTACGCAGAGGAATCTATTACATATTTGGGTAAAAACATGCCAGAAAAATAGCTATGTAGGCTATGTATAGCCTCATAATTCTCGAAGACGAAATAGAAGAAAAGCATCTTTAAATATGATCGCCAGAAGGAGGAGATTAATAAATATTTATATTTGGTTGTCAATGAAAATCCAGCGTGACGCTCAAAGTCCAGCAACATGATTTATTAATCGGCATCATTAACATTAAATTAACGTTTTTATTACACGGCGGCTATTTAATTAAATGTATTAATTTTCAGCTATTCATTATTTAGCTTCTGAAATTACACATTAACAGTAATTTGGTTAATTCATTTTTTTTGTCCTGAACGTTCACACAATATCATATAAAGGCTAAATTATGTTAGGGACAGGATATCAAAACAAGAAAATATTATTGAATTATTTAAAGAAATCCTGCATTAAACAGCGGCTTCAAAAAGAATCAAGAGAAAATCAAATATGAAGAAATTGTTTCTTTATTTATGTTCGGTTTATTATTAGGCTATTATTATTATTACTAGTGATGTTGCTCCTAAATTGAAAATATCTGTCTGACGCATATTCATTAAATTAATATTGTACTATCCTGCCGTTTTTAGGCCTCGTTCATTTAGCCAAAAAACATGCTCAAATATGACGCGGATAAGAGTAGAAATTAACTTGACGAGATATTTCATTCTAATTTTTAATTAGTTTGTTCTTGTGGAATATATAGAGACATAATATGAGAAGTGTTTTAATCAATGAAATGATAAAATAAAGATAAAACAAATAATTAATTTCCAAACATTAAAAGAAGCGCACACACGAGCGCCTTTTAATTAAATCATAATTAAATAAATGAATGAAATGCGAACAGAAAGTAGAAGTTACTTACAGCTCAATATATTATGAAAATCCAGTGACCTGAGAATACTAACGAGTTTATTACTAAAAACGATTATTATAGAGCTGCCATAATTTTTGGCTCCGTAAAAACATTCAAGCGCGTGTTTGGATGATAATTCTGTGCGTTCAGTCGCGTTTTGTCAGACCTGCTTTTTTCATCCGCGGCTCGTATTTAGTTGTCAGTGTGATTTTGAAGGGTCATTGATATCTTTTAATTCTCTCCTCGGGTGTTTAAGGGTTAATGCGCTGTAAATATGCACTAGTTCTTCACAGCCAATCAGAACGCGTTTCAGCTGCCCGACTGGCCAATGGGAGTGAGCTGAGGTTCAGTGTGCTCCGCAGGTGAAGTGGATAGTAGCGCTGTGTGTTCACACTCACACACTCGCAGTGGCGAACACACACACTTCCTTCACGCGATGCGACCGAACTGCCGCCACGGGGCTCAATCTGGAGCGCGTAACCCCGGAGATCCACAGTGACTTTTCCTGCTGAAAATGGCTGTTCGCAGCAACTCTCTGATGCCGTTCTCCATTCAAGCCATTCTGAACAGAAAAGAGGAGTCTCGGCATCTCAACGATCTGGATGTGTGTTTCTCGAAAAGCGAGTGCTGGAAAATCTTCGAAGAGATGGACGGAGCGGATCGGAGCGATGAGAGAGAGAGTAAGAACTACGACTCGGACTCCGGGATGAGCGAGGACAGACGACACCAAAGCGCGAAGCGACGCAAAGCCTGAGAAAGACGCAGATTTAGCGGAGGAAACCGATCAGGAGTCGAAACACGGCAAAGGCCTGAGCGACTGCGTGTCGGGTGAGTGCAGAACCGTTCCTCTGAGCTCCAGCAGAACCCTGATTCAGCACTGCTCACTCTTTACACTTCTGCATTGGGACCAATCACCCATGGAACCACTAAAGAGTGAACAAAGTTTTTTAGATTTCAAATATGTCCGTTACTCAAAGAAAATCGGTTCTTTGTGGAAGCGAAAATAGTTCTTCTTTGGGATCTTTATTAAGTGGGCTTGAAAAATATCGAACGATAAGCTTATTGTTATTCTTCTTAGACTAAAGTTTCTCAACGCTGCTACTGCTTGACTTTTCATACTACATCTACCAAACTCAAACTAGACATTCAGACTTTTCTGGCTTTTAGTGTGCTTTATTCTCTAACTGATCCGACTTGTGATTTTCCTTAAAAAATGGAGAATAAAAATTCCATTGACTGAATGTTCAAATGAGCCAAGAACTGCTCGAACTCCAACGGTCAAAAATTCAAATATTGACAGTTGGAGAGATTCAAACGATTTAAAAAGTAAACTGCAATTCTGTGTGCTATTTCTATATCTAGCTAGCTATCTAGCTAACTAGGTTTTAAAACTTCTAAAGTACAACTAAAAACTATTACAAACTGAAAACCTTCAAACTTCAAGCTTTTAAAACTGAATGTTCAAACGGTAAAACACTTCTTTTTTTATGTTGACCTTCTCAAAAGACTCATTTAAACTGCCGTACTATGTATTTCTTTATAGATCCATCTGTATATTTATCTTTCTATTATTCTATCTTACCGATAGCTTTTAAAACTACTAAACTCACACTTGAAACGATTACAACCTGAAAACTTTCAAGCTTTTAAAACTAGGCTACTTAAAACTTTCTGGCGAGGCAACTTCAAAGTTTGTCTCGTGCATCTTGCCTGTGTTTAAACTGAAGTCGTGTGTTACTGTTGTTCTCCAGACTGTAACGCGACGGAGGAGAAGAGCGTCGATCAGCCCAAGCAGCGGAAGAAGCGTTCTCGCGCCGCGTTCTCTCACGCGCAGGTGTTCGAGCTCGAGCGGCGCTTCAATCACCAGCGCTATCTCTCCGGGCCGGAGCGCGCGGACCTCGCGGCCTCCCTCAAGCTCACCGAGACGCAGGTCAAGATCTGGTTCCAGAACCGACGCTATAAGACCAAGCGGCGTCAGATGGCCGCGGATCTTCTGGCGTCGGCGCCCGCGGCGAAGAAAGTGGCCGTGAAAGTCTTGGTCCGGGACGACCGGAGACAGTACAGCCCCGGTGAACTCCTGCGACCGCCGCTGCTCGCGTCCTACTATTACCCGTACACGTACTGTCTCCCCGCGTGGGGCCTGAGCTCGGGGAACCAGTGACGCACTCACGTATTTATTCTACCAAAGACAGTCGGTAACTGACCGGGAGATTTATTCACAGAACTGCTGAAACAGCCTTTTTATTCTTCGACTTTTTCCTCCTCTTCTTCCAAGGACTGATATCAGTTTTGCTCCTATAAAAACACTTAGGATTTTATTTCAGATTTTTTTTTTAGCAAAATGTTCTTTCTTGGTTGGAAATAAACAGCACTTGATGTCGTGGCCGCACGTGCGGTTTTAAGGTAACGGTAAGACTGGCACTTTCCCCTCAACAATCCCCCAAAAATAAATCAGAGATAAATATTGATCTGTTGGTCTTTATAAGTGAGCCGTGGATTTTTTTTTAACGTTTGTTCGACATGTACCTGTTTTCATATTAGTGTAACGTGTTTTTGTTTAAAGAAAAGCATTAAAACGTATATGAAGCATAATTTCATTCGTGTTTCTCACATTTTGTGAGATGTCATTTCTGTGTATCCTCAAAGTAAAAAGCGTGAAATTAATGATCCGTGACATGAGCCCACTGGACTCATTAAAACATGTTATTAGACACAAAACAGCAAAGACAAGTAATCATTTCACCCAAAACGGAGAAATCCACATTCAGAAGGTTTTAGGGGAAAACTAGATAGTTCAGCGTTCATGTGTTTTTGCAGTATTTTATAGGAAAATCTGCCGCTAAACTGTTAAAGATGTTTCAGATCTTCATAAATATTTTATCTCCACAACCGCGTTTAGGCCTGTGTTTATAGTCTATTGCACGCTGGAAATGCTGGGTTGTGTCAGACAATATTTGGGTCAAAAGTGGACGTACCCAGCCGTTTACATTTTTTTTACAAATATAAAGCGTTAAGATTATAAATAAATCAGTGTAAACAATAATAACAACAATAAACCAATGCAATGTTCAATGATAATAATAACTGTAGTGTGATTTAACGTTGTTTTGTCTCGCGTTTCAAACACTTTGATTTATGCGCGTGCGATCAGAACTAGGCCTCTCGAGACTGTTATTACAGAGATAATTCAGTTAAGTATTTTGGTTATTATATTACCTAGCCTATTTTGTAAAACTTTATTTTACAGTGTCCTTGTTACGCATGTCACATACAGTTACTTTAATAATAACTAAATTATCCATACTTTTAATCCTTACCCTATACGTACATGCATTTTATTATTATTATTATGACGTAGTAAATGCATAATTACACTGTAACACGGACACCTTAATTAAAGTGTACGTATGAATTGTATTTCAATAAAACTGCATATCGCCTGATCTATTGTGGTTAATCTGGTATAGCGCTTTTTTATTTACGAAATTGAGTTAGTCGATTGATCTCTACGAATATGCAAACAAATGCAATTGACATAAGTACCGTTTTAAATTGATTTTTATAATAACTTGTTAAAAATTCCATAAAGTAGGCCCAGAGGATGGTTTTTTAATGCATTCAAGTTGAAATGAAAAAATAAGACAGTCACTCTTCAGGCAAAAAGACTGTCTCTGCATCCCTGATTCTCGGAGTCTGCTCGTTGAGGAGCAGGTGGAGATGATCGTGTTTCAGATGGACTTGATGAAGGGAAGCTCTGCTTCTGTCCTGATGGATCGAGGATTCAGGTATGAAGAGCTGAAATGCACGTGTAGTTTCTGTGTTTCTAGGCTACTATGTGCAAAGACACTCTTATAATATGATTGCGAAACATCAGATTTCCAGCGCTGTTGATCTTCTGTTTTTTGAAGTCAGTCTTCTAGTCCTCTTTGAGCTCCATGAAGA
This sequence comes from Hybognathus amarus, assembly GCA_030378365.1. Classification (NCBI taxonomy): domain Eukaryota; kingdom Metazoa; phylum Chordata; class Actinopteri; order Cypriniformes; family Leuciscidae; genus Hybognathus; species Hybognathus amarus. Next base: position 119,245 of record JAQIUQ010005083.1, read on the forward strand.
AACACCGAAAAACATCAAATGAACGGAGTAAACATCAGAAATTCATAAATCGTTTGTAGACGAATTAAAAAATTAAATATAGCCTACGCAAGAGATGATTAATCTGCTATTTGAGTCGCAAGGCCTGAGCGAGCGCGTTATAGCTTTAGAAAGGATTCATCCCATTTGCTTTGTTGGCAGTTTTCAGGTGGAAAGTTCTTGGGTTTAAATGACAGATTAATGATGTGTGCTGGGAAATTGGATGAATATTTGACAACAATCGCCACATTAATGTCTTGCCGTTGGGTTTGAATCCAATAAAGGGTTAATAAGGTTAAAAAATACAATGCTATATTTCTTAAAATGGGGTTTTCCTTGGTGTATGGCCTATCTGTTTTGGGTTAACATTTGCAGTGCATTGGAACACTTGGAATTGATGGTCCATACTTTGAAGTAAATTCTCAGACACTAAAAAAAAAGTTGCTGCTTGCATCAACAACTAGATGTTTGAGTCATTTCAACTTAAATTACATTAAACTCAGTTAAGTTGAATCTTGAATAACTTATAAAAGAATTGAAAATTCCTCTCAACTTACTTTGAGTTAAAGCAATTTAAAATCACGTTATTATAGCCTACCTTATTGATCATATTTTTTTTACTGTTCTGAGAGTGATGCGCCCAAAGAAGAGCACGAGCCTTCACTACATTCTTCGACATAAATGCAGCGAGTCCGTTCAACTTTCCGGGAAATGTGTGTAATGAGAGAGAGAGAGAGAGAGAGAGAGAGAGAGAGAGAGAGAGAGAGAGAGAGAGAGAGAGAGAACAGGGCCTTAAGCCTCAAGTCTCAAACGGGCTGATCTGGAAATCATTCGCAGATGATCTTCATTTTGCCACTCAAAATGCTATTGGCATTGAATTGATCGCAGGCACGCCAACCCGATCACACACAACATAAAGGTTCAGCGATTTTTCGGTTCAGTAAACATCCTTCTTGTCCGATGTTGATGTGTTGGTTTAGAAAACCATTCTTGATGTTTTGCATGTTTTATAGGCTATATTCTACACGGATCAGATGATAAAGAATTAGAAAATAAAAAGCTATTTGTTGAACCCATTCTGTGACGTCATGAAGTAGCCTAGATTCGAATTGAAACTTATTTCAAAGAGTTTTGACGTTTTGTGTGATTGTCGTGTAATGAATTGCTCGGTTGTCTGACGTGTTTGTTCAGTGTTTGTCATGTTGGCACGAGCCGCTCCTAGTCTGTATTTTGACAGGATTTGCCTCGCAATTTCCCGGTACATAAGTACTTTTTTACTATCTCGTGAATGCCAGTGTATTTTGGTCAAATTTTGGACGTCAAGGACAATTTCTTTATACAGGCTAATAGAGCTGCGCCTGTCACACATAATGGCTCATAATCAGGGCAATCATTTTCCCGCGCAGAGACATGAGCCAGTTGTTGTTCTAGATCAAGTTTCACGTTTAATGAAAGAAAATTGGCATTTCAGATATTATGGTCTCTCGGGTCAGAATCGTCCACCTGCGAGACGTTCATTTAAATATCCTAATTGAATTACAGTTTCTCTTTAAGTCTGCACATGTGCTTTTGCTTTGCGGGTTTTCCACCCCGCGCGTTCTTTCATGGCGTCCATCCTGCATCTCTGTGTACCTGCTCGAGCATCAGAACAGATAAAGTGGCCGTAAAACACTCGCTGCTGGATTGTGTGTGTGTGTGTGTGTGTGTGTGAGTGAGAGATGATGTGAAGCAGATGTTTCGCGCGTGGAAATGCTTAGCAGGTGCTCGCGCGTGTTTAACCTCACGCCTTGCTCAGTTAACATGTCACACCATCAAGTGTAATTATCATGTCCAATTACACTCCCGCTTGACTTTTTGAGATGTTTTCTGCAATAAATGGGATATTTTATGTGTCAGGAAACTAAACGGAAAACTAGTTTTTAATTTGCCTTGCTTTTAAATATGATTTCAGATGAGTAGCCTAGAGAAGTCACAGTACAAATGTCTGTACATCCAACACAGTCTCATGAAGATGCGTATCTATACCACGAGTGTCATTTCTCGTGGCATTTATACGCCAAAATGGTTTTTGCATGTATATGGTACGCACTAAAAAACCCTGGGTTAGGTTTAGGGGGGAGGGGGTGGGGAGTTCGTACATATTATACGCCAAAAAGTGCGTATCATATGTAGGCCTACGCGAAAATCGCGTGCCATATACACGCAAAAACTATTTTGGGGTAGAAATGCCACGAGAAATGACATTCGTGCCATAGATACTAACTTTCATAAGATCGTCCATCTATCTATCCGTTTGTCTATCCATCGTTCAAACGTCATGTAGGCTATTAAAATCATGCCTAATAATAATTTTAAATCATAAAATGTGATTCTCCAGCTCCCCCCCCCCTCTCTCTGTTTTATGTTTTTATATGTGTAATAAAAATGATGAGAATACCATTAATGTATGAAACATAGCCTAATACTCACGGTAGGCCCATATGTGCTTATGTTATAAGCGTTTTTGCTGCTGTTTGCAGTTGTGCTTATCTGAAGCTTAATATGTTGTTGGTCCCATGTTTATTGAAAAAAAAAAAATATATATATATATATATATATATATATATATATATATATATATATATATATATATATATATATATATATATATATATATATATATATATTATATATATATATATTATTATATATATATTATTATTATTAATTATATAAAATATATAGTTCGCAATGCTCTAAGAATTTTATAATTCTATTGCTGAGCCTATATATATATACAGCTGAATGGCTCCGTTAGGCTCGTGATCTCGGAGTCTCTGCGAGTCTGTCTGATGATTTATGAGTCTGGAGATCCCGGGAGCCCTATTAGCTTAAACTTCTCCGTGACTTTAGGAAAACTCCCAGAAATCCTCTTTTAGCAGCTCTATTTCTGAACGCTGAGCATTCTGCTGTTTCTGAGGATCTGATCTAAGCTTGAGATCTGCGGAGAGACTGACACGCGCTTCGAGACTCTGGTGTGTGTGATGGACAGTGTGTGTGTGTGTTTGACATCAGATCACGGTTTAGCCAAAAGTGGATGAAGCTGATGATCTCTGATCTCTGCGGTGAGGATCTGAAGTCAAGACATTCTCAAGGAAACATGTAATCATACTAATGTGTGGCGTTTAACGTTTATGTTTCGCTTTAATCCTGGTGAAAGTTTATATCAGACATTAGCATATTGCGCTACTGATCAGTTAAATCAGATTTTTATATGAATTAGGATACTTTTCATCTGTTAACAGTTATTAAAGTTATATTTCCTCACAATACAGATTTGATTTCTGAGGGGTGTGTGTGTGAAGCCAAGAACCTGCAAAGCTGTCTTTCTTTATTTTTATACATGTCTATTTTCTATAAATAAATCTGTTTTATAGAATTAGACTAAACTCACCCAAACAGAAATGTTTTTGCATTTTATAACAGAAAAAGATTTTTTTTTTGCATTCTTCAAATAAAGCTTGTTTATTGACATTGATTTACGAAGAACCTTTAACATCCAGAGAAACTTTTCATTCCACTAAACCTGCTTTTACTCAAGTCAAATGTTCAAGAAAACATGGATATTTTTCTAGAAGTGAAATGTTCAGTGACCAGAACTCTGGGGTTCTCCGCTCGGATTTAAAGAACACTTCATCGAGGTTCTGTTTAAGGAGAAATGCATCATGTTTATCTGGATATTACATTTATTTTTGTTTATGTTTCTGAGCGGTTTAATTCATAAAATTGAATCAATAAAAAAAAAATTAAAACTAAACCCATAAAATGATCCCATGATGGAACCTTTTCATATATTAAATAACCCAATTATAACCTTATATAACCTATTTATTATATAACCTAATTATAACCTTATATAACATAATTATAAAGGTTTTAACATGTGTTTATTTTCACAGTGAATCCATAGAAAAACATTTCTAGCTCCCAAACAACCTTTCAGATCCTAAAAGAGCTTTTCTCCATGTGAAGAACATTTTAATAATCTGAAGAACATTTGAGAAGCTTTAGTGGATGTTTATAAGGTTCTCCATGAAACCATCAATAAAGAAGCTTTGGTTTTCAGAAGATTATAATTATGTTCAATTCTTGCTTCTTTTCGTTACTGAAAAGCACCAACATTCACAGATTTAAAGCTTTAGGTCTGTAAACGAAAGCAAAGCTACCGCAATAAAGTCGCTATTTGAAAATGCGTTTATAAATCCGTCGATTGAATTGAGAGATCAAATCACACATTCTTCTGCATCTGTCTCAGATGTTTTACTTTGAAAAATTCAGTTCCGCTTTACAACTGCAGTTTTATATTTTAATTTTATAAACCATATCCATTAAAATAGAATAATTTAATGGAAATTGATGTTGTTTTGCCGTCTTTCTCGCGCGCGCGCGCGCGCTCTCTCGCGCTCTCTCTCCATGGCAACGGGGAAGCGTCATGAAGGACGAGTCCATTCCTGCAGCTGCGGGTGAGCGCCAGTCCACATAAACACAGTAAAACACTGTAAAACCCACCCGCATTATACTGATATCTGATAACTGGTGAGTTTAACTGGGTAATGACCAGAAGTTGACCGCACACACACTCATCTGTCGTGTGTAAAGCTGCTCTGTCAGTGCAGTGTGAGAGGATCGTGTGTGTTGGTTCGCGCTGAGGGAAGATGGCGGCGGCTTCACCGTGATCAGATTAACCGCTGCCCTTAAATCTGTCTCTGATTATTATTCGTGTTATTATCTTGTGTGTGTGTTTGTGTTGAAGAAGTGTTGAGTGATGTCGGACTCTGAGGAGGAGATTCAGGAGCGGCAGCTGAAGATTGTGCTTCTGGGAGACGGAGCGTCCGGAAAGGTACAAAATACACCAGAAATCAGTCTAAACATCGCGAAATATCAGCAGAAGAAACACACATAGAGTCTATATCACGACAACGACACCACCACACACATCTGGCGACATTTTAGCACATTTATAGCTTCTATGTTGATATAACACTGTGTCGTATAGAGTAACGTAGTAACGTATACTAGTAACGTGTTTTGGTGACACCGTGAGTGAGTGACCTCTATATTTGAAGATGTTGAACATCTGCAGGATCAATACTTCAGTGTCTGCTGTTCTAATGCTGTTTGCGGATCAACTTGTTTTGTAGTGAATGATTGAAGGAGTTATGAAACCGTCTCAGTTAGGATGGGATGTTAAACTGAGGACATCAATTCATAACTAGTTGCAGATGAGATAATGCTATTTTTATGATCAGTTTGATTGTTTTAATGTAGCTGGTTAATGTTGATTAGATGCACATGGCAGGAGTTTTGTTCACACTCTTGAGATGATAGTAATGATGCTGACATGATCATCAGCTGTGGAGAAACACAGACTGACTTTAAGCTGTTAAGCTGGTCATTATATATTTCAGTGTGAGTAGGTTTAGTAGCTCAATCCATTTACTAACTAACTTATGTTTGTGTGCGCCATGAAATGTTGTCTACATGTAACAAGCAAGTTATAGTCATTTATTACAACATCATTATAGGTGCTCTTCAGTGAAATATGATCTAGCGCTTTAAGGGTTAATTGCAACATTTACTAATACATAATTAAAACAAAAAGTGTCTCCAAAATATTTTTTTTGTATAAATTCAATTAATTAACATGGAACATTAAAAATGGAAAACATAATTTAGGAAAAACAAAATGGAATTGAAGAATGTTTATTTTATTTCAGGCGGCCATAAAATGTATTTGTTTTGTTTTACTTTTAATAAATTGTATACGTTTCATGATTTCAATATTTTAAAACATACTTTGTGATAACTAAGATTACATTTAACCATTTAATTGGAGTCAAGAAAAATAAATAGCCTAATAATATTTTGTAAGAAAAAGACATTACATTTGTGTATGCTTGTATTTTTGTTATTGGAGATATTAAGACCCAACAAGGAAAGAAAAGCATAAGTTTGTCAGTAAATGGATTGAGCTACTCAACCTGCATTTTCAATTTAAATATATTCGGTTTATTTTTTGAAATTTTTTGGACACATCTACATTGTCCGTAAATAAAAGCACCAGTTTTGTGGAGCCGGACACGTCTGACTCCGCTCTTTAACCCTTTCAGATGCCAAATCATTTTTAACAAGAGAACTTGGTGTTTCAGTATAGCTCATTTAAAGTCCCAATTTTACATTTATTTTGTCAGAGAATGGGTGAATTTTCCATAATGAAGAAAACCCCTGCAAAGTTTTTATGGGGGTGTTTTTATTTTTATTTATTTTTTCATATTAAGTGTCCTATAAAACTATACAGTTGCTAGACAAGAAATCTGAGTGTATTCGCCGAATGAGGCATTTTACATTTATTGATTGAGCAAATTCAAATTGGCAAAACAAGTGAAACTGAGGACAATTATTAAGACTATAGACGAGAGAAATGAAATGTGAAAGATATGATTCTGCCTATATTTAGTAACTTAGAAGCGAGAACGATCTGATACTTTAAGGGTTGTTCGCCCAATCATCATCATCTGTCATCATTTACTCTTCCTTATATCAGCTCAACTTATTTGACTTTTCAGGAACACTATTTTTTTAACGTTTATGGTCATTAGATGTCTTTCCTGAGGTAAATTATGGGACATTATTGTTCTAAAGTTGTTTTATTGATGTCTTTCCTGGTTGAAACACTGATTGATGGATTAAAGGAGACATGATTGATTTCAGGAAGTTATTCTGAATATTTCATCATTCCTTCTGATGTTCATCATGTTTATCTGCTGATGTAACTAGTGAAGAGGACGAGACGATTCGGTTCATCGGTCACACACATTAAACATTTAGTGATGAAACTGACAGAATTTAAAAGCACAGAATTAATGTGATTATTGGAGCAGTTTTAGAGAAGTTTCATTCATACATTAACTGACAACAGACCAGACTAAAAGATAGATTGTTGAAATTTAACCATCCATATTGGCTCATGAAATCAATTAAAATCAATAAAGAAACCGTCTGCTGTAGTGACCGGTACTTTATTCACTTCATTCTCACTCCACATTAAAGAGAGCTCAGTGTTTCTTGACACAGATGGCACTAAAATAAGTCTAAAATAAGACTCTGTTTTATGTCAAAGTTTAAATATCTATTGTTTGAGTTTGACAGCTGAGAGTTTGTTTCATATCAAAAGTATTGAATCTTATTGTGATTATTGGATTGCAGGAGCTACAAATAATGTTTAGAGAAGTTTTATTCATGCATAAACTCAAGATCAGCACTGAAATCTGATTTAGAATTGATCAGAAATCTTCTAGATTAGTGTGTCCGAATGTTGTGAGAGCATCTGAGCTGAGTTTGGAAAGTTTTCCTACTAGAAATGTGTTTCAGGGTTTCAGACCACAGCAGAAACGTCCTGGATTGTGTGTTTGGTTTGTGTGGCGTCCTTGGCCGCAGCAGAGGCTTCTGGGTAACCGTGCGTGTGCAAACCCTTCTGGCTCACGATGGGGTTGTTTAAACGTCACTTATAGAGGGAGGGAAAGCACAGACTGAGCGTGAGCTGTAACGCTAACACAAACCTGTGTCCGTTAGGACGGGGAAATTCAAAATTTAATCTCAAAAGCCATAAATCGAATTTCTTCTTTAATCGATTTTTTAATCTGTATGTTTTCAGCATCAATACTTCATCTTGCATTAATATGTTCTATTTGCTCCAAATCCTGTGTATTTATTGAATGCATTTGAAATATAGTTGGGTTTAATGGACACAAGTGTACCTAAATATCATTTATTTTTATTAATTAACCTCTTCAAAACTTATGGTCACTGTTGTTTTTTTAATAAATATAGGATTTGTATTCAATCTATATTCATTGAGTTTGAATCGGGAATGAAATCGAATGGAATTGAGAGCTTGCGAATCGAATTTACCTGTTTTAAATCAGAACTGCTCACACAATATCTATTTTTAAATCTAAGTTAAACATTTTTTTATTTGATCTGGCTTACAATTCATGAGTTCTGTCTTCTGTGCTTTGATGTTTACATGTGTCTTCTCTGGATTTTGTTTCTAATTTTTTTTTTAGAATTAGCAGTTGTTTCTATTGTTTCTAATTGAGCTTTATAAATAAATTGAAATGAAATGTGAAAGGTTTTCCAAACTGCAGGGGTGTTTGTATAAACAGCTAATAATAAATCCTGAAAATGTTAAATTAAAATACAAATTATTAATAATAGGAATAATTGTTGCACTGGTCCGATTTTAGTGTGTTTTGCTTCCGTAACACATCAAAGAAAACATCCAAAATAGTGTATAGATAAAATGCAATTAAATAAACAGGTATTTTGAAAATATTTATTGCACTTTATCTTATTTGCGTCTGTAGATTTCAGTTACGATACATGTGTTTAAACGTATTTTGTTCCACTTCAGTAACACTTATATACACCAAAACTTACAGTTTTATTCATATCTATATTCTGAAGGATTTTACTGATGGGTTTGTACATATATCGCTTTCATGGTATTTATTTAACATTTTTTTCCTGAAAAAAGGTATAAAATGTGTTTTTTCTGTTGTTGACAGTATTTTCTCAGTATCAAAAATCCCTTCTGTAAAAACATTTAACTCTAATATGACAACATCATCAAACCTGGCTTTATCCAATGTTCAGATTTATATGCTGGAAAATGTATGCAAATGTATTCATATTTAATTAGACAATATGTTTTATATGCATATTTATACATGACATTTCACAAAACTTCATTTCACAAACCAGCTGATTTAATGTACTGTGATTAATCAACTGTAAGTATGGAGATATCTATTAGTTATATTATAGATATAATGAATTTACTCTACCTGTGGTGTCTTGCCTTACAATTAAAACAATCAAAATGAACCAAAATGTAATGATTTTATCCGGTTACCTGGATGTCATGTGACCATTGCCCAACATCAGAGAACCGTGAATGCGAAGTTTCTGTTGAATTATTGAAATAACAGCTTTAAATCTCAGGCTAGTTTGGAAATCCCTGTTCTACAACATTCACATCAGAATGGACATAATTCACTCAGTACTCTTCACACTGCACCGTGCTTCAAAGCCCCTTTATTCTGTGTGTGTAAAGTTAGAGTGTGTGTGTGTGTGTGTGTGTGTGTGTGTTATGTGGTGATGGGGATCTAGAGTGTCTCACCACACAGACGTGATCTGATTCGCTGTGGTACTTGACATGAAGAACCTGTCAATAAAAGATGTTTTCATCTGCAGCCACAGGGAAGTGGGCGGAGCCTCAGGATAGGTGAGAATAAAACTGTTCTAATGTGTGTGTGTGTGTGTGTGTTTCTCAGACATCGCTTCGACCATCCGCTTTGCACAAGAGGCTTTTGGGAAACAGTATAAACAGACAATAGGGCTGGACTTCTTCCTCAAGAGAATCACCCTACCAGGTTAGACACACACACACACACACACACACACACACACACACACACACACACACGCTCACATACATAAGCAAGTAGTTGACGAATTACACAAACTTGAACTTTATTCTTCATTTAGTTTTGAGATTTCTTGCAGTTCTCTTATATTCCATGTTCTTCCACTTTTAGTTCATGAAATTGCATGTATAATAATTCTAAAATATCATTATTAAAAGATTTCCTCCAACATGCTCCATCCACACGGAAAAACACGTGAAACTATAATAGCCTCTCCATGATACAAAAATATAATCGAGATACATATTTTATGAATATTTTGAAAAAAAAATTTTATTTGAATATTTCCCATTTTCATTCCCATGTTTTATTAATTAGTCACGCGAGTCATTTTTAATTGCATTGAAAATGCCTTTTAAATTACAAATGAATTTCTTAATTTGAAATAAGCTAGCAAACCGAAAGCATGCTTTTTATTCAAATTTAAGAATAATTTTATTATCCTGCTGTAAGTCTGGTGTTAAATTATGTATTAAAATTAATTTGATGTATTTAAAATGTAATTTGATGTTATCTTTTTACGTTTTTTTTTTTTTTTACTATCATCAGGTTAAATTTGTCTTCAAATCCAAACAAAATGACCCAACTGATAATATATATATATTGTTTTAATATTAACTTAAAACAATTAAAACTTATTAGCTAATGACAATTGTTTATTTACAGTATATGATGAATAAAATCATACCAGAAAGAATTATTTCAACATTTGATTGAAGATTTCGGTTACTAATAAGTACTGAGTAATTTTAATGAACTATGAACTTACTGTAGGGTTACAGTAGGGTTAGTGTAGGGTTAGGGTTTGTGGGTTAGTGTAGGGTTACAGTAGGGTTAGGGTAGGGTTACTGTAGGGTTAGGGTTTGAGGGTTAGGGTAGGGTTAGTGTAGGGTTAGTGTAGGGTTAGTGTAGGGTTAGTGTAGGGTTAGGGTAGGGTTAGTGTAGGGTTAGGGTAGGGTTACTGTAGGGTTAGTGTAGGGTTAGTGTAGGGTTAGTGTAGGGTTAGTGTAGGGTTACAGTAGGGTTAGGGTAGGGTTAGGGTTTGAGGGTTAGTGTAGGGTTACAGTAGGGTTAGGGTAGGGTTACTGTAGGGTTAGGGTTTGAGGGTTAGGGTAGGGTTAGTGTAGGGTTAGGGTAGGGTTAGTGTAGGGTTAGTGTAGGGTTAGTGTAGGGTTAGTGTAGGGTTAGGGTAGGGTTAGTGTAGGGTTAGGGTAGGGTTACTGTAGGGTTAGTGTAGGGTTAGTGTAGGGTTAGTGTAGGGTTATGTAGGGTTAGTGTAGGGTTAGTGTAGGGTTAGTGTAGGGTTAGTGTAGGGTTAGTGTAGGGTTAGTGTAGGGTTAGTGTAGGGTTAGTGTAGGGTTACTGTAGGGTTAGTGTAGGGTTAGTGTAGGGTTAGTGTAGGGTTAGTGTAGGGTTAGTGTAGGGTTAGTGTAGGGTTAGTGTAGGGTTAGTGTAGGGTTAGTGTAGGGTTAGTGTAGGGTTAGTGTAGGGTTAGTGTAGGGTTAGTGTAGGGTTAGTGTAGGGTTAGTGTAGGGTTAGTGTAGGGTTAGTGTAGGGTTAGTGTAGGGTTAGGGTAGGGTTAGTGTAGGGTTAGTGTAGGGTTAGTGTAGGGTTAGTGTAGGGTTAGGGTAGGTTATGTAGGGTTAGGGTAGGGTTACTGTAGGTTAGTGTAGGGTTAGTGTAGGGTTAGTGTAGGGTTAGTGTAGGGTTAGTGTAGGGTTAGTGTAGGGTTAGTTAGGGTTAGTGTAGGGTTAGTGTAGGGTTAGTGTAGGGTTAGTGTAGGGTTAGTGTAGGGTTACTGTAGTTAGTGTAGGGTTAGTGTAGGGTTAGTGTAGGGTTAGTGTAGGGTTAGTGTAGGGTTAGTGTAGGGTTAGTGTAGGGTTAGTGTAGGGTTAGTGTAGGGTTAGTGTAGGGTTAAGTGTAGGGTTAGTGTAGGGTTAGTGTAGGGTTAGTGTAGGGTTAGTGTAGGGTTAGTGTAGGGTTAGTGTAGGGTTAGTGTAGGGTTAGTGTAGGGTTAGTGTAGGGTTAGTGTAGGGTTAGTGTAGGGTTAGTGTAGGGTTAGTGTAGGGTTAGTGTAGGGTTAGTGTAGGGTTAGTGTAGGGTTAGTGTAGGGTTAGTGTAGGGTTAGTGTAGGGTTAGTGTAGGGTTAGTGTAGGGTTAGTGTAGGGTTAGTGTAGGGTTAGTGTAGGGTTAGTGTAGGGTTAGTGTAGGGTTAGTGTAGGGTTAGTGTAGGGTTAGTGTAGGGTTAGTGTAGGGTTAGTGTAGGGTTAGTGTAGGGTTAGTGTAGGGTTAGTGTAGGGTTAGTGTAGGGTTAGTGGTAGGGTTACTGTAGGGTTAGTGTAGGGTTAGTGTAGGGTTAGTGTAGGGTTACTGTAGGGTTAGTGTAGGGTTAGTGTAGGGTTAGTGTAGGGTTAGTGTAGGGTTAGTGTAGGGTTAGGGTAGGGTTAGGGTAGGGTTACTGTAGGGTTAGGGTTTGAGGGTTAGTGTAGGGTTAGTGTAGGGTTAGTGTAGGGTTAGGGTTTGAGGGTTAGGGTTTGAGGGTTAGTGTAGGGTTAGTGTAGGGTTAGGGTTTGAGGGTTAGTGTAGGGTTAGTGTAGGGTTAGGGTTTGAGGGTTAGTGTAGGGTTAGTGTAGGGTTAGGGTTTGAGGGTTAGTGTAGGGTTAGTGTAGGGTTAGGGTTTGAGGGTTAGTGTAGGGTTAGTGTAGGGTTACTGTAGGGTTAGGGTTTGAGGGTTAGTCGCATGAAATTATGCATCATTTACTATTATTAATATACAACTGTTATTAAGTACATAACATATCTAACAAGGACACTGTAAAATAAAGTGTTACCAACATTTCTAACAAATAAAAATATCAGAAATATTGTCTGTAAAGTTTGTTGATCCGACTGAAGCAAGTCTGTAATAGAGTTAAAGCACACGCATGCGTATGAATAGATCTCTGTCCTGACGCTGATGTTCTCAAGTGTTTCTGAAGCTGCTGGATGTGTGTGTGTGTGTGTGTGTGTGTGTGTCCTGGACCTCTGCATGAATCACTCCAGTGTGTGTGTGTTTGTTGTACGTCTGCCTCTTTTCAACTTTATTGCCTAGGAAAGCTCTTAACTCCTGAACACACACGCGTACGCTCGTCTGAAAGGTGTGTGTGTGTCTGCGAGCGGCGCTGGAGAGTCGGTGGATCTCGGTTCACTGCTATTCTTACCCGTCGCGGAGAACAATACGCCACGAGTCTCCAGACGTAAAGACAAGAGTTGAGGCTTTGGTGAAGCGTTCCTCACTTTTACTGTTTTAGATTTAAAGGTATATGTTAGAATTTCTCTTTTTGTACGTGCGTGAAATCTGGAATGGAAATGAGAAGGGCCGGACCGGAGAGTTTAGGAGCTTTAGAGTAGATTTATAAGGTTTTAAGTTAGAAAAGTTTGAAGTTTAAAAGGCTGTATTTTGAATAGATTAGAAAAGAGTAGAAGAACTGCACGAGTGTGATCGTCTTTACACACAGTCGTTCTGTCTGTTCGTGTGTGTTTATTCCTGACGTATATAATGCTCTTTCCTCTGCTTCTGTTTTCACGCTCTCATGGACCATAACTGACACACACACACACACACACACACTGCGTCAGCACATTCACCGTACGCTGGCAGAACCAGCGTCACTTACCGTAAAGATTGACTTCTAGAATAAATAAAGAAGAGATCTTTATAGAAGCTCGTGAGGAGACGTGTGGGATGAACAGACCCGTGTGTGTGTGTGTGTGTGTGTGTGTGTGTGCCGCTGTATAGTCTGAGTGCAGTGACTGTGACCAGTGGAGAAATATTTTCAATAATGTTATTAATATGATATCTATTATAAATGATATGTATTTAAAATGTAATTAATTTATTGTGTTATTTATTCTACAATGAATGAATTTATTATTTTATTTTATATTTATTTAAATGTCTCTTATTTATTATTTTTATATAGCATTATTACAGAAAATGTATTATTTCTTAATTTAGCATTTTAAAAAAATCATAGAAATCCTTTTTTCATAATCAATTACTATAAATTTAATTATAATTAAGAAAATTATTATTTATTATTATTATTATTATTAATTATTTTTTTATATTATATTAATTGCTTTTAATTTTTAAATTGTATTTTTATATGACATTATTACAGAAAGTGTATTTTTTTTCTAAATTTAGCATTGAAAAAAACATCATAAAAACTTTCCATGATCAGTTTCTATAAATTGAAATTTCATATTATAAGAATGAAATGAACGCATTACTGAAAACACACACACACACTTATTTAAGCTGCTTTGGACAGAAACATCTGTGTGTGTTTGTGCTGTAAGTGTGTGTAATGTGAGGTGTTTCTCTGTGAAGGGAACCTGAATGTGGCGCTGCAGGTTTGGGACATCGCGGACAGACCATCGGAGGAAAGATGCTGGACAAGTACATCTACGGCGCGCAGGTGACACACACACACACACACACACTCATGCATACGGGTATTTGTGTGTGTTTGAGCGGAGGAATATTTGTGCTGCTAAATAATGTTTAGCAAGATAATTAGTGCAGTTAACACACACACACACACTCTAGCGTCACCTGCTGCTCAAACACACACATACGTACACACACACACACACAGACATGATCACTTTGTTTCGCAGCACTGATTGAATCCCCGTGAAGGGTTGTGCTCATGAGTGCTCTGGAACACAGATGTAAGCGAGAGAACGCTGGTCTTTAAACACACTGAAGTTCAAGTTTACGAAAGTTAACTACAATTAAATATATTTTACAAAAGTCATTTAGACTCTAATTGCTATAAAATCAAAGCCATATTATTAACCAAATTATGTTCTGGTTATGTGTGTGTGTGTGTAGGGTGTGCTGCTGGTGTATGACATCACTAATTCTCAGAGTTTTGAGAATCTTGAAGATTGGCTGATCATGGTGAGAAAAGCCAACGAGGAGTCCGACACACAACCTGCCATATCACTGATCGGGAACAAGAGTGAGTACACACACACACACACACACACAACCTGCCATATCACTGATCGGGAACAAGAGTGAGTACACACACACACACACACGCACACACAACCTGCCATATCACTGATCGGGAACAAGAGTGAGTACACACACACACACACACCGCACACACAACCTGCCATATCACTGATCGGGAACAAGAGTGAGTACACACACACACACACACGCACACACAACCTGCCATATCACTGATCGGGAACAAGAGTGAGTACACACACACACACACACACACGCACACACAACCTGCCATATCACTGATCGGGAACAAGAGTGAGTACACACACACACACACACACACACGCACACACAACCTGCCATATCACTGATCGGGAACAAGAGTGAGTACACACACACACACACACACGCACACACAACCTGCCATATCACTGATCGGGAACAAGAGTGAGTACACACACACACACACACGCACACACAACCTGCCATATCACTGATCGGGAACAAGAGTGAGTACACACACACACACGCACACACAACCTGCCATATCACTGATCGGGAACAAGAGTGAGTACACACACACACACACACACACACACACACACACACACACACACACACACACACACACACACACACACACACACACACACACACACACACACACACACACAACCTGCCATATCACTGATCGGGAACAAGAGTGAGTACACACACACACACACACACACACAACCTGCCATATCACTGATCGGGAACAAGAGTGAGTACACACACACACACACACACACACACAACCTGCCATATCACTGATCGGGAACAAGAGTGAGTACACACACACACACACACACACACACACACACACACACACACACACACACACACACACACACACACACACACACACACACACACACACACACACACACACAACACACACACACACACACACACAACAACCTGCCATATCACTGATCGGGAACAAGAGTGAGTACACACACACACACACACACACACACACACAACCTGCCATATCACTGATCGGGAACAAGAGTGAGTACACACACACACACTTTGATGTGCTTGTTTGTAGAGCTGGACACATTATGTGATCGTCAATATACTGTAAAATGACAGTACTAATATAGTTTGATAATGAGATTAGCTTTATTTACGGTTAGTTTCATGACAGTAGTGTGTGTGTGTGTGTGTGTGTGTGAGGCGACGGGATCTTTATCATTGACGTCAGTGTAAATCTGTAATCATTACAGCGCTGTGTGTGTTTGTTATGAGTGTGTGTGTGTGTGTGTTTGTTATGAGTGTGTGATTCACTGAACTATGTAAACAGTGGATGTATCATTCTGACCTGTGACCTCTTACCTCTCTGATGTATGACTGACCATCTTTACTGACCTCTGTGTGTGGGAGAGTTTGTGTGAGAGTGTGTGTGAGGATGATGCTAGTTGTGTGTGTTTGTTTCTTCTCAATGGTTTGATGGAGTTCTGGAGGGATCAGAGCTGCTCAGTCTGAAGGTTTCGCACGTTGAAAGACAGATACGCCCTCTCGTGATGTCATCACGCTTACACACCGCCTCCGAAACTTTCATCCGTCAGAAAAAATTGGTTCGGGTTTGATTTTCTGTTTTCCGTTGCGAGTGTTTGAGAAGTGTGTAACGATCCAGAGCCACCGAATGATGAATATGGAAAACGCATACGAAGATTTGCATGGACCTTTAATTTAACTCACGTTTGCCTGGGGACGGTGTGTGTGTGTGTGTGTGTGTGTGTGTGTGTGTGTGTGTGTTCTCAGTCTGCTGGGACTCATCGCACAGAAACTGAGCCTGTTTTTCTTTTCTTCTCTGTTTTGTTTTGATTGTCAGGCTCGTGTGTGTGTGTGTGTGTGTGTGTGTTTGGGGGCAGACCTGCATGTTCCCATGAAGATGGAGGAGGAGGGCAGACCTCACAAATATAGATTCATTATTACAGCAGACACACACACACACACTCACACACACACACACACACACTGCTCGATTCTGTCATCATCATCTACACATGAAGTTGTTATTCATTGATTACTTTCCCTCCACTAAAGCTCACATCAGTACAAACAGTTCTCAAGTGTTTCTTATACACTTCTCGTACACTTCTCACACAGTTCTCAAGTGTTTCTCGTACACTTCTCGTACACTTCTCATGTAGTTCTTGTGCAGTTCTCGTACACTTCTCATGTAGTTCTCGTACACTTCTCGTACACTTCTTCATGTAGTTCTCGTACACTTCTCACACAGTTCTCAAGTGTTTCTCGTACACTTCTCGTACACTTCTCATGTAGTTCTTGTGCAGTTCTCATAAAACTTCTCATGTAGTTCTCGTACAGTTCTCGTACACTTCTCACACAGTTCTCAAGTGTTTCTCGTACACTTCTTCGTACACTTCTCATGTAGTTCTTGTGCAGTTCTCATAAAACTTCTCATGTAGTTCTCGTACAGTTCTCGTACAGTTCTCGTACAGTTCTCGTGCAGTTCTCGTACACTTCTCATGTAGTTCTTGTGCAGTTCTCGTAGCACTTCTTGTACACTTCTCTTGTAGTTTCGTGCAGTTCTCATGTGTTTCTCGTACAGTTCTCGTACACTTCTCGTACACTTCTCATGTAGTTCTCGTACACTTCTCATGTTGTTCTCGTACACTTCTCATGTAGTTCTCGGACAGTTCTCGTACACTTCTCATGTAGTTCTCGGACAGTTCTCGTACACTTCTCATGTAGTTCTCGTACAGTTCTCGTACACTTCTCATGTAGTTCTCGGTACAGTTCTCGTACAGTTCTCGTACACTTCTCATGTAGTTCTCGTACACTTCTCATGTTGTTCTCGTACACTTCTCATGTAGTTCTCGGACAGTTCTCGTACACTTCTCATGTAGTTCTCGGTACAGTTCTCGTGACACTTCTCATGTAGTTCTCGTGACAGTTTCTCGTACACTTCTCATGTAGTTCTTGTACAGTTCTCCTACACTTCTCATGTAGTTCTCGGTACAGTTCTCGTACACTTCTCATGTAGTCTCGTACAGTTCTCGTACACTTCGCGTACACTTCTCGTGCAGTTCTCTTGTGATTCTTGTACAATTCTCATGCAGTTCTCGTACAGTTCCTGTATAGTTCTCGTACAGTTGTTGTATAGTTCTCGTGCAGTTCTCAAGTGTTTCTCGTACACTTCTCGTACACTTCTCACACAGTTCTCAAGTGTTTCTCGTACAGTTCTCGTGCAGTTCTCGTACACTTCTTGTACACTTCTCTTGTAGTTCTCGTGCAGTTCTCATGTGTTTCTCGGACAGTTCTCGTACAGTTCTCGTACACTTCTCATGTAGTTCTCGTACACTTCTCATGTAGTTCTGGTACAGTTCTCGTACACTTCTCATGTAGTTCTCGGTACACTTCTCATGTAGTTCTCGGACACTTCTCATGTAGTTCTCGTACAGTTCTCGTACACTTCTCATGTAGTTCTCGGACAGTTCTCGGTACACTTCTCATGTAGTTCTGGTACACTTCTCGTACACTTCTCATGTAGTTCTCGTACACTTCTCGTACACTTCTCATGTAGTTCTCGGACAGTTCTCGTACACTTCTCATGCAGTTCTCATGTGTTTCTCGTACAGTTCTCGTACACTTCTCATGTAGTTCTCATGCAGTTCTCATGTGTTTCTCGTACAGTTCTCGGACACTTCTCATGTAGTTCTCGTACAGTTCTCGTACAGTTCTCGTACACTTCTCATGTAGTTCTCGTACAGTTCTCCGGACACTTCGCGTACACTTCTCGTGCAGTTCTCTTGTGATTCTCGTACAATTCTCATGCAGTTCTCGTACAGTTCCTGTATAGTTCTCGTACAGTTCTCATGTGTTTCTCATACAGCTCTCGTACAGTAGCTTAGTTACATAGTTCAGTTTCAAAAATGAGTTAGAAAATGTGAGCAATTGTCCAAATAATTTCCGGTGGTTCTAAAATAAGCTTCATGTTCTTTGTGCAAAATATTGATTTGGGGGTGAAATATGAGCTGCACAGTTTTGAGTGTGTGTGTGTGTGTGTGTGTGTGCCGATGTTTGTCGTATTCAGCAGTCAGATGACCCGAGTCACACCTGGTCGTGGAGTCCGAGCACCAATCAGAGCTCAGGATCGGGGTCATGTGATCTGTTTCAGGGGCATGTGTGTGGAAAGTTCTCCTTGTGCCGCTTGAATCGCTGGGTAAATATTGGTGCACATGGTGTTGCTGAGACCAACCTGTGTGGTACATCACGGGCCATTACGCTTCACACATGCGTGTGTGTGTGTGTGTGTGTCAGGTACATGTGTCTTTACCAGCACTGAAGGAAAGTGTGTGCCTGATAGTGTGTGTGTGTGTGTGTGAGAGCGTCTTGTGTGGCCTCTTCAGCACTGGAGCTTTTGTTGGCTTTCAACACGCCAGAGGACCCATAAAACTGTATGACACACACACACACACACACACACACACACACACACACACACACACACACACACACACACACACACACACACACACACTCCCATCATAAATACACCCAGAAGAGAGTGTGTTCATCATCTGATTGTGTGCAGTGACTGTAATGTGTTTGTGTGGATCTGCGTGTGTGTTGACGTGAACTGACGCTCCTGTGTTTACTCCACTTAGCGAGCGAGCGTTGACCTCTGACCTCTCTCTCGCCTGCTGTCCTGCTAATGGAAGAGAGCTGAAGCGTTTAACTGATCCGCTAATGAAGATCTCTGATCTCAGTCAGTGTGTCACACGCTTCTGTTTACGATCCTGCTTCCTCACACACACACACACACACACACACACACACACACACACACACACACACACACACACTCCTGGTGTGTTTTCTTTGTTTTACACAGTGCTGAAAGCCATATGGTGACTTCATGGTAAAACTGCACTTTTCCGTGTCATCTTGACCAGCGCTTTATTTCCGCGTGAGCACACGATTCCAGTCGCTGAGTGAGGAGTGTGTGTTTGAGTTATTGATGCTGTGATGTGTGTGTGTGTGTGTGTGTGTGACAGTGAGTGTGTGCAGGGCTCCTGGTCGGCGGCTCTTTAAGTAAACACAACGTGTGTAAAGCCGGAGGAGTCTCCATCACTCTCCACAGTATCTCACACTCGTGACACACACTGGTCTCACACACACTCGTCACACACACTGAGGAGAAGCAGAGCAGATCGTCTGATAGCGAGATCAGTGTGTGTCGCTGCGTTAGATTAGATTAGCGGAGAGAAACTGGCCCTGATGTGCAGACGGACCCCTGGATCCCTGTGTTGATGTTGTGTGTGTGTGTGTGTGTGTGTGTGTGTGTGTGTCTCACGGTGACGTTCAGGTTCAGAGCAGAATAACACTCCTCTGTTCGCCAGGTTAAACTCGAGAGCTAAAATAACTCGCTATATTTGGTAACAATAGCTTTTAGCTAAATATTGCTCTGCAGGATTTGCGCTGGTAATGAATGAGGCCTGTCACTGGGATGCCAGAACATCTCGTGTGTTGAATGTGATCTGCACAGTGTGTGTGTGTGTGTGTGTTAATATGCTCTCATCAGTGGTTTGATGATGTTAAGCAGGGCTCATGTGTTCGTCCTTCACACACGTAAATCACTCATTCATTTCTCAGAGTTAAAAATGAGCTTGTCCAGAAAAAAATTAGTTTTTGTGTGTGTTATACAGTAAATATAATTTATTCTGCAGTAATATTCTCATCAGTGTTCGGTCAGCTGTGACGTAATTAAATCCACATATTAATGAGACATTAACCTTTATAAAGGGAATTACCCCCCAAATAGTTTTAAATACACACTTCATCTTTCATTTTAAATTCTTCAATTTGAGCAATTAATGTAATTAATGTAATACGCCGGTAGGGGGCGGTACTGAGCGAGTCACTGAGTCATTCATTCAAACTATTCATTCAGACGGCTGATTTGTTCAGGAATGAGTCACTGATTCATTCACTCAAACGATTTGTTAAAACAGCTGATTTGTTCACGAATGAGTCACTGAGTCATTCACTCAAACGATTCGTTCAAACGGCTGATTAGATCAGGAATGAGTCAATGAGTCATTCACTCAAACGATTCCGTTCAAACGGCTGATTTGTTCAGGAATGAGTCACTGAGTCATTCACTCAAACGATTCGTTCAAACGGCT
>JAQIUQ010005083.1:147500-165000 GCA_030378365.1 Hybognathus amarus
CTTAAAAGTGTATTAAAAACACCACAAAGACACATAACAACATTAAACGCTGGAGTTTCAACACATGGGAAATTTATATGGGCCTGCCTATTTATATTAAGGTATTTTTCTATTATTAGGCAATATAGTGTTTCTGTACAATGGTGACGATAACTGAGGGTCAAATCGTCGCTTATTAATTATTTTATTGCATTTCAGATATTGAGCGCACGCGATCGTATTGGTCAGGTATGCGCGCGTCCGCTAAAGTGGTGGGTACGCGCTTCCCGCTGTGTCAGAACGAGAGCTGTCACTTGGCGCGGCCGCTGTTTGTACAGGTGTTTTAGGAAAGAAAACAACGGCAAGACGCTTCCAGTTCAAACACCCACTGCACTCCCGGCCTACTCGAAAAAGACGCAAGGAAAGAATAATATATGGTGGAAAATAATGCGAGAAAACGGCTGAGGGCTTGACAGATGAGCGGCGGGTCGTTGGGGAGTTCGAGTCTGTTTCCCGCGCGCGGTTCTTTTGAGTGATGGCGTGACTAATTTGTCGAGTGACCATTAACTCTGATGAGAGATTTTAAGTGAACATCTCAAACTAACATTTAACACATGTAAGAAGCATCACAACTCAAACTATGATTCAACACACAGGTAAGAAACCGTTTACCTGATATATGTTATTAAAAACGTTTGGTTGTTAACTTCTTAACATGGATAGTACGTTATAAGCATGACACTCCCTAAAAAATCTCCTGAGTAAAGGTGTAGTTCAATGAAAATGTAAATTATTGTATGTTCTTCCCCTTGTGTCTTTAAAGGGCCCACATGAAACACATGAGGCCGAGTAAAGACGCGTTCACACCAAGGAAAAGAATTGTAAGTAAAGTTTTATAATCGTTCTAATTCAGTGTGAAAAGAGAAGATACATATCTATACCCTTAACAACATGGAATCGATTTTATGTCCGAGTTGATAAAAACATGAACATTCAGTCAGAGTACACCTGGTTTTAAAGTAACACTTCAAACAAACAACGTTATCGTTGGTGTTGATTATTATAATTATTGTTGGAAATAATTATCGTGCTTGGGCTTTAAATGATGTCAGAAGGATCAGTTTTAGGTGAACTGCTTTATTAATTAAATTAACAATCTATAACATTAGCCATACTTTTTTTTAACGTTCGCTTTTGGGTGGTAAACATCTGAACTCAAACCATGATTTCACACAGGTAAGTAATTATCTGTGATTTCACACAGGTACTGATAAGGAACATGTCAAGATTAATTAAAGTCATTTTTCTAAATGGCATGATCATTTAGTATCCATTACTTCAATGAGCTCATTGTTTCTGCCTTAAATTATTACATTGTTTAAATCAATACATTTTTAGCTAAATGTGATTTTGTTTTAAATGAACATTTCTGAAATACATAACTTAGACAGTTACCTCTGATAACAGATCACTGTAAATTGTAATGTGGACTCATGCGTTTCAGTAAAGCTGTTGAAACTTTGTGTATTGTGAAAAGCTCTATACAAATAAAAAATTGGCGATCAAATTTAGACAAACATTTTCAGTGTTCATATAAACTGAAGGAACGTGTAACTGCGGGTCAGCGATGATCCAGAGGCGTCTGAGTGCGCTGAGGCGGTAAAACCCTACAATTAGCCAGTAATGAGGTTCAATTACACTTTATTGGAGATGTTAAAATGGAGACGTGAATAGAGCCGTTGAAATGACCAACATGTGCAGGGCCCGAAAGGAAAATAGGAGAATAAGTGATTATTGAGGGACATTGGCTCTGATTCTGGCCGCATCTCGTGTGTGTGAGTGTGTGTGTCTGTTTTATGAGTGTTTTTGGAGTGATGTCAGATGGTAATAGTGACATTAACCGTGTGTGTGTGAGCATGTGTTCGCCTCTTCCACGTTGACCTGTAACTGGAGACTCGTGACCTTTATACAGTGGAACGTTTTAGGGCTCTTCCCGTGAACCCTTCGCACAAAGCACAGAGGAGACGTTGTGGCCCTGGACTCATCATCCCAACTCAAGCCTGAAACGGGGACCGGAGCTGCAAGATTGTTAAAGCAGTGAAAATAAATGGCGGCTGCTGCGTTAAAGTGCGTTTGGGTGGTCAGATCCGGTGAAACCTTTTAAAGGGATAGTTCACTCTCAAATGAACATTCTGTCATCATTCACTCTCCCTCAAGCGGTTCCTGTCTCCTGCTGAACACTAAAGAAGATGTTGGAAAGCAGAGTTGATGTTGATGGACCCGTTGGCCTGTAGAAGGAGCTAAACTAGTCAAGTTTAGTTACCGACGTTCTTCACAGTATCTTCTTTTGTGTTCAATAGAAGAAAAAAATTAACTTTCTTAGTTAATATGTTTGTCTTGTTTCCAGTCCAAAAATCTAAGAATTCTTAAATCAAGAAGCATTTAATGACATACTGTAAGAGTTTTTGCTTAAAACAAGCAAAATTATCTGCCTAAGAAAAATAATCTTATTGGAAAATGTCAAACAAGAAAAAAAAAATCTTGATTAAAATGGAAAACAAGATTATTTTTTGTACTCCATTGGCAGATAATTTTACTTGTTTTAAGACAAAAACAAGTACTTTTTTTTCTTCAGAAAACAACAAATAATTTCTTATGTATTTTCTTAAGTATTTTTAGATATTTAATACCACGTAAGAAAAGCATTATTTGTGGTTATTTGTTCATACAGGTTTGAAACAACTTGAGTGAGTAAATGATGACAGAAAATAAATGATAGATCTGAACTTATGCGGTTATAAACATTCTTTAGTCAGACCGGAGAAGCAAATATATGTAAAATATTAAGTCTTGTTTAATGAAAAATGTAAAGAGATTAAGTGTTTATGCATACAACATACAAAAAAAAAACTTAATCCAAAGGGAAACCCTGAACTCCATTGGCAGATATGTGTTCTTATTTTAAGCTCAAACTCACTTCAGTTTGATCTTTTTAATATCTTAAATCAAGATTCGTTTACTTGAGATGACTGAAAAAAAGTCAAAAAAATAAAGTTATTAATTCAGTTCATCCGCTCTGGAGAAGTGAGTTGCAGATGTGAAGTTGAGGATCCTGTGATTATAAAATGTGAAACCACACGTGACACCGCCGCTAAAGTGCCGTTTCCATGGCACCGCCGTGTCCGATTACACAACCGGTTCCTCAGGACGAGTTCTGGATGTTTACACTTTTGGAATGATGGACTTTATGATGATTATCCTAAAATATGATATATGTCAACAGGTTAAGAGGTTTGAAAGGGCTGTTTGTGCTGAACCCGTGGATCCTCACAGCATCTGCTCATGTGTGTGTGTCTCTTTATTCTGGTCTGAGACGAGCACGAGTGTGTGTGTGTGTGTGTGGTTTTACCCTCCACGACCGCGGACACCAGGCTTCTGTCTATCAGACTCTGTGGTTTGCTTTAGTTGCAGTCGAGGATGTGGCGCGTCCAAACGCTGTATTTACAGTCAAACCAAACATTAATTCAGACACCAGATATCATTATAGTCCAGTCGAGTCTCCTCATCTATACAGCGCTTTAACACTATAGAGTTTCACCGCAGCTTCACA
Organism: Hybognathus amarus; assembly: GCA_030378365.1. NCBI lineage: Eukaryota > Metazoa > Chordata > Actinopteri > Cypriniformes > Leuciscidae > Hybognathus > Hybognathus amarus. The sequence continues at coordinate 151,090 of JAQIUQ010005083.1, forward strand.
GTGATAACAGAGATTACAGTCAAAGAGAGTGTTTGGAAACGACAAGGAAGGTTCTCTTCGCTTCTGCAATCTGTGGCAGGACAAAGAATACCAGTGTAACGCAGATGTCTTCTTAATAATACATGTATTTAAGGTGCATAACTGACTAACGTTTCAATGTAAGGTTGCATCTTCATCAGAGTCGTTGGAGAGAATGGGCAATGAAGCCGTTAAAGGAGTAGTTCACTTTAAAAAAATTTAGCTGATAATTTACTCTCCCCCATGTCGTCCAAGATGTCCATGTCTTTCTTTCTTCAGTCGAAAAAGAAATTAAGGTTTTTGATGAAAACATTCCAGGATTTTCTCCATATAATGGACTTCAATGGGGTCCAAACGGTTCAAGGTCCAAAAGACAGTTTCAGTGCAAACGACACCAGATGATGAATAAGGGTCTTATCAAGCAAAATGATCACTCATTTAATAAATAAATAACAAAGTTTAATAAGCTCAAATGCTCGTCTTGCTCTGTTCTGTGATGCGCGTTTGTGACTCTAATACAAATTATACAGAAAAACTTGCATGAACATCAGAAGGTATGTTGAGAGATACCGAAGCCGTATCATGTCTCGCAGGAAGACGTCAGTAAAACAGCTACAGAACAATGTTGCGTTTACCTCAGGGAAGTCGTCCAGTGTTCGCTGAGTTAGTTCAATAAGAGCTTCTTTACTGTTAATTATATATGCAGGTTTGAACATATTTGCCATGTTTATGAAAACTGTGTTGTGTACAAACATTTCAGCTTTTATCTGAGTATAAATATTGTATCTGGAAATAAATATAATGAAGCTCTGTTGTTAGATTTAACTGCTAATATTACAGTGTACCGAATGAGAGGTTCCTACGGTGGTGTATTGCATTCACTTGAAAAAAAAAAATCTACTCTGTTTTTCTGATTTAACGAGTTAATTTTTCATTAGAAAAATGTTTTTTGCTCTGTTTTTCTGAATTAACGAGTTAATTTTTCATGAGAATTTTTTTGCTCTGTTTTTCTGAATTAACGAGTTAATTTTTCATGAGAAAAAAAAGTTTTTGCTCTGTTTTTCTGAATTAATGAGTTAATTTTTCATTAGAAAAAAAGTTTTTGCTCTGTTTTTCTGAATTAATCGAGTTAATTTTTCATTAGAAAAAAAGTTTTTGCTCTGTTTTTCTGAATTAATGAGTTAATTTTTCATTAGAAAAAAGTTTTTGCTCTGTTTTTCTGAATTAATGAGTTAATTTTTCATTAGAAAAAAAAGTTTTTGCTCTGTTTTTCTGAATTAATGAGTTAATTTTTCATTAGAAAAAAGTTTTTGCTCTGTTTTTCTGAATTAATGAGTTAATTTTTCATAGAAAAAAAGTTTTTGCTCTGTTTTTCTGAATTAACGAGTTAATTTTTCATGGAAATTTTTTTTGCTCTGTTTTTCTGAATGAAAAATTTTTCTTATGAAAAATTAAGTCGTTAATTCAGAAAAACAGAGCAAAAACTTTTTTCTCATGAAAAATTAAACTCGTTAATTCAGAAAAACAGAGCAAAAACTTTTTTTCTCATGAAAAATTAACTCGTTAATTCAGAAAAACAGAGTAGATTTTTTTTCTTCAAGTGAATGCAATACGCCACCGTAGGTTCCCTGAATAGATCATTATTTGGGAGAGTTTTTTCTTTTTCTTTTTTTGAATCAGAATATGTAAATGTATCGGTGCATCTTGATCAATCGATAGCATCTCTACGCCATCATAAACATCTCAGCCCAACATGCTCTAATTTTTGGAGTGCATTTGAGAATAAAATACCATTTCAGTCTTCATGCGTCAAAATTTCACGTTTAATTCAGTGTGTTCATTGTTTCCTACGCACCGTCAGAGTCGTTCTGCTGTTCGGCACAGATTTAAATAGACTTGCGGTGAATTGGAGACTGAAGCGAGTGTGTGTGAGACGGCTGTGATGAATCAAGCTGATTTATAATATTCCTGTATAAAGCATTACTCCAGTATACGCTTACATCGCCGGCTCCAGACATTCCTCAATAATGTGCTGCTATATTAAAACATATAGTGTCTGTGAGCGCGACAGAATTAGCCGAGCGAGCGTGTGTGTGTGTGTGTGTGTGTGTGTGTGTGCAAGTCTGATTCTTCTGAGTGAGTTGATTCATTCACAGGGTTTGTCAAAACAATCTGGTTCAAGATTTTGGCTCGTCACACAATCATGATCTGGGTTTTACACTTAATTTCGTTGTAAAATTGCAATAAGGTTATAAAGCTTAAAGTTAAAATGAAATCAGAGTCGACTGTTTTCTGAACACGGAAGTATAAGAGAAAGGTCCTGCACACTTACTGGAGAAGCAGCAACACTCAAGATATGAAGTTAAAATATCAAAAGTTTGAGTTTAAAACTAGAGCAGATATCTGTCAGTGGAGTTGACCTTTAATCCACAGGGAAACGGGTATTTTTCCGACTCCTCTGCAGATATCCGTTCATATTTTACCATTTGCTCTTGTAGAGGATCGATCAGTGCGTTTCATTCCAAAGGAGAAACCCAAATGCGACTCTGATTTCCCATCTCTAATCGCTCTCATACGATTACATGCATTAAAAATTTTATTCCAGCACCGAATCCTCGCAGTCTGAGTTCTGCACACACACTCGCGGTCTGAGTTCTGCACACACACTCGCGGTCTGAGTTCTGCACACACACTCGCGGTCTGAGTTCTGCACACACACTTGCAGTCTGAGTTCTGCACACACACTCGCGGTCTGAGTTCTGCACACACACTCGCAGTCTGAGTTCTGCACACACACTCGCGGTCTGAGTTCTGCACACACACTCGCAGTCTGAGTTCTGCACACACACTCGCGGTCTGAGTTCTGCACACACACTCGCAGTCTGAGTTCTGCACACACACTCGCGGTCTGAGTTCTGCACACACACTCGCGGTCTGAGTTCTGCACACACACTCGCGGTCTGAGTTCTGCACACACACTCGCGGTCTGAGTTCTGCACACACACTCGCAGTCTGAGTTCTGCACACACACTCGCGGTCTGAGTTCTGCACACACACTCGCGGTCTGAGTTCTGCACACACACTCGCAGTCTGAGTTCTGCACACACACTCGCAGTCTGAGTTCTGCACACACACTCGCAGTCTGAGTTCTGCACACACACTCGCGGTCTGAGTTCTGCACACACACTCGCGGTCTGAGTTCTGCACACACACTCGCGGTCTGAGTTCTGCACACACACTCGCAGTCTGAGTTCTGCACACACACTCGCGGTCTGAGTTCTGCACACACACTCGCGGTCTGAGTTCTGTGCACACACTCGCAGTCTGAGTTCTGCTCACACACTTGCGGTCTGAGTTCTGCTTACACACTCGCGGTCTGAGTTCTGCACACACACTCGCAGTCTGAGTTCTGCACACACACTCGCAGTCTGAGTTCTGCACACACACTCGCGGTCTGAGTTCTGCACACACACTCGCGGTCTGAGTTCTGCACACACACTCGCAGTCTGAGTTCTGCACACACACTCGCGGTCTGAGTTCTGCACACACACTCGCGGTCTGAGTTCTGCACACACACTCGCGGTCTGAGTTCTGCACACACACTCGCGGTCTGAGTTCTGCACACACACTCGCAGTCTGAGTTCTGCACACACACTCGCGGTCTGAGTTCTGCACACACACTCGCGGTCTGAGTTCTGTGCACACACTCGCAGTCTGAGTTCTGCTCACACACTTGCGGTCTAAATTCTGCTACACACTCGCGGTCTGAGTTCTGCACACACACTCGCAGTCTGAGTTCTGCACACACACTCGCAGTCTGAGTTCTGCACACACACTCGCGGTCTGAGTTCTGCACACACACTCGCGGTCTGAGTTCTGCACACACACTCGCAGTCTGAGTTCTGCACACACACTCGCGGTCTGAGTTCTGCACACACACTCGCGGTCTGAGTTCTGCACACACACTCGCAGTCTGAGTTCTGCACACACACTCGCGGTCTGAGTTCTGCACACACACTCGCGGTCTGAGTTCTGCACACACACTCGTGGTCTGAGTTCTGCAAACACACTCGCGGTCTGAGTTCTGCAGCACACTCGCAGTCTGAGTTCTGCACACACACTCGCAGTCTGAGTTCTGCACACACACTCGCGGTCTGAGTTCTGCACACACACTCGCAGTCTGAGTTCTGCACACACACTCGTGGTCTGAGTTCTGCAAACACACTCGCAGTCTGAGTTCTGCACACACACTCGCAGTCTGAGTTCTGCACACACACTCGCGGTCTGAGTTCTGCACACACACTCGCGGTCTGAGTTCTGCACACACACTCGCAGTCTGAGTTCTGCACACACACTCGCGGTCTGAGTTCTGCACACACACTCGCGGTCTGAGTTCTGCACACACACTCGCAGTCTGAGTTCTGCACACACACTCGCGGTCTGAGTTCTGCACACACACTCGCAGTCTGAGTTCTGCACACACACTCGTGGTCTGAGTTCTGCAAACACACTCGCGGTCTGAGTTCTGCACACACACTCGCGGTCTGAGTTCTGCACACACACTCGCGGTCTGAGTTCTGCACACACACTCGCGGTCTGAGTTCTGCACACACACTCGCGGTCTGAGTTCTGCACACACACTCGCGGTCTGAGTTCTGCACACACACTCGCGGTCTGAGTTCTGCACACACACTCACGGTCTGAGTTCTGCACACACACTCGCGGTCTGAGTTCTGCACACACACTCGCAGTCTGAGTTCTACGCTTCGGCGTAAACGGCGCGGCTGAGGAGGAGGAGGAGGTGTTCGTCCACTTTCACAAGTTTGTTAAATGAGAAGGAATGACAAATGTGAGTTCTGGATAAGCGCTTCTCTCGGCCCCCAACACTGAGGCTCCCAGGAGCCCGAACAAGCCCAGATCACATTTCTGTGTGTGTGTGTGTGTGTGTGTGTGTGTGTGTGGGAGAGAGTTCAGTGACGTCTGCCCTGAAGACCTCAGTAAGTGGAAAGCGTGTGTGAACTGCCATGCTGATGGTCCGGGTTTGATTTAGGAGTTGTTTTTCAGTCTGATGGGATCCAGTGTGTGTGTGTAGAGAGAGAGAGAGAGAAAGAGAGTGTGTGTGTGTGTTCGCTGGAGCCGCGTCCCGTTTGAGTGTTTGTTAAGAGATTTGTGTTTTTCCACCCAGCGCAGTGACACAGGCCACATTGCCTGAAACACACACACACACACATGTCAGCTTTATTGTGATTTCGACATGTTCCTGAAGTTTCGTCTACAGTCGCTGGAGTGTGTGTGTGTGTGACGGCTCCCGAGGAACGCTCATGGCTCAGAGTTTGCTCTGTCAAAGATCATTGCACTTATTATTGAGTTCTCTGTTGAGTTTAACATGTTCCTCGTGTTCTTGAGGGCGGTTCCTTGTGTTCTTGAGGGCGGCTCCTCGAGTTCCTTATGTTCCTCGTGTTCTCGAGGGCAGTTCTCTCGAGTTCCTTCATGTTCCTCGTGTTCTCGAGGGCGGTTCCTCGAGTTCCTCATGTTCCTTGTGCTCTTGAGGGCGGTTCCTCGAGTTCCTCATGTTCCTCGGGTTCTTGAGGGCGGTTCCTCGAGTTCCTCATGTTCCTCGTGTTCTTGAGGGCGGTTCCTCATGTTCCTCGTGTTCTTGAGGGCGGTTCCTCGAGTTCCTCATGTTCCTCGGGTTCTTGAGGGCGGTTCCTCGAGTTCCTCATGTTCCTCGTGTCTCAGGGCGGTTCCTCGAGTTCCTCATGTTCCTCGTGTTCTTGAGGGCAGTTCCTCGAGTTCCTCATGTTCCTCGGGTTCTTGAGGGCGGTTCCTCGAGTTCCTCATGTTCCTCGTGTTCTTGAGGGCGGTTCCTTGTGTTCTTGAGGGCGGCTCCTCGAGTTCCTTATGTTCCTCGGGTTCTTGAGGGCGGTTCCTCGAGTTCCTCATGTTCCTCGGGTTCTTGAGGGCGGTTCCTCGAGTTCCTCATGTTCCTCGTGTTCTTGAGGGCGGCTCCTCGAGTTCCTCATGTTCCTCGTGTTCTTGAGGGCGGTTCCTTGTGTTCTTGAGGGCGGCTCCTCGAGTTCCTCATGTTCCTCGTGTTCTTGAGGGCGGTTCCTCGAGTTCCTCATGTTCCTCGGGTTCTTGAGGGCGGCTCCTCGAGTTCCTCATGTTCCTTCGTGTTCTTGAGGGCGGTTCCTCGAGTTCCTCATGTTCCTCGTGTTCTCTGAGGACGGTTCCTTGTGTTCTTGAGGGCGGTTCCTTGTGTTCTTGAGGGCGGCTCTCGAGTTCCTTATGTTCCTCGTGTTCTTGAGGGCGGTTCCTCGAGTTCCTCATGTTCCTCGTGTTCTTGAGGGCGGTTCCTCGAGTTCCTCATGTTCCTCGTGTTCTTGAGGGCGGCTCCTCGAGTTCCTCATGTTCCTCGTGTTCTTGAGGGCGGTTCCTCGAGTTCCTCATGTTCCTCGTGTTCTTGAGGACGGTTCCTTGTGTTCTTGAGGGCGGTTCCTCGAGTTCCTCGTGTTCTTGAGGGCGGCTCCTCGAGTTCATCATGTTCCTCGGTGTTCTCGAGGACGGCTCCTCGAGTTCCTCATGTTCCTCGGTGTTCTTGAGGGCGGTTCCTCGAGTTCCTCATGTTCCTCGTGTTCTCGAGGGCGGCTCCTCGAGTTCCTCATGTTCCTCGTGTTCTTGAGGGCGGTTCCTCGAGTTCCTCATGTTCCTCGTGTTCTTGAGGACGGTTCCTTGTGTTCTTGAGGGCGGTTCCTTGTGTTCTTGAGGGCGGCTCCTCGAGTTCCTCATGTTCCTCGTGTTCTTGAGGGCGGTTCCTCGAGTTCCTCATGTTCCTCGGTGTTCTCGAGGGCGGCTCCTCGAGTTCCTCATGTTCCTCGGTGTTCTTGAGGGCGGTTCCTCGAGTTCCTCATGTTCCTCGTGTTCTTGAGGACGGTTCCTTGTGTTCTTGAGGGCGGTTCCTTGTGTTCTTGAGGGCGGCTCCTCGAGTTCCTTATGTTCCTCGTGTTCTCGAGGGCGGTTCCTCGAGTTCCTCATGTTCCTCGTGTTCTTGAGGGCGGTTCCTCGAGTTCCTCATGTTCCTCGTGTTCTTGAGGGCGGCTCCTCGAGTTCCTCATGTTCTCCTCGGGTTCTTGAGGGCGGTTCCTCGAGTTCCTCATGTTCCTCGTGTTCTTGAGGGCGGTTCCTCCGAGTTCCTCATGTTCCTCGTGTCTTGAGGACGGTTCCTTGTGTTCTTGAGGGCGGTTCCTCGAGTTCCTCGTGTTCTTGAGGGCGGCTCCTCGAGTTCATCATGTTCCTCGTGTTCTTGAGGGCGGTTCTCGAGTTCCTCATGTTCCTCGTGTTCTTGAGGACGGTTCCTTGTGTTCTTCAGCAAAATCACGAAACATTTCTCCGAGAGACGTCAAATGTGTTCCACACGACTTGATGGAGGTGAACGCTGTTTCATGTTCACTGCACTGAAGTGTTTCTGTCGTGTTTTCCAGCACTAATATCTGAACATTTTAAAATCAAGACAGATTTACTGGAGAAGAAGCGACACTGAAGATATGAAGACTTGGTTTAGACTATTTTTTTACAACAAGTAACAAACACACGCTTAAAACAAGTAACAAACACAGACTTTGAAAATCTTGAGCATTTTGTGAGATTACTGGGGAACACCTGAGACACAATCACTCTCACTGGTGTGTGTGTGTGTGAGTGTGTGTGTGTTTGAGTTAGGGAGTGTGTGTTTGAGTGCGTGAGTGTGTGTGTGTTTGTGTTAGAGGGAAAGAGGAGGTGTGTTTGTGTGTGTGTGTGAGTGAGAGAGAGAGTGTGTGTGTGTGTGTGTGTGTTTGAGGGAAAGAGGAGGTGAAGGAGGTTAATTACTCACTGATCAGAGCTTGTGTCTTACACCCGACTTTAGTGTAGAGTTTCCACCTGTAATAGCCTCACCTGTGTGTGTGTGTGTGTGTGTGTGTGTGTGTGTGTGTGTGTGTGTGTGTGTGGTCAGGTCACGTCAGTCCTCGGAGCAGCCCATCCATTATGTGCAACAAAGTAAAGATGCCATTTCACACTCACACACAAACACACTCACGCACACACAGAGATGCACACACACTGACACACACACACACATTCAAGTCAAGTCATCTTTATTTATAAAGCGCTTTTTACAACACAGATTTATCTCACAGAGATAACAGGAAAATAATACAATAAAGTTTTTTTCTATAAGAAAATAGAGTCACAGTCCAGCTGAAGTAAGGCAGATCATTAATATTGTTGAATATTAAATTAAATGTCCTCAACTAAGCGAGACAAAAGCCAAGGCGACAGGAAACCCTTTCAGGAGCATTACAGGTCAGAGGTCAGATTGGATAAGAATATTCAGAATATTATCCAGTTCCTCTGGTTGCAGATCATCACGCCGGTATAGAGACGAGTCTGTAGAAGTGTCCGTGAGGCCTTCACAGGGCTGAGGCTGGCACTGCAGGGATGTGATGTGGACGTGTGCAGGCGCTGGTCCACCGGCTGATCCTGGATCCGGCCCGGGTCCGGCTGACTTTAGTGAACCTCGGGATAAGCAGAGAGACTAATGTTAGCATAGATGCCATTCTTCTTATGACGTAGCGAGTGCATCTGGTGTTATAGGAAGTTCGGCTGACCTAATCTATGCAGCCTAATAATAAACACACTCTCACGCACTCTCCTACACACAACACACACACACACACACACACACACACACACACACACACACACACACACACACACACACACACACACACACACACACACACACACACACACACACACACACACACTAATGAGCTGCTTTACAAGCCTCCACATTATTGGACGATTCACACACACTCTCTCATACACACATGTACACACACACACACACACTAATGAGCTTGTTTAAGAGCCTCCACATTATTGGGCGATTAGGAAAGAGAAACACAGAAAGAGAGTTTATGATGTAGAACACATTCAGCACTTCAGCTCATGTTGTGTTTGCCTCTGAATCATGTGTGTGTTCTTCACACCAATCACACTAAAAGTGATTAAGAATCCAAACTAATGATGTTGTTTTAACTTAACTCTGCCTGACCCGCGGGCTAATTGGCCGCTTTATTAATGCGTAATGAACACGAACAGCAGCCGTGAGGAACATCAGCACATGTGGAGTCCCGTCGGTTCTCCGTGTGTTTGAGTTTCCATGTCCAGGGAATAACGTGTGCGAAACAACAAGACCATTTAAACACAACTTGAACGTTCGCCATTATGTAAAACACATTATGTTTGCAGTATTTATTCTGTCCGAGCTAAAATATCTAATCTGCAGAGCGATTCAACCTTACGATGGATGTAGAAACACCTGAGTCTTTACTAGTGGGTTACGTTACCTTATATTATACATTATGCATTATTAATATTATTGCTCAAAATTACTCATTATTAATAAAGTACTCAGATTAAATCTACTCTTAAAAGGACAAACATCCCCACCTCTGCCAATCCGGCACTGGACTCACAGTATCATTCCCAGACCATGTTTCCATGTGACTATATAATAATAACAGTGTGTGTGCGTCCACATGCTTCACCTTCGGTGTGTGTGAGGATATGATATGTGAATTTTGAGTTTTGTCTGATCATATGTTTAAATAATTGAGCGTCGTGCCAGAGAAGAGCTGATGTGTGATGAGCTTCTTCTCAGCCAGAAGAACCTGATCCCTGAGCGAGAGAAAGAGAGCAGACACGCTCACCTGACACCTGCACACACACACACACCACACACACACACACCATCTGTCATCATCCGTAAGTGGCCAGAGACACACACTTACAGCCCTGCTTGCATTCTGACACACACTCACACTTTAATGCCTCGCAACCAATTAACCGCAGCGATTATGTGCTGAAATATTCAGGGTGTGTGTGGACACACTATCTGTGGCTCTTCTTCTCCTCCTTCATTTGTTTATTTATTTATTTATTCGCTCGTCTTTTCATCCCCATCTTCCCCCTCTCCTGCCGGACAATAGCCGCGCAGAAGCCAGTGCTCTCAGGTGTGTGTGTGGAGAATGTCAGGTGAAACCGGAGCCACACACACACATATCTGTGGTCTTTGTGTGACTGTCAGGCTTTAACGCCTCTGAGCTTCTAATGCGTGCGAGAGAATAGTTTCCCTGTATTGTGTGTCGGCTGGAAGAGTAAACCCTCGGACAGACGAGAGACGAAGGACACACTTACAAAAGTGCTTGTTTACAATAAAATACTGTAAGAATGGAACATGCGGTTGTTATTTTCTAAATCCTACGGAGGCCCTGAAGGGACATGGTGACGATGCGAGGAAATAATTCTCTCGCAGCAGTTGTGCTCCCCTCAGAAACTTTGTTTTCTTGCAAGTTCTTCGTTAGCGAGATACTTCGTTACAGATACTCAAAAAGTGTACTTAAGTACAGTACTCTAGTAGATGTACTTCGTTACTGTCCACCTCTGGATTTAAAACGCACAGCATCTAGCGTCTAGCTCTCTTATTGGCTGCGCTGCGACTGCACATCCACTTCTGAATGCACGACAGATCAAACTGGCGCCAAGTACATCAGACCGTGGCTAAATGGGCGTGGCCGAAGCCTATAAATATTTCTCATTTCGGCCAGTATACCAGGTTTAAATCGACTAAAACCACACATCCTGGCAGATTGCAATAGTGCGGCAAGCTATGCAATACTAGTTCCCTTACTCTCAGGGAACCGAGGTTACGTCAGTAACCGAGACGTTCCCCTTTCGAGAACAGTCACTTAGTATTGCATTGCTAATACGCAGTGGGAGCGCAATGTAAAACGGCGCACATTAATAACTGGGGCCTTTGGAAAACACCCCGAGGCTCAACAGAAAAAGCCATAATCAGTATCCTAGTAAAATGACACTAACCGGACAGGGTTCGGGTTCATGAATAAAAACTGGGGCTCTTAACCGACTGCTTGTGCTTATGGACAGTTACATGCTAGACAGATAAAAACCAGACACCGTCGAGTTAATATCATACTGAGAGGAGCCTGGCCTGCAGGGAAGGAACCTGTAGATTATAAAAACTGACAAATATCTTGAATTGGCACAGCACTGGACCACGCCCACGGTGAGTCCATGCCTCTCGTGGAATGGGCTTTAGCACCTATGGGACAGACCTGGACCACAGAGGCGTATGCCAGCGAGATCGCGTCTGGATAGCCTCTGTTTCGTGACCAGAACCCCTTTGGTGCGGCCACAGAAGCAAACAAAAGCTGTTCTGACTGCCTAAACGACGCAGAACGCTCTAAGTATGTTTTTAGAGCCCTAACGGGACAAATTAGATTAGCGCCACCATCATTCTCCGAGGGTGGGAGACTTAACAGAGTAATAACCTGGTACAGAACCGTGCCTTGGCTTGAGAATGACCCTGGAGTCATTTATCCCAAATTCCAGGCAGGAGGGCCTCACAGAGAGCGCCTGCAAATCCCACACTCGCCGACTGATGCCAAAGCCAGCAGCAGAGCAGTCTTCAGCGGAAGTGGCTTGAGATCGACCGTGGAAAGGTCCTGCGCCGGTATGTTCGGGGGCTTGGTGGGGTTCAACCTCCTGGCTCTTTTGAGAAAACGGACGATAAGGTTGTTTCTCCCCAGCCACAGGAGCATGGTGAGCTGCCATAGCCACCACATACACTTTAAGCGTGGATGGGGAGTGACCTGCATCCAGGAGCTCTTGAAGGAAGGAGAGCACCACTGACACCTCACATGAGCGGGGCTGGAGGTCTCTGGCTGAGAGGACCCTGGATCCACCAGAGGAGACGAGGGCCGTCACATGAGGGGAGGGGCCTGAGTCAGACCGGACCGGAGAAGACTGAAAGTGAGGCACTCGCCATTGGCTCGCGTAACTCCATGTGCTCGGGCTGCTGTTGGTGCACGGCTGAAGGAGCGCCGGGAAGGGAGGATTAGGAAGAGCGGTGTCGCCATCTTGAAAGAGAGCTAACCGCATCCGCAGCGTCTGAGATGGGCAGGCTCTCGCAGTGAGAACGGCCCGCGGCAGAGAGTGGGCGGGTCCGACACCGCCGCGCTCCGCGTGTAGACCAGCTCCGCACGAGGTGCAAGATAACAGCGTCACAGTCCAGCTTAAGTAAGTTCCGAGATGGCTCATTTTTGTTGTAAAAAAGTTATTAATTTAGTTCATTTATACATATACCCGCTCTGGAGTAAACCGTGACCTACCAGTTAGACCTACCCAAAACTTTGCTCTTTATTTGTATCTTTATTCTATTGTATTTGAGCTACTTTTTTCAATATAATTCAAAGATTGAAATCAAGCTTCCTTGTGTTGTGTAAACTCCTAACAACCCCATTGTAAAAACGCAATGAGTGAGCAAACATTTAGATGAGATAAATGTAATAAAAAAAATTGTCTAGAAATAGAACCCGAACTCCCCCTCAAATGAACAAATCCCCCATAAGAATCACCTAAAGAGGGATTCCCCCTGTGTGTGTGTGTGTGTAGTTTTTGATGTGAACAGGGCGTGTGTGTCCTGCGGCGCTGAAGAGCTGATCCTCCTCTATTGTTATGTTTTGTCTGTGTGTGTGTGTGTGTATCAATGCAGGATTGGGTTATGAAGCACCTCTGCATGACCCTGCAGTGAATGTTCATGTGTTGCTCTTCTGTGATTGGACGAGAGGGTTTTATGTCATGTGACAAGCGTCACTGTACAGTCGCGCGTTTCCATTACCCTTGAAATTACACAAATTGAAATTATGCCCATTGGAAATGCGTGTACAAAACCGACAAAATATCGCAAAAAATATATAATTTTACGTGTTTTTTCAGTATTTCTAAAACTAATATTTCGCAGAACTGCGAATGAAAAACAGTTTTCCCACAGTCACCTGACGTACAAGTGTGTGTGTGTGTACAGTCACCTGACGTACGAGTGTGTGTGTGTGTGTGTACAGTCACCTGATGTACGAGTGTGTGTGTGTACAGTCACCTGATATACAATTCAATCGTTCTCTGAAGAATGTGCGGTGTGTTTGGACAGCAGACGAGAGAGTTCTTCCATTAAACTATATGGATACGATAGTAAATCTGACCGCGAAGGGAAGAAATGAGCGCTTTAATGTCGCATGACATCGTTTCCTGGGAATGGCATCGTTTCACAAAAGTTTTCACACTCTCACACACACACACACACACTCTCTGTCTCTCTCTCACTCACACATACACATACACACTCTCTTCTCTGTCTCACTCACACACACTCTCTCTCTTTCACACACCCACACACACTCTCTCTCTGATGTAAGGATGTTTCATCTATAGTCGCCCTGTTTTCATAAATAGTTTGAATGTGTTCTGAAATATTTATTATGTTTGTGTTTGGTCTGGTGTTGTATTAATATTAACACAATAAAATGTTAACATTCAGACAGAACAAATCACTGTATGATCTCACACACACATCATAAGATGATAATGATGAGGATGATGATGATCATGTCCAAGTCTCGAACACACGTGTCTTTCAGAGCAGTTTGATTGACAGTTCCTGCTGGCCCCTAAATGTTTCCGAGCGCTTGATGACTTTGAACTTGAGAGGTTGCATGAACACCTGTAATGAACACACACACACACATTCATTACTGCCAGCGATTGTCCCGTCATACTCTGTCCTCATCTCTGTCAGGGTCAGGTCAAAGGTCAGGAGGTCGACATGGCAGAGGTATGTGTTGTGTTAAGTGTGTCAGACAGCTCTCACCTACAGCCAGGTGTTCACTCACTCACCACACACACACACACTAATGTTTGTTAACTGCACGTGACTGGGGTACATGTGTTTGTGTGGGTATACGTGTTTGTGAGCGTTTGCGTGTGTGTGTGTGT
>JAQIUQ010005083.1:170000-175000 GCA_030378365.1 Hybognathus amarus
GCAAAACTGACACGGTTACAGTAGCTACACCTGAGGAGGGCGAGCGAGGAGCGGGGGAAGAGAAGAGGAGGAGTCAGCCCACAGTGGGAGGAGGCGAATGTGGGTGGAGCCAGGGGTGGCCACATGGAGCTAGCGGTGAGGGTGGAGTCGACGAGACACATGGAGCTAGTGGCGAGGGTGGAGTCGACGAGACACACGGAGCTAGCCGTTGAGGGTGGAGTCGACAAGAGACACATGGAGCTAGCGGTGAGGGTGGAGTCGGACGAGAACACATGAAGCTAGCGGTGAGGGTGGAGTCGACGAGACACATGAAGCTAACGTTGAGGGGTGGAGTTGGACGAGACACATGAAGCTAGCCGTTGAGGATGGAGTCGACGAGACACATGAAGCTAGCGTTGAGGATGGAGCTCGACGAGACACATGCAGCTAGCGGTGAGGATGGAGTCGAACGCAGACACATGGAGCTAGTGGCGAGGGTGGGAGTCGACGAGACACACGGAGCTAGCGTTAGAGGTGGAGTCGACAGAGGACACATGGAGCTAGCGGTGAGGGTGAGAGTCGACGAGACACATGGAAGCTAGCGGTGAGGGTGGAGTCGACGAGACACATGAAGCTAACGTTGAGGGTGGAGTCGACGAGACACATGAAGCTAGCGCGTTGAGGGTGGAGTCGACGAGACACATGGAGCTAGCGGTGAGGATGGAGTTGACGAGACACAGAGCTGAGTGGTGAGGATGGAGTCGACGGAGACACATGAAGCTAGCGTTGAGGGTGGAGTCGAACGAGACACATGAAGCTGAGCGTTGAGGGTGGGAGTTGACGAGACACATGGAGCTAGCGGTGAGGGTGGAGTCGACGGACACAGGAGCTGAGCCGGTGAGGATGGAGTCGACGGAGACACCATGAAGCTAGCGTTGAGGGTGGAGTCGACGAGACACATGGAGCTGAGCCGTTAAGGGGTGAGAGTCGACGAGACACATGGAGCTAGCGGCGAGGGTGAGCAGTCGACGAGCCACATGGAGCTAGCGGTGAGGGTGGGATTTGACGAGACACATGAAGCTAGCGTTGAGGGTGGAGTCGACGAAACACATAGAGCTAGTGGCGAGGGTGGGAGTCGACGGAGACACACGGAGCTCAGCGTTGAGGGTGGAGTCCGACAAGAGACACATGGAGCTAGCGGTGAGGGTGGGAGTCGATGAGACACATGAAGCTAGCGTTGAGGGTGGAGTTGGACGAGACACATGGAGCTAGCGGCGAGGGTGGAGTCGACGAAGACACATGGAAGCTAGCGTTGAGGGTGGAGACGACGAGACGGACATGGAGCTGAGTGGCGAGGATGGAGTCGACGAAGACACACGAAGCTGAGCGTTGAGGGTGGAGTCGACAAGAGACACATGGAGCTAGCGGTGGGTGGAGTCGGACGAGACACATGGAGCTAAGTGGCGAGGGTGGAGTCGCACGGAGACACATGGGCAGCTAGCAGTGAGGGTGGGAGTCGACAGACACAGGAGCTAGCGGTGAGGGTGGGAGTCAACGAGACACATGAAGCTAGTGGCGAGGGTGGAGTCGACGAGGCACATGAAGCTAGTGGCGAGGGTGGAGTCGACGAGACACATGGAGCTAGCGGCGGAGGGTGGAGTCAACGAGACACATGAAGCTGAGCGTTGAGGGTGGAGACGACGAGAGCACATGGAGCTAGTGGCGAGGATGGAGTCGACGAAACACACTAGAGCTAGCGTCTGAGGGTGGAGTCGACAAGAGACACATGGAGCTAGCGGTGGGTGGAGTCGACGAGACACATGGAGCTAGTGGCAGAGGGTGGAGTCGACGAGACACATGGAGCTAGCAGTGAGGGTGGAGTCGACGAGACACATGAGCTCAGCGGTGAGGGTGGAGTCAACGAGACACATGAAGCTAGTGGCGAGGGTGGAGTCGACGAGGCACATGAAGCTAGTGGCGAGGGTGGAGTCGACGAGACACATGGAGCTAGCGGCGAGGGTGGAGTCAACGAGACACATGAAGCTAGTGGCGAGGGTGGAGTCGAACGAGGCACATGGAGCTAGCGGGGAGGGTGGAGTCGACGAGACACATGAAGCTAGTGGTGAGGGTGGAGTCGATGAGACACATGGAGCTAGCAGCAAGGGTGGAGTCGACAAGACACAGAGCTAGCGGTGAGGGTGGAGTCGACGAGACACATGGAGCTAGCGGGTGAGGGTGGAGTCGACGAGACACATGAAGCTAGCGGGTGAGGGTGGAGTCGGACGGACACATGAAGCTAGCGTTGAGGGTGGAGTCGACGAGACACATGAAGCTAGCGTTGAGGGTGGAGTCGACGAGACACATGAAGCTCAGCGTTGAGGGTGGAGTCGACGAACACATGAAGCTGCGCGTTGAGGGTGGAGTCGACGCAGACAGAGCTGAGCGGCGAGGGTGGAGTCGAGACGAGACAAAAACTGATTTCCACATATGCATCCTCAATAATGGACCTGAGGAACTAAAGGGATTATATAACAGGACAGATCCGGTCTGTAACAGAACAGAGTTCGGGGCCAGTTCTCCTCTGGCCAATGAAGGAACAGTGATTACAAAACAAATTGGATCGAATTGGAACATTAAGAGAATTGTCCATTTCCCTGTGTGTGTAAGTGGAAGTAATTCACGCCGGTTTGGAGACGAGATGTTGGGGATCAGTGCCGATGGCTGTCGTGTGACATGAGACGGGAATATGACGGCAGACATCGCGAACAATGTTTCTATGTGCAGTTTGTCAACATATAACATTAGATGTCGTCTTTTTGTCTAATGACTGTACATGACACTTTAGTCCGTTGCAGTCAAAACACGGTGTAAACAGTTTATGTTCGCGATATTCACTTACTGTCTATGGATAGAGCCTGAGCCAACCAACCCCGTGACGTCACATGTAAGAATACTCCACAATGGCGCGCGCCCTGGCAGCGAATGATATAAAGTTTTTTTTCTTTTTTTCTTCTAAATGTTTACATTTGTCATGTTTCTCATATATTTGTTGATTATATTGGAAATCCATCTTGTAAATCATGTAAACTTGATTCACTGCTTCATTTCCCCTTTAAGGATGAGTCGGGATGGGTCCAGGCGTAGGTCCACCATAACCCCGATGTGAAACAGAACCGGTGTGAACAGATTAACTCATGATCAGGAACACAGGAACACAGAAACGGTACGTTACATATATATGTCTACTAAGATCATTTTATACACAACGCGTATTTTAATAATGTGTTCGTATTATACAAAGTATTCATTTTAATACATATGATGGGCATTCAACTTTTTTCAAAGTTAAAGCACGGAAATGATTTATGTAAAACAATAGTAGTGAATGGTATACGCTTGTTAGCTAATAATAAATGATAATATTTCAACGTATTTATTTCCTTTCCATTTTAAAATTGAAGAGAATTACATTCATTCTCTGCATTACTTTCAAAAGCCGTAATAATAAGCAGGATTGATTATTAACATCCCTCTCGACACACCGGCCAGAGAAACGAGACACTGGATCAGCAGAGAGACTGTGTGTGTGTGTGTGTTGAGACGAGCCGGACTGACACTGTGTGTGTGTTGAGATGAGCCGGGCTGTGAGGTGTGTGTGGGGTCGTGACCCCGGGTATGTCAGCGGCCCACCCAGCATGCTTTGCAGTGTGTGGTGTCAGCAGCTCAGCGGGAGGAGCGTTTAACAGCGCTGATACTCACCAGCTATCAAAGCAACACACACACGCGGCTCAGGGAAAGCAGTGAGAGTTACGGATGACATCTGATGTGTTAATATGCGATGAAACTCACTCCGGTCTGGAATCTGAACTACCGTCTCACACACTGATCACATGGTGTGTTTTGTTTTCTCTACAGGTTTTTTTTGCAATTCATTCTGTTCAAATAGTTTCTGTAGAAGTTTTCTTAGAAAAAGTCAATTGTGATTTTCTATCAGAATTGCACGTTTATGTCACTCAATTCTGGCTTTGTAACTCACAGTTGCAAGAGTTTGTCTCACAATACTGGTCTTGTTTTCAATAGAAGACATTTTTCAATAAATAGTCAGCAATTACCTTTTTCTGTTCTGTGGCGGAAACATGTTTCATAAGCTTTAGTGTGCTGTCGCACTGAGACTTTACAAAGTCTGATTTCACACACACATCACTCACTCTCAGCACACACGTTTCTCTTTCTCTAACACACACACACTGTCCCTTGTGTGTGATCACAAGTATTACCCACTTAAAGGAAACTAGATCCCACTGCAAACATCACACACACACTCAGCACACACACTACAAATAATGTCTCACAGGTGAACCTGACATCTGTGTTCACTCTTTCATACTTTCCACAACATGATGCATCTACAGATGTGTGTGTGTGTGTGTGTGCTCTTCTGTCTAGTCAATCACCTTTATTTCTATGGTGCTTTTTTACAACACAGAGGGTTTCAAAGCAGCTTGACAGTGATCACATGAAAATAATGTAGTAAAGTTTGATTCTAAGTAGAGAATTGCGTCTCAGTCGACCTGAAGTAAGGCAGATCAATAATAAAGTTGAATATTTAATGTGTCTTAAGCAGCCGAAAGCCAAGGCGACTCCATCAGTGACAGAACGGAGAAAAAACCTCGGGAGAACCCACACTCAGTGTGTGTGTGTGTGTGTGTGTGTGTGTGTGTGTGTGTGTGTGTGGGGAGAGAGTGTGAATATAAAGTGAAGTGTCAGTATTTGCAGAATGTTTGTGTTGTTTTGCAGTGAAAGCCCAGCAATCATCATAATGCATTGTGCTTATTAGTGTTTGTGGAAGTAAAATGACTCGTCAATATTTTTCAACTGAAATCAGACTGAAGTGGACAGCTATGAAATGTTCATAATTCCTGCTTTGCTGAAAACACATTCTTGTGTTTGACAGATGATTATACTCTGATCACTTACTGTACATTATATACAGTATGTTTCAGAACTATTTAATGTTTTTA
>JAQIUQ010005083.1:180000-198668 GCA_030378365.1 Hybognathus amarus
TTTTTTAATAATCCTAGATTATAGTCAGTACTACTCATGCACCCATGATTGCATTATTTATTTCATTATTTTATTTTATTTTGTTGTGTTTGTGTGTTCAAGACCATCTGAATGTGTATGAAGTTCCAGATAAAGGCAGAACTCTCTCTCTCTAGTCCGTCTGTGACTCACTGGACACACACACACACACACACACACACACACACACACACGCTCCCACTGTGATTCTTTTACCATATGTGAGCGTCTCACTATGAGGCTGATAGCGGCAGTACGGCTTATTTAGCTCTCAGTGGTAGAGCTCCACACACACTGACAAGGTCAAAGGTCACACTGCAGGTTGCCAAGACCACCATGGTGTGACAAATGAAGAGAAACACACACACATTATCTGGCTCACATGTGGAACTGAGGAGAATGTGAAATGTCTCTCCCTCTTCACCCGCCTCAGTGACATCATCATGACATCATAGTTTACTATCTATCTACGTTATTCTTATCTATTCATGTCTATCCATCTATACTCATCTATCTATGGATCTATCTTTCTAGTTGTCTGTTGAAATGACACAATGACATTCTAGCATCAGTTTATTTTCCACTGGTATCTTCCACACATTAGTGATTGTATTGTAAGGAGGATCTGTGATATTACTGATGTTGACCTTCACTGGCCACTACAGGCCCTATAACGCTCGTTACTGACCTCCTCATTAAACAGCTGAAACGGGCCTCCTGAGATGTGGGTATATTTTACCGATAATGAACACAGTGTGTTTGAATGTAACTCTGTTCATTAAGCTCTTAATAAGCGCTGTATATCACACTACATATTTAATGGAACACTTTTAATGTATTTACTCTGAGATGTTTATTTGATATGTGTTTGAGTTGGGCAGGAAACTCAGAGTCCCACCGCTGCTGGCAGGACAAGTGTGTGTGTGTGTGTGTGTGTGTGTGTGTGTGTGTGTGTGTGTGTGTGAGAGAGAGTTAAAGCAGTGCTGCCATCTTTGCCAATCATAACTAACATGGCGACTTCACCACACAGGCCACCAATCACTTCACAAACACGAAACACAGCAGACTTGCGTCCCTTTAAAGCGCGCTGTAAATTCAATCACAGCATCAGCGCAGGATTTATAGACGTATTAAAAGTGCTCCGTGAAATTTCTGCATCCACACACAGACACTTACACACACACTCACTCCCACACACACAGTCGGTCATTTTCACACACACACAAACACACTCACTCACACAGAGCCTCATTCATCACCGCTGCAGTGGAAACCTCTCGCTCTCACACACGTTTTCTACTGTCGTTTCCCGTCTTCGTGCTGCTCAATGATTGAGAGGAACATCAGTGAGAAAAACTTCCCATTTGTGAGCTGATGATCAGTAATATCAGACACAGACTGACAGCGCTTGTGTAGTGTGTGTGTGTGTGTGTGTGTGATGTCCCCATCATTAGGATTATGTAAGAAGTTGCCCTTGGTGGGGATTGAACCCGGGTCTCTGGTGCTGTGAGTGTGAGTGGTTACCCACTGAGCTGACTCCCAATACTGAACGGCTCAGTCTGACATGGTACAAAACACAGATAATGCAGGAGAGCCGAGTGTCCAGAACAGTGAATACAAAGACCGACACGAGGGCTATCCTGGGTGTGGGGAGGATGGGTTCTGGACAGGGGTCAAACTGCCTCTAGAGGGCATCTGGCTGGAGATTAGGGAGAACCTTGTCAATAAGAAAGGACGGAATTGGAATAGAGTTCAAAAAATAATTAATTTGGTGCTTTTTGTGCATTCACACATTTGAAGCGAATTCGCGTCTGTCGCCCGAGATGAAAAATTTGAACTTAAGCATCTGTTTGCAATGCGCTAACCAATCAGGAGCCTGCTTGGTGCTGTCACGTGGTGAAGTGACTGGCCCCTCCCACAAGAAGCGGATTCCCCTTCGACGCGCGCCTATTTTGCTTTAAAGGGTAATAAACCCCTGGTCCGAGCCTGACTCCACCCACTGGCAATATTTGAAAAATGCTGGAAAAGTGGGCAGAGCCCAGCGGAGGGGGCGTGCACCTGAGACGCATCTCTTTATATGGAACTTGCCTACGTCACCAACAACCGCTGCGTCACGTACCACCGCAAACATCCAATAGGAAAATTCAACTGCAGTAGCCACCGTTCAACCTGAAGAGGGCAGCACTAAGACGCTTTTACACCATATATTGTAGAAATAGAACACTTTATAAACAAATGCCAAAAAAGTGACTCGAATCAATGACTGGTATTAATAAAGATCCATTCTTACAGATCATTAACTAAAAAAAGTTGGTTAAGTGTTTAGTTACTCTTTAAACGCTGTCTTTATAGTGTATTCAAAACGTGTCCAACGATAAAAGCGAATTTGACGCTCAATTCGTGTTCGCGTGTGAACGCAGCATTAAAAGTACCATAGAATGCATTGATACAATATTTTAAATTGTGTATCAATGCATTAAATATTTGTCCCTAGAATGAAATTGGCTGTTATTACCTTATTTGGCAGGGTCATGAATAAAAATGTTGAGCTCTGCTCCGTATTGGCTGTTTCACAGATTTGTGATGTATTTTGAAATACAAACGTGCAATCATACTTCAGTTCACAAACAAGTGATTTTTTAAAACAAATTTACTACATGCATTCTCAAATGACAATCGTTCCAACTTAAGTGGTGAAGGTCACTGATCTAGTTAACTCATGAGTTATGTGTTGTTGATGAAATATAGGCTAAATTATGATACTACCCGACAGAAGGGATTGACATTAGATGTATCTACAGTTGTATTTAGTAGATTTACAGTATATGAAAAGACAGGCCGGAACTAATATTAACCTCAGTGTAAATAGGTCATCATATTATTTTGTTATCTATGCTCGTTACTTGGAGCTTGCTCGTGTAACCCCTCCACCCCGGGTCCCACTCGACCCGCTCCGAGGAAGCCTCAAACCCCGGGTCTCCGGCATGAGAGTCGGGCGCACTAACAAGGAGGCTAAAGACTACAGCGTCGCTAGAGCGCCTATTGAGATCAGGGAGTGAGGTTTACTCGCACAGCAACTACTAGCTGGCCTCCGTTACACTCGTTTAGCTAAGGTTAACGTAACGTTACTGTGATAGCATCTTGCGTTCGATCTCGACACCAAAGGGTAAATTGTCGTTAATGTTGTTATCTCACTAAGAAACGTTCGATTTAAACAGTCAAGAAGTGTTTGCGGTAGAAGGTACATTTATATCCATAATCTGCCATTTTCACTATTGTCCTTGCTTGCTTCCTCACTATATATATTGTGATATATGCTAAATTTGGGGGTGTAAATATTAATGATTATGTTATGCTAAGATTCGCCTGTTTTTTTGCAAACACGAGCTTTACATATGAAGGAGGAAACTGGTGTTTGAGGCTCACGGTACGTACAGAACTCTTATTACTGAACCACGCCAAGATAAATACAGTTCCATTCTATGGCACCTTTAAATCAAGACACATTTACTGGACGAACAAAATGACTGAAAAAAGGTATTGTTATATTCTTAAGACAATAACAAATGCGATCATAAAAATAAACATAATTCAGATATTTTTTAAGTCTGTTAATTTTGATACAATTTTAATATCTTGTCCAGTAAATGTGTCTTGATTTAGGAATGTTTGGATATTAGCGCTGGAAAACGAGACAGTGTGTATAAGCGTTCTGTACATCTACACGTGATCTTAGTTGGAGGATCAGTGAGTTTGTAGTATTAGTGGAAACACTTGCGTTCACGTTTGTTTAATTCTGCTGATTCTGTGAGGTTTATTTAAAGTCATTTGAGTCAATATGACTGAATGTTGTTGCGTTAGAGATAAAATTCACCATCAAAACCACCAGAAAATCGACATTTATCTTTCATTTGACAAACATATTTCATACTGTGAAATACAACAAATGTTATTTTGATTTAAATTTTGTTTCAAAATTCAAATACATTTTTTGTAGCTTTACTGTGTGTCCAAATGCTTTTAGTACAGTTCCAAAATATTGTTCATGTTTTATGTTCGTGAAAGAGTCTCTTCTGCTCATCAAAGCAGTATATTTGATCAAAAAACAGTAAAGACATTTATTATAGTAAAGAGTGAAATATCATTCCAGTGTAAATCATCTGTTCTCTATGTGAATATACAGTAAAGTGTCATTTATTCCTGAATTTATCATCATTACTCCAGTCTTCAGTGTCACATGACCCTTCAGAAATCACTCTAATATGAGGATCTGATGATCAACACACAGTTATGATTATTATCAGTGTTGAAAACAGTTTATATTGAAGAACAGAAAGTTCAAAAGAACAGCATTTATTTGAATAGAATCTTTTATAACATTATAAATGTCTTTACTGTGACTTTTGATTGATTTAAGGCATCATTGGTGAAGTTTTCATTACTTTAAAACTTTTTAATTCAGCCAAACAGAATTTCAAAAACCTCTAATTTCAGTTTGATAATACACTGAGCACAATCAGTGATTACACCTCGTGTGAAGTGTGTAAGGGTTGGTAAGAGACTTGCTGCTGTTTATTCCAGCACACACACACACACACACACACACACACTGATGATCCGCCATGAAACACTGCGGCTCTTATCCACGGCTCACACACACACACCACAGTTTCCTGTGAGCCGCGTCTGACATCATGAAAAGCACGCCCAGTATTTTTAGCCTGATAAAGTGCCACAAATATTTTCATAAGGATCAGCGCAGCAGCGAGTGGAGCTCAAACTCACTCAAACACAAATAAAACCAAAGCCTCACTTCCCTCTGTCGCTCACGTAAAGCTACGGAAACCGTTTCTGACACACAACACCTTAATTAGGAGCCTAATTAGGACAGAAATGGCATTGTGACATACTAAGTCATAATAATGACAATAAGAAGGTGAAATTATGACATAAGTTATGCAATCAAAATGACTGAAAAAGTCAATTATGACTCAAAAAACTTGAAATTATGATGTACCATTTTAAAATTGCTGAAATCACAAAATTCTGGCTCATAACTGACAAAAATGTCTATCATATAATAAGTTCAAAAATATGACAGAAATCTAAATTATGCAATCAAAATGGCTGAAAAAGTCATCATTATGACAAAATGTTGAGTTAAATTTGATTATATACTAAGCACATACTAAGACTTCCCAAATTATGACATAAGAAGTCTAAATTATAACTGTAAAAGTCACTTGACAAAAAAAATGGACTTAAAAATGATGACAAAAAGTCTATGTACTAAATCATAATTATGAAATAAAAATTGACTTAAAAGTCAAACAGATGGTTTTGTAAGCCAGAATTATGACATTAAAAAGTCACAAATAGGACAAAAACTTTGGAATTATGAATTATGTAAGTCATTATGAGATTAAATTGTGACAATTTAAATTATGACATCATTTCGACTTTTTATCTCGTCATTTTGACTTTTTATGTCATAATGAATGTTCTTTGTGTGGCATGAAGGGGCTTCCGTAGGAAACTGCAGACACACACTGACCCCTGCTGGACACACACACTCTGCTCACACACACTAGTCAAGTTTCTACATCTATTGATTCATCTGTCGTGTGCTTGATTTGTTGAGATTGGTAAGTAGCAGCATTGTGTTGCTGTGGAGTTTCGCACTGTGTGTGTGTGTGTCTTATGCTCTTCTGCCGGGTTGTGCGACTGACCCTCAGGATTAATGGCCGCTCGGGTTGATGGTGTTTTGCTTTGGGACGCGTCGTTATGATGCTGTGAATCTGTCAGCGGCTTCAGACACGTGCTGTTAGCATGATTCACACACACACACACATCTCTCACACACACACACTCACTTATTTACGCACTCACATACACACACACAAACACACACACACTCACTTAAACACACAGACACACTCTTATTAACACTCACATGCACACACACATAATTACAGTCAAACACACCTACCTACTCACACACACACACACACTCACACAGAACTGAAAAGGCCTTTAAATTACAGATTTTTATTTATTAATTAAACAGAGGTAGCAAACGGAACAAAGAAATTAACAGAACAGTAATTTTGCAAAAAGGCAAAGTTTACCAAAACAGACTTATCATTTTTTTGAAAAGATAGATACAGTTGAGCCAAAGACTTAAAAATAGACATATAAACCTCATATAAGTAATATAAAAAATTATCTGAATATAAGTTCATATAAACCTTGTAGAATATGCAAAATATTAATAATAAGAATAAATTGGATCCTAAAAATGTCATGATACTTGTTTATGTAATACTGTCCTGAATAAGCTATTTCACATAACAAATGTTTACAGTCCTCAAGACAAAATAATACCTGAATTTGCACAAATGATTTCTTTACACAAAATTCTGCTTTTATAGGTCATGAAGAAATATGAACACATGTGATGTAATGATATCTCTGGAGGGAAGCGAGCAGAAGTAGAAGAGCAGCGGCCCCAGCACTGAGCCTTGAGGTACGCCACACCTCACTCACACTGTGACTGGAAGTATAACAATTAAATTAAATTATTTAAATAATTTATTAAATCATCACTTGATACAATGCACATACGTTTTTACATTGTACATTTGCGTGCTTATATGCACTAAACCCCTTGGGTAGGATTACGGGTGTGGAGTGTGTGATAAAGTGATATCATATGCAAGCAAAAACTATTTTTGGCATTTAAATGTTACAGAAATAAAATTGGTGCTATAGATAGACACTCTCATGAGATCGGCTGGATCGAGTGAAAGCACACTTTAAACAGGGAACACTTATTCACACACACAATCACTCTCTCTCACTAATGCATTGCATTCAAACATGTGTGATCTTACAGTGATGTGTGTATTTGATTTCGAATGAGGAGAAATGTGTCAGAAATGTAGCGACCACTAGATAAAATGACTGATGAAAACGTTATTATTTTCTTCTTTCCAAACTAAATGTGCACTGCAAAAAGCAGCAGTGTTTTCCACAGACAGCAGATCCGTCCAACTGTAAACTGCTCTCTTCCGCTGTGTGTGTGTGTGTTTCACTCTGTAACTTCCTGCAGCTCACACTGTAATTACAGCTGTCAATCATCCGTGTATCCGCAGATCAGAGCTCATTAGGGCTGAATGTCATCATGCGGGAAAAACAGCATGAGAGATTTTCCCGGTAAGCGTCTGAAGTGTGTTTGGAGTGTGTGTGTGTGTTGTTTCAGCTGTGTGTGACGTGTGCTGACAGACTTGTCACCAGCACTAACAACGTCTGGATTAATGTCACTCCTCGTTAGCTGTTAAATAGTTATGGAAACAGATGATTTGTTTCCATGGAAACGCTGATTGTAGCTACAGTGTTTTTGTCTTGTGGTGTGTGTGTGTGTGTGTGTGTGCTTGATGTTGTCATCAGGGTGTGAGGGTTTATGCTAATGTAGTTATAGTTCTGTTAAACTCACAGACTTAAGAGGATTGACACCTGTCCATCAAATAGATCACACACACACGTGACACGTAACTGATCTTAAGCTCCGCCTACAGTTCAATCTTATTGGTTCCATTGATTTGAATATTAATCGTCATTACTGATTGACAGTGATTGTGTAAAGTGCAGTTTGTTTAACATAAAAGTCATCGTTCTGATGACCTCAATCTGCATTAGTGATGTTTTGACCTCTGACCTTTCACCCTTGACCTTGTGGTGGGTCAGTTTCTGTCCAAATGTCTAATCTTGACCTCTGTTTACTAAAAGAAGACTCATATAATGCAAAGATCCACCTGAGCGAGTCTGAAGACTTCATCAGTGTAGAGTTAATGCTGAGCGCAAGTGTGTGTTATTGTAGATGTTTAGTCATTCATCTGCACAGATTCCACAGAAACAGACGTTTATTTTTTGAAGCTTGCACGTCTGACGCTCTTCTGCCGAATCACGAACTGCTCTTACCGGTCAAAGTCATAATACTCCACCCGTGAAGAGCAGAAGAGAGAGGCCTGCCACCCACTGAATCCCACCCACACACACACACACACACACACACACACTTACTCACACACTCACTCAGACACACACTCTCACACACGTATACATAAACATACACACAGAGATGCACACCCACTCACACACCTTCACACACACTCACAGAAACACAAAGAGATGTTGATTTAGGAGTATTCAGCCATTGGAAGTATTAGGTGTCGGAAGTATTCGGGCTTTGAGCACCCTAATACTCCCCGCCCGAATATTCTAACGCCTGAATGCTCCCGCACACCAAATACTGCCAACACCCGAATACTCTTCAACGCCTGAATACTCCCAACGCCCAAATACTCCCAACACCCAAATACTCACAACTCCCGGAATACTCCTAACTCCTGAATACTCCCTAAGCCTGAATATTCCCAACTCTTGAATACTCCTAACTCCCAAATTCTCCCAACGCCTAAATACTCCTCTCCGAATACTCTTAACGCCCAAATACTCCCAACTCCCGAGTGCTCCAACGCCTGAATACTCCCTAAGCCTGAATATTCCCAACTCTTGAATACTCCTAACTCCTGAATACTGCCAACTCCGACGAATATTCCCAACGCCTAAATACTCCCTAAGCCTGAATATTCCGACTCTTGAATATTCCAACTCCCGAATACTGCCAACTCCGGAATAATGCCAACGCCCAAATACTCCCGACCCCCAAATATTCCCAACGCCTGAATACTCCCTAAGCCTGAATATTCCCAACTCTTGAATACTCCTAACTCCCGAATACTGCCAACTCCGAATATTCCAACGCCTAAATACTCCCTAAGCCTGAATATTCCCAGACTACTTGAATATCTCCTAACTCCTCCCGAATACTGCCAACTCCCGAATACTCCCAACGCCGAACCTGACTTCCGAATATTCCCAACGCCTGAAGTGTCTCTCCCTAAGCCTGAATATTCCCCAACTCTTGAATACTCCTAACTCCGAATACTGCCAACTCCAGAGATGCTCCCAACGCCCGAATACTCCCAACGCCCGAATACTCCCAAAGCCTAATACTTTCAACACCTGAATACTCCTATATCCCGATACTCTCAACGCCCAAATACTCCCAACGCCCGAATACTCCCAACGCCCGAATACTCCTAACTCCCGAATACTCCCAACGCCTGGTACTCCCAACGCCTGAGTACTCCCAACGCCTGAATACTCCTATATCCTGAATACTCCCAATGCCCGAATACTCCCAACTCCCGAATACTCCCAACGCCCAAATACTCCTAACTCCCAAATACTCCTAACTCCCAAATACTCTTAATGCCTGAATACTCCCAGACGGCACGAATGCTCCCAACGCCTGAAGACTCCCAACGCCGAATACTCCCAAAGCCTGAATATTCCCAACTCTCGAATGCTCCTAGCGTCCGAATGCTCTCAACGCCCGAATACTCCCTAGCGCCCGAATACTCCCAACGCCTGAATATCTCCTAACTCCCGCGTACTCTCAACGTCCCGAAGACTCCCAACGCCCAAATACTCCCAACTCCCAAGCACTCCTAACTCCCAAATACTCTCAACGCCTGAATACTCCTATATCCTGAATACTCCCAATGCCCGAATACTCCTAACTCCCTGATACTCCAACACCCAAATACTCCCAACGCCCAAATACTCCCGACTCCCGAATACTCCCAACGCCCAATACTCCTAACTCCCAAATACTCCTAACTCCCAAATACTCTCAACGCCTGAATACTCCCAACGCCCAAATGCTCCCAACTCCTGAGACTCCCGCGTCGGAATACTTCCAAAGCCTGAGTATTTCCCAACTCGAATACTCCTAAAGCCCGAATACTCCCAACGCCCGAATACTCCCAACGCCTGAATACTCCTAACTCCCGCGTACTCTCAGACGCCCTTGAATACTCCCAATGCCCGAATACACCCTTAACACCTGAATACTCTCAATGTCCGAATATCTCCCAACACCCGGATACTCCCAAACGTGGCTGAATGCTCCCAACGCCCCGAATGCTCCAACGCCCGGAATACTCCCAACGCCCGAATACTCTCAACGCCCGAATACTCTCAACAGCCCGAATACTTCCCAACGCCCGAATACTCCCAACCCGAATACTCCCAACGCAGAATACTCCCGCGCCCGAATACTCCTTAGCTCCGAATACTCTCAACGCCTGAATACTCCCTAAGCCTGAATACTCCCAACGAATACTCTGGCGCCAAATACTCCTAACTCCCGAATGCTCTCAACGCCCGAATACTCCTAACTCCCGAATACTCTCAACGTCCCTAGAGATACTCCCAACGCCCAAATACTCCCAACTCCCGAATGCACTCCCAACGCCCGAATACTCCCAACACCCGAATACTCCCAAAGTCTGAATACTCCCAACGCCCGAATACTCCCAACTCCCTGATACTCCCAACACCCCAAATACTCCCAACGCCCAAATACTCCCGACTCCCGAATACTCCCAACGCCCAAATACTCCTAACTCCCAAAACACTCCTAACTCCCAAATGCTCTCAACGCCTCGAGCCTCCCAGCGCCTCGAATGCTCCCGAACTCCTGAAGACTTCCAAACGTCGGAATACTACTCCAAAGCCTGAGTATTTCCCAACTCTCACGCTCCTAACGCCCGATGCTCCTGGCGAGCCTCGAATACTCCCAACGCCCAGACGCAGAATACTCCCAACGCCTGAATACTCCTAACTCCCGCTACTTCAACGCCCGAATACTCCCAATGCCCGAATACACCTAACACCTGAATACTCTCAATGCCCGAATACTCCCAACACCCGGATACTCCCAACGTCCAAATACTCCCAACGCCCGAATGCTCCAACGCCCGAATACTCCCAAAGTCTGAATACTCCCAACGCCCGAATACTCCCAAAGTCTGAATATTCCCAACGCCCGAATACTCCCAACGCCCAAATCCCAACGCCCGAATACTCCTAACGCCCGAATACTCCAACGCCTGAATACTCCCTAAGCCTGAATACTCCCAACACCCGAATACTCTCAACGCCCGAATACTCCTAACTCCCGAATACTCCCAACAGCCCGAATACTCCTAACTCCGAATACTCTCAACGCCTGAATACTCCTAACTCCCGAATACTCCCAAACGCCCAAATACTCCTAACTCCCGAATACTCTCAACGCCTGAATATCTCCCGACGCCCGAATACTCCCAACACCCGAATACTCCCAAAGTCTGAATGCTCCCAACGCCCGAATACTCCCAACAGTCTGAATACTCCCAACGTCCGAATACTCCCAACGCCCGAATACTCCCAACACCCGAATACTCCCAAAGTCTGAATACTCCCAACGCCCGAATACTCCCAACGCCCGAATCTCCCAACGCCCGAATACTCCCAACGCCAGAATACTCCGTAACTCCGCGTACTCCCAACGCCCGAATACTCCCAATGCCACGAATACTCCCAACACCCGGAGAATATCCTCCCAAAGTCCGAACACCCGAATACTCCCAACACCCGAATACTCCCCAACGACCCGAAATACTCCCAACGCCAGAATGCTCCCAACGCCCGAATACTCCCAACGCCCGAATACTCCCCAACGTCCCGAATACTCCCTACATCCCGAAGACTCCCAACGCCTCGAATACTCCCAACACCCGAATACTCCTAACTCCCGAATACTCCCAACGCCCAAATACTCCTAACTCCGAATACTCTCAACGCCTGAATACTCCCAACGCCCGAATACTCCCAACGCCCGAATACTCCCAACATCCCGAATACTCTCAACGTTGTAGAATACTCCCAACACCCGAATACTCCCAAAGTCTGAATACTCCCAACGCCCGAGTACTCCCAACACCCGAATACTCCCAAAGTCTGAATACTCCCAACGCCCGAATACTCCCAAAGTCTGAATATTCCCAAACGCCCGAATACTCCCAACACC
Source organism: Hybognathus amarus (assembly GCA_030378365.1). Classification (NCBI taxonomy): domain Eukaryota; kingdom Metazoa; phylum Chordata; class Actinopteri; order Cypriniformes; family Leuciscidae; genus Hybognathus; species Hybognathus amarus. The sequence continues at coordinate 192,002 of JAQIUQ010005083.1, forward strand.
CGAATACTCCCAACGCCCGATACTCTCCCAACACTTCTCAGAATACTCCCAACGCCCGAATACTCCCAACGCCCGAATACTCCCAACGCCCGAATACTCCCAACACCCGAATACTCCCAACACCCGAATACTCCCAACGCCCGAATACTCCCAACGCCCGAATACTCCCAACGCCCGAATACTCCCAACGCCCGAATACTCCCAACGCCCGAATACTCCCAACACCCGAATACTCCCAAAGCCTGAATATTCCCTGACTAAAAGTAATCTTAAATTAATTTCTTGTTGCATCACTGCTTTAATAGGAAGGAAATTATAATGATATACATGAAGTTCCAAGTGCCCAACCAAAGGGAATAGCCTCTCTGCACGATCACGTCAGAGTTTGTCTCAACCCGCCCAGTCACTTCCGGTGCTGCGTCAGTCTATGGTCAGAAGCCGGTTTTGCGTGAGGTGTAGATAGTGTCAAATTACACTTGCTGTTTATAAAAACATCCTGCGGTTAACGTGAATGATGTTAACAACACTGTGAGGCAGTTAGCTGTCACACAAGAGTGAAAAAGAGAAGTTATTTAAATTATATATTTCAGAGCTACATCAACAACTTTGAGGGTTAGTATTCTCTAATATCGTACGAAAATTCGACTAGCGAATCAGCGTTTCTGAAATCGTTTGCCTGCGTCTTCTGAGAAAATGGATTTTATTCAAGTTTTGCCGCTATACATCTTGGCCTGCAGCAACGCGCTTCCGGAAGTAAGAGAGTCGCGAACTGAGATTCTTTCGGACGCACGTCAGCAGGGTTCGTGCATAGAGGCTATACTGATCATAATAATGGTGAGTTTAAACAAAAACATTTTAGGAAAATCATCATCAATTTATGAAGTCAGCTTATGTGATGTTCTCTCATATTTTTAGCCAGGTTGTGATGACAATTCAACATTCAATATGACTTTGCGGGAAATGAAGAATGCGTCTAAAGGAAGAATAGGAGGAAATGAGTATGAAAAGTCTATTAAGAATTGCTCAGCCTAAACAACTTTTCTTTTTTGTTTTACATAAATGGCACTCCAAACCAATCAATTAATCTTAACTTTTTTTTTCTAAGTAAACAAGGAATAGTACTAGTATGTGAAGCCCATATCAGCTGTTAACAATAAATAAGACTTAATTAACGCTTCAGTAACATTAGTAATATATAGTAAATATAGTATAGTAAGGTATAGTATAGTAAATATAATATAGTAAAGAATTGTGAAATAAAAAGTTCCGAATTATGACGTTGAAAGCCATAATTGACTTTTTAATCTCATATTTACGATGTGATGTCATAATTTTGGCTTTATCTCATTGTGTAATAATAAGATTTTCAAAGAGATGATTTTTTTCTTCATATTGGCAGAAATGGGCTTCTATGTGTGTGTGTTTAGCAGGGTCAGACAGCAGCTCTTCACTCACTGAATGATGAGTTCCATATGTGTATTCATCACATGGCCCACACACACACACACAGTAATAAAGTCATATGGGCTCTCGGCACAATGGAGGGTCGTCATAAAGATCAATGTAGCGTATCAGTGCAGCTCTCTCACTAACGGGCCCTGAGCCTCGTTAACACGCCAGCAAAACAAACACTCTGTCACTCACACACACACACGGGATCTCAGTTTGTGTGTGTGTGTGTGTGTGTGCGGATCAGTTCCTCGGACACACATTACCTCACTCTCTCTCTTCCAGGAGCAGATATTACTGTAGTTGATCTGAGCTCACAGTCGAACACGCTGATGGATTTAAACCCCAATGATCGTGTGTGTGGTCGCCTTACACAAGAGAGAAACCAGTTACTGCCTTCAACATCATTTTTGTTTGTCTTCATATAGACCTTATGCACCAGAGAAACGTGGGCGCCGTTATCTTTAGAATACTGTCTTTGAACTTCCGGTTTCGCGGTCGCTCTGTATATTTCTATGGCATCGCTGTCACGAGGAGTAATAAGATGATGAAGTGGATTTACTTATTGTAGAGTTAACAAAAGTTATCATGAGCAATGTAAAGCGGATGTCTTAACAAATGTCGACCGGGATTTTTTTTACGCAGCAGTTCATTCATCCTTTGCAAGATCGCTGTCAAAATACAGACCGGAAGGCAAAAGACATCGAGCGCAGCACTGAAAGGGACGGGCTACATAAGGTCTATATGCCTATAGACGAGTTTATGAGCCGTTTCCGCTCTACATCCTAAACTCCTCCCATCGATGCAACCTACTTCCGCTCTGGCGGGCTGGGTTTGTTTTGCTAGCTAGCTCAGTTGTGCCGACAAGGCGCTGATATCACAGTGATGAAGAAGATAACAATTACAACATGAAGAAGGTGGTGTTCGGGAATGATGTGTGCGGTAGTTGACATAGTTTGGATCCCAACGTCAGGAGGACATTCACTGACGGCACGTTCTCTTTGTCTTGTCGCGCATGAGTGGTTTAAAGCATTTGCGTGAATAAGACCGTGATCATAATCCATAGCTAAAGGATGACAGAAAGAACAGATGCTGCGTTTGCATTAAATATTTTAACACGTTAAAGCTGGACAAAAATGAATCGTGAAAATATTAGTTTTTCACGGCTGCGCATTGCGAGATCGCAGCACGGTGCCGGTGTCCGAAAAGTGCCTTTATTTATTGCAATAAGTAGAGGCTTCAATCGTTTTGTTGTAAGTAGAATAGGCCTACCGCATTTTATGGGTTAGTTTCTACTAGGTATTTTAAGAGGTAAAAGGGTACACAGCAGGTAAAACAATGCAGTCATAAGGATAATTGCAAAATAGATCATGTCTTTATTTAGAGCTCAGTAGTACATCAGTGTTATTATAGGTTACAGTCTGTTTTCCAAATACAAACACGTATTCCATTGGCAACAACAGGCTTCTATTATTTCCTAAATCTTGTAAATGTCATACCTGATTAAGCTAATAAACTGCAAACACTTATTTGGCCACAATTGTTATTATTATGGTAAAAGAAACATTAAAGGATATCACACAGATACATTTGCTTTTACCACGGACATAAACTGATAGTTATTTGCACGCTGTGTCTGTTTGATCTAGCTTTGTATGTCATGACACAACCGGACTTGTGTGCCGTGCAGATATTGATCTGCCTTGGAGGCTTTCAGCTTGTCCAAAAGCTTTTCCAGTCTATTGCCATGAATTGCAGGAAGTAGGAGCAAATCTTGCTGTAGGTTATGCTGGGCCACGTCGTCCTGTAAGTGTTCTGCACTGAATTCGGGTGGGGGATAGTAACGCCATCTCCACACAAAGTAGTGGAACCGCCGCTGTGTTTACACCGGCAGACGCTGTGCAGACCACTTCCGGTGGTGAAAAACTATTTTCAACATGGATAATAATCAGACATGTTTTTGGAGCATAAAATCATCATATTAGAGTGATTTGTGAAGGATCATGTGACACTGAAGACTGAGTAATGATGCTGAAAATTCAGCTTTTTTTCAGAGGAATAAATTAAATTTGAATATATATATTGGCATAAAAAGTCATTTTAAATTGTCATAATATTTCACAATATTACTGTGTTTTTTGTGTATTTTTTATTAAAAAATTGCAGCCTTGTGAGCAGAAGAGACTTCTTTTAAAAACATAAAAAAGTCTTACCTATCTTAAACTTTTGACCGGTAGTGTATATACACACATTTAAGTTTGTAATAAGATGTTTTAATGGTTCTGAAAGAGTCTCTTCTGCTCACAAAAGCTGCATTTATTTTATCAAGAATACAGTCAACAGTGAAACATTATTCCAGTGTAAATCATCAGTTTTCTACGTGAATATACAGTAAAGTGTCATTTAGTCCTGTGATGAAAGCTGAATGTTCAGCATCATTACTCCAATCTTAATATGATCTGATGCTCAAGAAACATTCATTATCTTTATCAATGTTGCAAACAGTTGTGTTTCTTCATATTTTATGGTATTTTTCAGGATTCTTTGATGAATAGAAAGTTCTAAGGAACAGCATTTATTTGAAATAGAATATTTTGTAACATTAATTTATAAATGTCTTTACTGGCACTTTTGATCGGTTTAATACGTCCATGATGTGTGATGTTTTAACTCGTCTTGAATCAAGCAAGATTCTCCTGACTTTATTATAAGAGTGTTTTAAGCTGTTAGTTTGACCCCTGCTGGTCACTGTCAGAACTACATCATCCTGTGAACATTGCTGATGGAATAACATTTATATCCTGATATTTTTGTTTTCTGGAGGCTCTGAAAGTGTATAAAGTTTATCCTCTGTTCTTCCTTAAAGTCATTCAGTATCTCTAAATATTTGATTCTGATGTTAATTTAGTTAAATTACTTAAAGTCTATATATATTATATATTATATATTGCTCATATATCCTGAAGGTTAGATGCGGTGGTTTAGTCTTAAACTGAAATGATTCAGTAATGTGAAGAACTCTCTGTGGCCAGCAGAGGGAGACTCTGACTGAAGGCTGCCATGGCAACCATAGCAACAGAATTACACTGGTAACCATAGCAATGGCAGTTACACTGTACCAGCAAGAGAGGGAAAGATATAAACATTCGGATGCGTCTTAAACAGGTTGAAGGACCCTATTATGATTTTACAAAAGTAACTTTATAAAATTGATAGAGTGTATGTGTGTGTGTGTGTGTGTGTGTGTGTGTGTGTGTGTGTGAGAGAGAGAGAGAGAGAGAGAGAGAGAGAGAGTGTGTGTGTGTGTGTGTGTGTGTGTGTGAGAGAGAGAGAGAGAGAGAGAGAGAGAGAGAGAGAGAGTGTGTGTGTGTGTGTGTGTGTGTGTGTGAGAGAGAGAGAGAGAGAGAGAGAGAGAGAGAGAGTGTGTGTGTGTGTGTGTGTGTGTGTGTGAGAGAGAGAGAGAGAGAGAGAGAGAGAGAGAGAGTGTGTGTGTGTGTGTGTGTGTGAGAGAGAGAGAGAGAGAGAGAGAGAGAGAGAGAGTGTGTGTGTGTGTGTGTGTGTGTGTGTGAAGTGATGGATTTATTTTATGGATCTACACCTTTTATTTTGTTCTTGGGAATAATGCCTGTCATTCTGCCTTAACCTGAAACACAGGACAATAAATAAATAAAAATAATGGTTTGCTGTTAATCATGTACTTTTTATAGATGGTTATGAGCAATTTTTTCCATCAATCTTTAAATTGGTTGAGATCACATGTGAAGATGACATAGACGTTGGAACGGGGGGCATCTGTGCAATAGGGGTCCTATTATTGTGCAATTTATACGCGAAATTAGTTTTTACGTGCATATAATACGCAGTTTTTGCTTGCATTTGATACACATTTCATGTGCGTGTAGTACACACGCACCCCACACCACTACACTCTTAGAAGAAACGGTTTTACACAGAAGCCTTTTTAAGGGTTCAATAATAAATATTTTTGTAACCAAGGAAAGAGGTTCTATATCGAAACCTTTGGGTCAGTCATTATCATTTGTTTTGTCCTTCCCGGTTAAATATTTCATATTATTGACAAATATCAAGACTCTAAAATGTATTTATGAATGTATGTAAATGATCACAAAATTCAAGATATGGGAATTAGAAAATGTATATATTTATATCATTTTAATATATAGCTAATCAATGCCATTTCAAGTTTCTCCTCCAAACATCAGCATGATTAAAATGTGATATTAAGTTGACTACAACAGTTTAATAAACAATCATTTAATAACAACTACAAAATGTTGCAGAATAATGTAATATATTAATGAATAATAGCCTATAAAGAAACTTTGTGCCAAAAGGGTTTCTTTCTTGTCATTATAGAACCTTTTTTTAGCATAAAAGTTCTTTGGAGTTGAGAAAAAGAACCCTATGCTTCATATATAGAACCCCAATTTTTCTAGAAGTGTACTAAACCTACCCTGAACCCAGCCTCGTAGTGTATCATATGCACCTAAAAACTAATTTCGCTTAACAAATCTGCATCGAGAAACACACTATAAGAGACGCATGTAGTGTGATCGGGTTGATTTATGAGACGCGGCTCCGTGCTTCCTCCGGTTCCCCGCCGGCGCCTCTGTTTCTGAATTATGGATATCTATACTCCATTAATAAAGGTGTCCAGACATTGGAGAATATCAGTCCACATTCGTGGACATTTTATATTTAAAATGAGGATACAAAACATAGCCTAGTCTAGCCCTACCCCCCCCATATTAAATTACCTAAAAATGAACAGTAATCCCTTACTTTACCTTTTCAGTGGATAACACTGGATTATACTGCCTATGCCAAACACAAATACCTATCTCTAAATGCTCTTTATTAGAAAAATACTCACCTAGACGTGTGTGTCCAGCAGTGGATCTGATGAGCAGCGTCTCTGAGTCCGCTACAAGCTCTTCCCTGGTGGCAATTGCTACTGCAGTGACCAGGGCTGTGCAAGATTAAAGGGATAGTTCACACAAAAATACAAATTTGCCCTAGATTGATATACTCTCTCTCAAGTCATCATAGGTGATTATGAAATCAGAGTACAGATAAAAATGGCTTTATAATGGCAGTGAATGGCTATTTCTGTTTTGTCCATAAAGTCCACATAAAAGAGCATCTGCCAATCATAAAAGTGCATCTGTCCAATCATAAAAGTGCATCTGTCCATCAT
>JAQIUQ010005083.1:198768-326268 GCA_030378365.1 Hybognathus amarus
TGTCCATCATAAAAGTGCATCTATCCATAATAAAAGTGCATCTGTCCATCATAAAAGTTCATCTGTCTATCATAAAAGTTCATCTATCCATCATAAAAGTTAATTTATCCATTATAAAAGTTCATCTGTCCATCATAAAAGTGCATCTGTCCATCATAAAAAAGTTCATCTGTCCATCATAAAAGTTCATCTGTCCATCATAAAAGTGCATCTATCCATCATAAAAGTTCATCTGTCCATCATAAAAGTTCATCTGTCCATCATAAAAGTGCATCTATCCATCATAAAAGTTAATTTATCCATTATAAAAGTTCATCTGTCCATCATAAAAGTGCATCTGTCCATCATAAAAAAGTTCATCTGTCCATCATAAAAGTTCATCTGTCCATCATAAAAGTGCATCTGTCCATCATAAAAGTTCATCTGTCCATCATAAAAGTTCATCTGTCCATCATAAAAGTGCATCTATCCATAATAAAAGTGCATCTGTCCATCATAAAAGTTCATCTGTCTATCATAAAAGTTCATCTATCCATCATAAAAGTTAATTTATCCATTATAAAAGTTTATCTGTCCATCATAAAAGTGCATCTGTCCATCATAAAAAAGTTCATCTGTCCATCATAAAAGTTCATCTGTCCATCATAAAAGTTCATCTGTCCATCATAAAAGTTCATCTGTCCATCATAAAAGTTCATCTGTCCATCATAAAAGTTCATCTGTCCATTATAAAAGTTCATCTGTCCATCATAAAAGTGCATCTGTCCATCATAAAAGTGCATCTATCCATCATAAAAGTGCATCTGTCCATCATAAAAGTTTATCTGTCCATCATAAAAGTTCATCTGTCCATCATAAAAGTTCATCTGTCCATCATAAAAGTGCATCTGTCCATCATAAAAGTGCATCTATCCATCATAAAAGTGCATCTATCCATCATAAAAGTGCATCTGTCCATCATAAAAGTTCATCTGTCCATCATAAAAGTGCATCTATCCATCATAAAAGTGCATCTGTCCATCATAAAAGTGCATCTATCCATCATAAAAGTGCATCTGTCCATCATAAAAGTTCATCTGTCCATCATAAAAGTGCATCTATCCATAATAAAAGTGCATCTGTCCATCATAAAAGTTCATCTATCCATCATAAAAGTTCATCTGTCCATCATAAAAGTTCATCTGTCCATCATAAAAGTTCATCTGTCCATCATAAAAGTTCATCTGTCCATCATAAAAGTTCATCTGTCCATCATAAAAGTTCATCTGTCCATCATAAAAGTGCATCTGTCCATCATAAAAGTTCATCTGTCCATCATAAAAGTGCATCTGTCCATCATAAAAGTTCATCTGTCCATCATAAAAGTGCATCTATCCATCATAAAAGTTACATCTATCCATCATAAAAGTTCATCTGTCCATCATAAAAGTGCATCTGTCCATCATAAAAAAGTTCATCTGTCCATCATAAAAGTTCATCTGTCCATCATAAAAGTGCATCTGTCCATCATAAAAGTTCATCTGTCCATCATAAAAGTTCATCTGTCCATCATAAAAGTGCATCTATCCATCATAAAAGTGCATCTGTCCATCATAAAAGTTCATCTGTCCATCATAAAAGTGCATCTGTCCATCATAAAAGTTCATTTGTCCATCATAAAAGTTTATCTGTCCATCATAAAAGTGCATCTGTCCATCATAAAAAAGTTCATCTGTCCATCATAAAAGTTCATCTGTCCATCATAAAAGTTCATCTGTCCATCATAAAAGTTCATCTGTCCATCATAAAAGTTCATCTGTCCATCATAAAAGTTCATCTGTCCATCATAAAAGTTCATCTGTCCATCATAAAAGTTCATCTGTCCATCATAAAAGTGCATCTGTCCATCATAAAAGTGCATCTATCCATCATAAAAGTGCATCTGTCCATCATAAAAGTTCATCTGTCCATCATAAAAGTTCATCTGTCCATCATAAAAGTTCATCTGTCCATCATAAAAGTGCATCTGTCCATCATAAAAGTGCATCTGTCCATCATAAAAGTGCATCTATCCATCATAAAAGTGCATCTATCCATCATAAAAGTGCATCTGTCCATCATAAAAGTGCATCTATCCATCATAAAAGTGCATCTGTCCATCATAAAAGTGCATCTGTCCATCATAAAAGTGCATCTGTCCATCATAAAAGTTCATCTGTCCATCATAAAAGTGCATCTATCCATCATAAAAGTGCATCTGTCCATCATAAAAGTGCATCTGTCCATCATAAAAGTTCATCTGTCCATCATAAAAGTTCATCTGTCCATCATAAAAAAGTTCATCTGTCCATCATAAAAGTTCATCTGTCCATCATAAAAGTTCATCTGTCCATCATAAAAGTTCATCTGTCCATCATAAAAGTTCATCTATCCATCATAAAAGTTCATCTGTCCATCATAAAAGTGCATCTGTCCATCATAAAAGTTCATCTGTCCATCATAAAAGTGCATCTGTCCATCATAAAAGTGCATCTATCCATCATAAAAGTTCATCTATCCATCATAAAAGTGCATCTGTCCATCATAAAAGTTTATCTGTCCATCATAAAAGTTCATCTGTCCATCATAAAAGTTCATCTATCCATCATAAAAGTTCATCTGTCCATCATAAAAGTGCATCTGTCCATCATAAAAGTTCATCTGTCCATCATAAAAGTGCATCTGTCCATCATAAAAGTTCATCTGTCCATCATAAAAGTGCATCTGTCCATCATAAAAGTGCATCTGTCCATCATAAAAGTGCATCTATCCATCATAAAAGTGCATCTGTCCATCATAAAAGTGCATCTGTCCATCATAAAAGTGCATCTGTCCATCATAAAAGTTCATCTGTCCATCATAAAAGTGCATCTGTCCATCATAAAAGTGCATCTGTCCATCATAAAAGTTCATCTGTCCATCATAAAAGTTCATCTGTCCATCATAAAAGTGCATCTGTCCATCATAAAAGTGCATCTGTCCATCATAAAAGTTCATCTGTCCATCATAAAAGTGCATCTGTCCATCATAAAAGTGCATCTGTCCATCATAAAAGTGCATCTATCCATCATAAAAGTGCATCTATCCATCATAAAAGTGCATCTATCCATCATAAAAGTGCATCTGTCCATCATAAAAGTGCATCTGTCCATCATAAAAGTGCATCTGTCCATCATAAAAGTGCATCTATCCATCATAAAAGTTCATCTGTCCATCATAAAAAGTGCATCTGTCCATCATAAAAGTTCATCTGTCCATCATAAAAGTTCATCTGTCCATCATAAAAGTGCATCTGTCCATCATAAAAGTGCATCTATCCATCATAAAAGTTCATCTGTCCATCATAAAAGTGCATCTGTCCATCATAAAAGTGCATCTATCCATCATAAAAGTGCATCTGTCCATCATAAAAGTGCATCTGTCCATCATAAAAGTGCATCTGTCCATCATAAAAGTGCATCTGTCCATCATAAAAGTTCATCTGTCCATCATAAAAGTGCATCTGTCCATCATAAAAGTGCATCTGTCCATCATAAAAGTGCATCTGTCCATCATAAAAGTGCATCTGTCCATCATAAAAGTTCATCTGTCCATCATAAAAGTTCATCTGTCCATCATAAAAGTGCATCTGTCCATCATAAAAGTGCATCTATCCATCATAAAAGTGCATCTGTCCATCATAAAAGTGCATCTGTCCATCATAAAAGTGCATCTGTTCATCATAAAAGTTCATCTGTCCATCATAAAAGTTCATTTGTCCATCATAAAAGTGCATCTGTCCATCATAAAAGTGCATCTGTCCATCATAAAAGTTCATCTATCCATCATAAAAGTGCATCTATCCATCATAAAAGTGCATCTATCCATCATAAAAGTGCATCTGTCCATCATAAAAGTGCATCTGTCCATCATAAAAGTTCATCTGTCCATCATAAAAGTGCATCTGTCCATCATAAAAGTTCATCTGTCCATCATAAAAGTTCATCTGTCCATCATAAAAGTGCATCTGTCCATCATAAAAGTGCATCTGTCCATCATAAAAGTGCATCTGTCCATCATAAAAGTGCATCTGTCCATCATAAAAGTGCATCTGTCCATCATAAAAGTGCATCTGTCCATCATAAAAGTTCATCTATCCATCATAAAAGTGCATCTGTCCATCATAAAAGTGCATCTGTCCATCATAAAAGTGCATCTGTCCATCATAAAAGTGCATCTATCCATCATAAAAGTTCATCTGTCCATCATAAAAGTTCATCTGTCCATCATAAAAGTGCATCTGTCCATCATAAAAGTTCATCTGTCCATCATAAAAGTGCATCTGTCCATCATAAAAGTTCATCTGTCCATCATAAAAGTGCATCTGTCCATCATAAAAGTTCATCTGTCCATCATAAAAGTGCATCTGTCCATCATAAAAGTTCATCTGTCCATCATAAAAGTGCATCTGTCCATCATAAAAGTGAATCTATCCATCATAAAAGTTCATCTGTCCATCATAAAAGTGCATCTATCCATCATAAAAGTTCATCTATCCATCATAAAAGTGCATCTGTCCATCATAAAAGTGCATCTGTCCATCATAAAAGTTCATCTATCCATCATAAAAGTTCATCTGTCCATCATAAAAGTGCATCTGTCCATCATAAAAGTGCATCTGTCCATCATAAAAGTTCATCTGTCCATCATAAAAGTTCATCTGTCCATCATAAAAGTGCATCTATCCATCATAAAAGTGCATCTATCCATCATAAAAGTGCATCTATCCATCATAAAGTGCATCTGTCCATCATAAAAGTGCATCTATCCATCATAAAAGTGCATCTGTCCATCATAAAAGTGCATCTGTCCATCATAAAAGTGCATCTGTCCATCATAAAAGTGCATCTGTCCATCATAAAAGTTCATCTATCCATCATAAAAGTTCATCTGTCCATCATAAAAGTTCATCTGTCCATCATAAAAGTGCATCTGTCCATCATAAAAGTTCATCTGTCCATCATAAAAGTGCATCTATCCATCATAAAAGTGCATCTGTCCATCATAAAAGTGCATCTGTCCATCATAAAAGTTCATCTGTCCATCATAAAAGTGCATCTGTCCATCATAAAAGTGCATCTATCCATCATAAAAGTGTCATCTATCCATCATAAAAGTGCATCTATCCATCATAAAAGTTCATCTATCCATCATAAAAGTGCATCTGTCCATTCATAAAAGTGCATCTATCCATCATAAAAGTTCATCTGTCCATCATAAAAGTTCATCTGTCCATCATAAAAGTGCATCTATCCATCATAAAAGTGCATCTATCCATCATAAAAGTGCATCTGATCCATCATAAAAGTTCATCTGTCCATCATAAAAGTGCATCTGTCCATCATAAAAGTTGCATCTATCCATCATAAAAGTGCATCTGTCCATCATAAAAGTTCATCTGTCCATCATAAAAGTGCATCTATCCATCATAAAAGTGCATCTGTCTATCATAAAAGTTCATCTATCCATCATAAAAGTGCATCTGTCCATCATAAAAGTGCATCTGTCCATCATAAAAGTGCATCTGTCCATCATAAAAGTGCATCTGTCCATCATAAAAGTGCATCTGTCCATCATAAAAGTGCATCTGTCCATCATAAAAGTGCATCTGTCCATCATAAAAGTGCCTCTATCCATCATAAAAGTGCATCTATCCATCATAAAAGTGCATCTATCCATAATAAAAGTGCATCTATCCATCATAAAAGTGCATCTATCCATGAATAAAAGTGCATCTATCCATCATAAAAGTGCATCTATCCATAAAAAATATATATTAATATAAAATATTTAAAATATTCATATTTAAGTTGCGCTTTAGATTTAAGTCAAATCCATATGTTCTTTTGGCCAGAAGTTATTTTACTTTATAAAGTTTTAAATATGGATATTTTTCTTACATCTCCATCTTCCTCATTACTCCACATAAAGTCAACATCTGAGATATTTTCATCAGCTATATGTTCAAGCACTTCAGAACTGTATATTCTGCACATGAAAAAGTTTCAAAAATGTATCGGTACTGTGATATATATATTTTTTTATAAAAGAAATTTCAATCAGCATCACTGAAAATGTGACTTCAGTAACAGGCTTTCAAACCTACTGTCCATTCTAATGGACAGACACATTTAAAAAAAATCCTGATTTAAAACGTGCAATTCTACAGTCGATTTTTAACTTTAATTAATAAGTTCAATCTTTCTATTTTACATACAAACTATGAAATACTGGCAAAAATATATACAAAATGTAAATACACCTTAGAAAATGTTGCTTGCTTCTGTGTTTGGAGTGAAGTGCTGCCATGCTTCTCTTCAATGTAGAGGTTTTTTTATATAATTACTACATGCAGAGCTTTACTGGCATTTGATTGGATGACAAACGTCCAATCTCATGGACTGCAGGCTTTAAACTAGGTGAAATGCTCCAGAAGTTAAAAAAAGGGGGCTGACATGTGATGTCCATTGTAATGGACACAGGGACTGAATGGCGTTCAAAAATCCTACAATGTGATTTTGTCTCTCATAACTGAAGTGTACCTATGATGAAAATTACAAACCTCTCCCATTGTTCTAAGTAGGAGAACTTTACACAATCAGTGGCTGACTCAAATACTTTGGCCCCACTGTATTGCTAATAAATCGATTAACAAATGGTTTCAAGTTCGAATTCATGACTGAGGGTTTAAAAGACATTCAGTAATATTGAGTTGAGTGAACTTACAATCAGAAGAGAACTAAACTACAAATGGATTTATCAGATTTACAGCTGAATTTGACTAATATTTGATGGAAGTTTGCATGCACGGATTGATATTCTCCACTTTATCGCTGTGCCGCTGCTCCCAGACAATCTGTATTGTATAAAGCGCTGTAGAAATAAAGACTTTAGACTTTAAAACCCAACCTTCTCCAAGTACCCGTCCACAGCTCCAGCTCGGCGACCAGACTCTCTCGGTTCCTCTTCAGGGCCGACTGGTGACGCTCTCCCTCCCGGGGACGGCCCACTCGTAGAAGGCCACGTGCATCTGCACACACACATGAGTCCAGCAGAGAATAACCAGCTGTTCAAAAAACATTTGGCACACTTGGCCTGAAGTTATGGGTTGCGTCAGGTTTGGGCCCGCCATCGCTGCCTGCAGCTATATTTATTAATATTTGTATGCTTTCCTGGCGTTCACACATGTAAGAAGTTCTTGTGTTCAGTCAACACTCAGATCACTTCTTTGAATTGTTTGAAGAGGTTTCCGGACTGTAAATAAAAAGGCTTCCATGATTCCTGGTGCCATAACTTCTGATTGCTTTGAGATATATATATATATATATATATATATACACATATTAACACAAACTGTGGCCCAGATGCGGTTGATGACTGTGAACAAGCCCACACTTGATATCATTTATGACCTGTCATATACTTTATAATAGCAGTCATGTCAAGCATTAATAATAACCAAATAAATCAATAAATTGCATCACTGTTTCAAAGGCTCTCTCAGCAGTATTGCATCATCATGACCACCAAACATGTTCAACATCTATTCTCGTCCAAATTTTAAAGGTTTCTATCAAATGAGACCATGTTTTTTTTTCCGAGTTATAAGTCATTACATTTAAGTTTGCCATTTGAAATCATGTGATATAATTAAAGATGCCCCAGTGACAGTCAACAGAGAGCTTGAAGTCCCCATAGTCAATATCAACCCTTAAAACTCATCTCTTGATCATCAAAATTACTTTTTTTTATTTATCAGGCCTTCAAATATTTTGAATGTAACTCGACACACTTGTTTCTAGTATATGCGCTTCTATGAATATGCAAATGAGTCCCGCCTCCACTCACTCATTCAGCGATCCACTGATGTTACGTGTCCATTTACGTGTTATTTATCCTTTATGTGAAATACAAAATTATTCCTGTTATTTTAATGTTTTTTATATGCCAGAGACACAAATGACAAATGACTTTTTGTCACTGTAAACCGCTAACATAAACCACGAGTGCTGGAGTATCTCTTGTATTGTACGTTGATGAGTTAAATCACTTACACATTTTCTGCTGCAGGTTGTTGGTCTCGAACATGCGCTGGTAGACGAGCGCCTGCTCCGCTGGATCCTCCGGGATCAGACGGGGTTCCTCTGAGAGACTGAACGCACTCTGGAAACCAGAAACATTCCCCAGTCTGTGACGTGACCCTCATCTTTGGTTTTGGAGCAACTCTCAGAACTACTCTTCCTTGAAAGCATGGATTTGATGTCAAGAAATGCTAACCAGTATTTGAACAGGGTTCTGTACAGACTCTGTAAAATGAAATTCCAGGACTTTCAAGGACTTTTCAAGCACTTTTTTTGGGGATTTCAAGGACTTCAATCAGCACTTATCAAACAATATCTTTATTCTTATTTATTTTATTTTATTTTTTAACTTAAATTACATATATATGGTCTCTGATGTTTCACTTCATAGAGATCAATCCATTGACCAGCGCAGTCAGGCATGGGAAATCCCCTTAACCATTGAAAATGATTTTTTTTTCCATATGTGATTGACCTGAAGAATGAAAGTTGTTTTATATACTTATATACTTAATATCATGCTCATAGCCATTAGAAATAGCTCTATATCTAAGACGGGCTGCAGCGTTGATTTAGCATGAAACAATTGTATTTTTTCAACAACAAAAAACAACAAAATATTTTTAATTAAGGATGCACCAATATCACTTTTTGCAGAACAGGTCTGATACCGCTACCATAACCGGTCCCTGAATATTCACTGCATCTGTAATTTCTAAATGTAGATAAACCAAAAGAATATAAATCATATTAGTTGGCTTAATTTGTTCAACAAATATATATTTATTTCAATTATTTTCATGCTTAATTAAGCCTGCTAAAATGCATTGTATGAGCTTCAGTTACTGTTAATTTCTATTGCTCTATCATATTTTATCTTTTTGTAAAGTTGAAAAGGGTAGCCTATTTATTTAGTCAAGAGCAGCGAGTAATTTTTGTCCATTGTTTGATTAACATTAAAACAGCAGTGGGTTTATTAAACTGCTGTCCCTTTAAGAATGAACGCACGGACCCCATTTGAACATGGCAATATATTCACTCCAAATTTAGGGGGGCCACAAGGGGGTCCAAGCTTGTTGTCACGGGGGCTGCCCCCCCACCACCACCACCCCCACCCCTCGCCGAGAACCGCCACTGGGCGTTTTGCATCAATTTGTGTGAATTCGTCCGTACAAGCGCAAGACGTTCACGTGTTAATTAAAAGACAAAAGACAATTTAATTCAGTAATAAAAGAAAACAGGCTTTTATAAGTCATAATTATGACAAAAAAAGTAAAATTGATGACATACTTGTGACATGATTATGAGATGCAGTCAAAACTTTGACGTACATTTTCAATACAAAAAATTTAAATTGACAAATACACATAATTACGACATTAAGGCTTAGCATGTTATTTCTCAATTATGGTTAATTATGTCATAATGACTTTTATATCATAACTTTTATATCATAAATTTTTTGTCATTAAGACTCACCAATTTTTCTATTATGTAGCGGGAATGGGCTCTTGTGGTCATGCTTAATTTCCACGCATATGGCAGGTGAATACCACAAGATTTAAAACACTTTTGGTTAGTGTGTGTTTAAATGGGACACAGATGTACAGTGGCGATATTGCATTCACTTTGAAGAAAAAAAAAATCTACTCTGTTTTTCTGAATTAACGAGTTAATTATCTCAGGAACTACGAGATAATTTTTCATGGAAAAAAGTTTTTGCTGAATTAACGACTTAATTTTTCATGAGAAAAAAAAGTTTTTGCTCTGTTTTTCTGAATTCACGCTATTATTTTTCATGAGAAAAAAGTTTTTCTTGCTTTCTGATTAACGGAATTAATTTCTTAGTGAGAAAAAAAGTTTTTGCTCTGTTTTTCTGAATTAACGACTTAATTTTTCATGAGAAACTTTTTTTGCTCTATTTCTCTGAATTGAGCTTAATTTTTCATAAAATTAAGAAAAACGAGAGCAAAAACTTTTTTCCCTCAGTGAAAAATTAACTCGTTAATTCGGGAGAACAAAAGCAATTTTTTTTTCTCATGAAAAATTAAGTCGTTAATTAAAAAAAACAGAGTAGATTTTTTTTTCTTGGCAACTGAATGCAATAGCCACCGTACAGATGTGTTTAGAGCGCGCAAGTGTTTATGGACACCGATTTTACCTCCAGATACAGACGCGCAGCGAAGAGTCTCGTTCACGATGAGGTCTCCGTGCTTGAAAGTTGGAAGCTGCAAGATAAATGAACGTGCACTGTTAAAAAAAAAACAATTTTAGTGGCAAATCGTCATGTCTCTGTATGAACTCTATGTCCACAGTCAGTCTGTCAGAGACGCACCTGTACTCGGGGGTTGAGCGCCTTCACTTCTGCACACTGATGTTCTTTCTTGTCAACCGACAGAAGTTTGCGATCGGATCCCCTGCAGCTCTTCTCTCCCCTCCCAGGGCGAGCATGACCCTCCAGCACGGAGGAGAGCCGGAGCCCCAGTAAAGCATCACGTTCTTCGCCATAATGTCCAGTTAAATCAGAAATGTCGTTACAGGTGACAGATTTTGTTGCGTTTCGAGCTGTGAGCGTAGCCTGTGTGCAAGTTGCAAGGAGAATCCGCCCATTCATGCTCATATGAAGATGACATCATAGGCTACTTAAAGGAATAGTTAACCTAAAAAAATCCCATAATTTACTCACCCTCAAGCCATCCTAGTGTGGAACCTTGTTGTAAAGTGTTATATTTTAAAGTAAAGGGAAAATTGTTTAAATTTAGTTAAAAAGAGTTAAATGTTCAAATATTTCAGTTATTAAAATGAAATGATGTTCAATTAGCAATAAAAAAACAATTAGAATATAGTGTAAATAGTATGTTTTTATTATTTATTTTATTTTTTATTAATTTAAATATCGCTGTCATTGTTGACTTTGGTCAGCTTTGAAAGTCCACATGATGATGATGATGAAGATAACCAGAAGATAAGGTGGGCAAATATAAAAATGGGCAATATCTCCTAACTTCTATTAAAAGTAGGCTATTTTATTCAAACATTCTGATCTCAGTCAAGTTTTAGCTGCACGTAAGAATTATTGCATCATTTGTATTTAATGTTTGCAACCATATAAGAACTTTTCTGGGAACTTTTTTTTTACAAAAAATTCCCAGAACGTTGCAGGACGTTTTTTGTAATAACCTAAAAATAACATAACATTCTCTAATGGTTATGTTAATAGCCATAAAATAACCATTCCAGAATACATGATCTGTGTGTTAGTTTCAATTTTACGCGGACTTTGTTACCGGTTTCTTTTGTTTCCCAGCGGCCAGTCGAGAGCTCTGAAATTAGTTTATAGCATTTAATAAAATGAAGAAATTTGATCTGTCAAAACACGTTATGACCAGATAATTAATGGATAAATTCAACCTTATTTTAATCTTCCATAGTTGATGTGCTTGGATTATCTTCATGAATTCAACAATAATAACAAGCCTATGATTGGTATAATGATTATACATGTCCCAACCGGTTAAATTGACTTCCTTTTTATTTAATGTACAAATATGGAAGAATAAACATGATAAATAAGAAAAATGATGTGTATGAACATGAACCAATGCTCTGCACTGCAATATATGAAATGTAATCGTTTAATTGAAGCCCAGATGTGGCCCACACTGCTGCTGTCTGGAGGTAATCTGCCATCACATTCACAAGGCTTCAGAAACGAGTTCAGAAACAGAAGTTCACAAATTAAATGATCAGACAGAACAGAAGCTGAAAACGTCACAAATGAAAGGTGTAGCAACTAGACAAGAGCTGTGATTTAACATTGTAGTTGTGAATTGATTAAACATTTCTTGCTTAAAGGACTGTTAGAAAACATCACAAGTAATTACTGAATACATCAAAGCTGAACTTTATGCAATACTAATGTGATCCGCTGAACGTCTCTCTGTTCCTCACAGGTTCTTCAGTGTGTCCTCACCCTCGGGTTTCTCCAAGCCATTCCAGAGGCCAGCTGGCCTTAATACTGGGACGCTCCTTCAACATCTCATAATACTCCATCAGTCTGGGACATCTCTCTTTAGGACAGCTGTTAACCAGTCCAACACATCAAACATCATTAAACCAGTCAAACACATCAATCATTAAACCAGTCGAACACATCAAATCATTAAACCAGTCAGAACACATCAAACATCATTAAACCAGTCGAACACATCAAACATCATTAAACCAGTCGAACACATCAAACATCATTAAACCAGTCGAACACATCAATCATTAAACCAGTCGAACACATCAAACATCATTAAACCAGTCGAACACATCAAATCATTAAACCAGTCGAACACATCAATCATTAAACCAGTCGAACACATCAAACATCATTAAACCAGTCGAACACATCAATCATTAAACCAGTCGAACACATCAAACATCATTAAACCAGTCGAACACATCAATCATTAAACCAGTCGAACACATCAATCATCATTAAACCAGTCGAACACATCAATACATTAAACCAGTCGAACACATCAATCATTAAACCAGTCGAACACATCAAACATCATTAAACCAGTCGAACACATCAATCATTAAACCAGTCGAACACATCAAACATCATTAAACCAGTCGAACACATCAATAATTAAACCAGTCGAACACATCAAACATCATTAAACCAGTCGAACACATCAATCATTAAACCAGTCGAACACATCAATCATTAAACCAGTCGAACACATCAATAATTAAACCAGTCGAACACATCAAACATCATTAAACCAGTCGAACACATCAATCATTAAACCAGTCAAACACATCAATCATTAAACCAGTCGAACACATCAAACATCATTAAACCAGTCGAACACATCAATCATTAAACCAGTCGAACACATCAAACATCATTAAACCAGTCGAACACATCAATCATTAAACCAGTCAAACACATCAAACATTAAACCTTAACCTGACATTATGATTAATAATGCTGTGTAAGGAGGATTGATGATGGTTTCACTTCACTGAAGTCGATGGGAAATATGCGATAACTGGGAAACAAACGACGTCCGCCATGGTGAAGCTCTTGCCGGCCAGGAACGACCCTTTACCCATCTGACCAACAGAACATAGAGTTAATTAGGACCACAAATGAGGGTTCAAGTTCAAAGGACAAGGGTTGATGATAACAGTCAGTTATGGCAATAGTTATCCTCTATTTATGGAATTTATAATGCAATTAATTTCAATAAGAACGAATAACAGGCAGCGAATCAGATTCATTGTATTAAATCCTTTAGCTAATGTTCCTCTCCGTGATATTTCTTCCGAACGTGACGAGACTTGAAGCGCTGAAGTTTGCCGTCATCATGTGATGTTGGGGTCATTTCGTGAGATAATAGAGACTATCGAATTAAGGCTGCCCGCTAATATTCGTTTAGATAAGGCTAGTTGAAATAAAACTGTTATTAGTTGGTTAGTGGAAGAAAAAAGACAAAACCTTGTGGCGAAGTTGTGTAATCTGCAGAGGACAGTAGTGAACGGCGAGTTCTTGTGTTAAGAACAAACCCAACGTTTGCCATCATCCATCGATCTTTAAACATGGCTTATCATTTGAAACATGCAAGTAGTAGCAGCTTTACATGGCCATGCGCTATAATGCTAACCTACATAAATGTGCGCTAGCATTTTGTTATGCGCATATCTAAGTGTGGAAGCTGTTCAGCGCTCTTACGACACAACACTTAAAACACTGTAAAGGTCAAGAGTAGCCTAGAACGTCACAGCAGACAGACTCATATTATAAGTGTGCACTTAATAACTAAATACTAACTAATAATTACTAAGATTTTGGCTTATTAATATACACAGGATTAGTTGACTAATCACTTACTAGTCTACTAGAAAAATCGTTAGTCGAGGGCAGCGCTACTCAGCGATCAAGTCACAGATTCCCTGTTTAAAACACAACCTTCTCCAAGTACCCGTCCCACAGCTTCAGCTCGGCGACCAGACTCTCTCGGTTCCTCTTCAGGGCCGACTCGTGACGCTCTCCCTCCGGGATGTACCCACTCATAGAAGGCCACGTCATCTGCACACACACACACACACACACACGAGTCCAGCAGAGAATAACCAGCTGTCGTTCGCTCAGTGTGAAGCAAAGCTGCTACCCAAATCAACCACTGAGTAGGCGCTGTTGGACATCGAGTGCAAGAACCATAACAACACGATTGTTTTCACGAGCAAAGAGAGCGTGTGATTGATATAACAGCGAATAAACTACAGAAATTTCTATTATAAGCTATTTTGAACCAGATGAGTGAAGATCTGAGTAGAGACCCATTTTTGTTCTGTTGAAGACCTGTGAACGCTTATATAAGGAGGCTAATGCTGTATAATACTATAGGCTAACTGTTGAAATCAATTTTATTAATATATCTATGCACTCATTGTTTGGCGCAAAAAACGCAAACGTTAACTCTTTCCCCACCAGATTATCAGAAACCCATGTCTCCAGCTGTTAAACTGTAGGGGCGCTATTACACATCATCTGAAAGAGTTCTGTATCTCAGGATCAAACACAGGAAAAGAAGAAGCAGAAACCAGCGATAGAAGCATTGAACCAGCTTTAAACGTACGTTAATGAGTTAAATCACTTACACATTTTCTGCTGCAGGTTGTTGGTCTCGAACATGCGCTGGTAGACGAGCGCCTGCTCCGCTGGATCCTCCGGGATCAGACGGGTTCCTTGAGACTTGAAGGCACTCTGGAAACCAGAAACATTTATTTTGTATTTTTCTATCAGTAGCCAATGAGCTGCGAGCTTATTGGATACTGATAAAGCAGGAACCAGCTGTGCCCTATAGAGAATCATGTGGTTGCAAGTAGATTGAATTACAGACCGATCAGCCTGTGATCAGATTCACGACTGTTTTCATGTACTGTGTTTGTATAAAACCTAAAAAATAATAATAATATTCACACTTTTTTGTCATGTTTTGTTACAGGGCCCATAAACTGACATAGTAATGCAAAAATATGATGGGAGTTTTATTTTAATGTCTTTCACAAAACGGGTTCCACAAGAAAATTTGCGTTCGCGCACAAAACCTTTGCGTTCTTTTGCGAGAGGTTGCATGCAAAAGTTTCTCAGGGAACCAAAGCGTTTTATGAATACATGCAATAATACTGATATATTGTTTTGTTTTATATAGATTTTTGTGAAAGGTCCTTAACGGTTTAATATGAAAGCATCAATTATGAGATAATTAATTATGTCATAAGTATGTCTTTTTTTACCGAGTATATTATTTTTTTATTCATAAGATTTATAACTCTGTTTGATTTAAATGAGGCACAGATGTGTTTCTGCGAGTGTGCAAGTGTTTATGGCACTGATTTACCTCCAGATACAGACACGCGGCGAAAGACTCGTTCACGATGAGGTCTCCGTGCTTGAAAGTTGGAACCTGCAAATAATAATAATAATTAATAATAAAAGTGCAGTAGTTTAACAAAAGTTAGTCAATTGTTTGCTCACTTTATGAAAGTTGCATGTGTATTTAACGTAAGGCAAACAGCAGAACTCCGTCAACAGTCGTCTGTCAGAGACGCACCTGAACTCGAGGGTTGAGCGCCTTCACTTCTGCACACTGATGTTCTTTCTTGTCAAACGACAGATGTTTGTGATTGTTATCCCTGCAGTTTCTTCTCCTCCAGCGTGATCATGACCCTCCAGCACGGAAGAGAAGCCGGAGCACCAGTAAAGCATCATGTTCTTCGCCATGACTGTTAAAGTCGAGTTTACTCGAGGAATGTGGCCGTAATTGAGCGGACACCAGATTTTGCTGCGTCACATTACTTGGCGTCCAAGTCTGACGTGACGACATCACGTGGGCGTGGTTTGTTTGCGAGGTCAATGCACATGCGCAGTAGATGCTTCTTGTGAAGATATTTCATTTCACTTTTTAAATTTAGCGTAAACTCAGAATTTGTGTCAATATAGATATATTGATTATGTCACACGCTTATGCTATTATGTATATAGTTAAAAGTGATAATTAATCAGACAATGCTTCTAAGTTGCTACCAATCCACTGCATAATACACTTAAGCACAACGCAAATGAATTACATACGCGTGATAAATCTATCATGAGACATAACCTAGCAGATTCAATTAATACTGAACAAAAAATTCAAACAACTTTTGTTTTCTTCATGAATAATTAGTCTGACATTCATACATATATTACCCCGTGAGGGGTGCACCGGTCCTGGAGATACTGCAATACCAGGTCGATGCGTGGAGTGAACGGAGCAAGCCCCTATTCCATCTCCCAGATCCAAAAATCAATTTAATATATAGTCCCCGGGTAGGAGACGTATCAGATATTAAACTGATAAGAACAGATACTACACTTGATCTTAGCCAAAAGGCCGAGAAGCGATACTGAGAAAGGGTTCGAGCTAAAGGAGTCAATCAGCGCGACACACACCTCAATGACGGTCACTCGGTCTGAGATCAGGAGAAACTCTTCAAACTACACACACACACACACACTCGAGAAATAATGTCCCGCTCGGAGACTGAGAGAAACGCTGAGATTCGCACAAAATAACGAGATAAAACCTCAAAACATGCGGAATAAACCGTTAACCCTGAGTTTACCATCGTCCAATCAAACACGAGCACAAAGTCCATCGGCCAATCAAACACGTGCACAAGACTGTTTATCTCCTTAGTCGCTGTATATTTGTTAGTGGCAGTTAATCATGAAACGATCTCCGCATCCCAAATCGCTTATTTATACTACGCCCTGAAAGTAAGTACTCTTTTTGTGAAGAAAAAGTACATACTTCTGAGTGTGTAGCAAAAGAGTAGGCAAGCTTTGGGACATACTATCACGTCATCTTTAACGGACAGATCTGTCGCGTGCTGCGTGATCCTGTCACCGTAAACTGCCCTGTCAATCATCTCGTCACAGTTGAAATCCTCCATTCTATCTACTTTGATTTCCTACCGTTTCGGAGCACCTTGATCTGCCAGTCGTGGGTCTTTCATGCAGATACTCTCCTCGTGTTTGCAATTTGAATATAATGATGCATTTAAAAAGTAATGGCTAAACGTATCAAAACTTAACAGTTCACAAAACTTAACAGTTCACTTTTAGAATTACCAGATGTAAAATGTAAAATTAAAGAATTAAGTGCTAATTATTGGAAAACAGCCACAATTAAAAATTCTTTTTGTACCAATTGGGAGCTTCTCAAATTTGATATTGGAGTTTATTTAGGGAAAGTTGGAGCAATCTTATCCAAACAGAGACAATTTCTTGAGGACAGTTTGATCATGAAATGATCTTAATCCCGTAACTTTAGCTGTCTGTCTGTGGAGGAGAAATCTGAACTTGCAGCTTTGTAAACTAAATTAGATTTATACTTATCAAAGGCTAGGGGTGCTTATATAAGATCCAGGAAAAAGCTTGAGAACTCAACTCTGCATATTTCTTTAAGCTTGAAAAACGAAATTTTTCACTTTCAACAATTGAGAAATTATGTGTTGATGGCAAAATTGTAAACGATTCCAAATATAGCCAATTTTAGTGGCAATTTTTATAAAAATCTTTATAGCTCAAAATCTATTGAGCAGATATTGACTTATGGAGCCAATTAATGCATTATTAGCGTTAACAAATAATGTTAACGCTATCTCTTGAAAGTGATAGATTGTGTTGTGATGGAGTTGTTCCTCATGAAGATAAATGGACTTATAGCTGCTGTACTAATTATTTGCTGATGAACTTTCTCCTTTTTTAACAAGTGTTTTAAAGAGAGTATTGATAAAGAAGTTTTAACCCCTGGTGTCGTCACTAACTCCCAAACCAAAGAAAGATCTTACATTGTTGGACAATTGGCGACCCATCGAGCTCCTTTAACAATGATTATAAAATATTTGCCATAATATTTGCAAAATGACTTAAAGAATGTTTAGAGCGTTATAGATGAGACTCAGTCTGGATTTATGAGAGATAGATTAGATTAGTTTTAGATTTATTTGATTATAGCAATTTGGTGGAACATAATAGTTTTATTCTTTTCCTGGATTTCTATCAAGGTTTTGATTCAGTAGAACTTTATTTTATTTTTAAATTGGTGCAAAAGTTTGGTTTTGGTGAATAGGCGGTAAGAACTCTTGATTACAATTGTAATAGTACAATCAAATTAAAATATACTTCTCCTAGGTTTTACTTGTCATGTGTATGTCCAATATCCCCTCATTTGTTTTTAGTTTCCCAGATATATGCTTCTTATGTTTCTGGTCCTTGAGGAATCTCTATTGCTGACCAACAGATCCTCATCAGTCAGTCGGCTGATGATACACACTTTTTGCATGATGCTGACCAAGTCCCGTTAGCACTATATCCAGCAATACTACCAAAGCTTCAGGCTTATTCAAATTAAAGATCAGGTATCATATTTAGGTATTATTATAACCAAAAAATGAACTAGAAAGGTGCTCTGTAAATTTTAAAACTCTAATTGATCGTACACAGAAAAAAATGTACATGCGGCTCCAGCGAGATCTGTCATTAAAGGGAAGAAATGTATAGCCAAAGCTGAGGGCTTGTCAAGGTTGACATACGCTGCTCTTGCTTTGAGTGTCGACATCGCTACTCTTAAAAAACAATTGTATAAAATGCTCCTCAACTTTGTTTGGAAGAATAAAACTCATCAGAAAGTCTGTACTTATGAACACCATTGAGAAGAGGGGTTTAAACTTTCTTGATTTCACCACTTTAAACAAAGCCTTTCAAATAATTTTTTTTAAGGTTTTATCCAGATAAGTGTTCTCTCAAAAGATTTGAGAGTGATAGTGATACCCTCTCTTCTTTCTGAAACTTCTTTACATTTAATTTGGAACTGCTCTCTCACAGTGACATCTTGTGTGACCTTTATGATTTTATCAAATGTTATGTAAATCCTAACTTTGAATTTACATATAGAAATGTAATTTTTGGTTTTCATGAATGTGAAAAGTGATATTTATTTTATAAACCTTATTTTCTGTTATCTACATTTCACAGTCACAAATGTAAATTTTCTAAAGGCAATCCTCTTTTTTAAGATTTAAACATGAAATTAAAATGTATTGAGTTCTGAAATAACTTAAACGTTACAAGAACAATTGCTGTGTTTAAGGATTTAGCACTTAATCTGGATTAAAAAGACGGAACTTAATCTGGACTGGAAGGACTCGGCTGTATTATGTTGTGACAATGACAGTAATTGTTGAATTTTGTTGAGCATTAATAAAATAAATACATAAAAAACCGTTTCGTTTTTAATAAAAGCCGATTCGTGTTTAAGTTTACAAAACGTTAAATGCCGTTCATTCGGTTTAGAATTAAAAAAAGCGCACTCATTGTTTTAATGCCCCGGAAGTGATGTAGGCGATAATGTGTAATTTACGTTACTGTTTTTGATTATAAAACCGATTAAAAACAACGTATTTTGAATAGTGTATCTCAAAAGGGGGACTCGTCTTACCTTTTCTTTTGATTTGTGTTTCAAAAATCGTATTATCGAGTATAATTTTGAACGCTGTCATTCCATTGGCTCAGGCTGGTAGACGCTTGTGTTGCATCACGGGAAATTAATCGCAATAAAATAAAACAATCCATTTTTGTTGTTTTGTTGTCCTCTGCTGTTTAAAGGTCGATAAACAGCTAAACTTTGAGAGAAACGAGCGGAGACATTAATCTTCATCTAGATGCCGTTGACTTTATGGAGTGACGTGTCCCTCACCGTCTCCGAGACGCGTGTTTGCTGAAGCCAGACCCCCTCAAACTTATAACTAATTCATACTTACCTGGCAGGGGAGACACCATGATCACCAAGGTGGTTCTCCGAGGGCGAGATTTGGCCTTTGCACTCCCGGCTTTGCTTGACCCTTCCGAATTCTCCACATGTGAGAATTCTCGACTGCATAATTTATGGTAGTAGGGGACTGCGTTCGCGCTCTCCCCTGATACAAAAGTAAAAATCAGACTTGTCATAACAAAGAATTATAAATATGAGAATCATAATGTATGAAATTTAACAGGTAGAATTTTAAATGAGCGGTTCACAGATCTTGCCTTCATGCTGTGGAAATACAAACCAGAAGATGAAACAGAGAGACTAAACACAAAACCTAAAATTATATTGAGAAACTTTCATCAACTTTAAATTGAAATACAAAATAAATGGTCTTCATGCTACTTTGTTTTGGACTATGAGCAATTATAAAATGCTGGTGTCAGAGAATGGATTTTTTTGGCAAATTTGTTTAAAATAATAATTCTAACTATACCTCAGAATGTTGTGTATCAATGGAAATCAAGTTCTAAAACACTGATATAAGATGACAAAAACAAATTTAAATAATTATGAAGTTATTAAGGGCATCAATTAAACAAAGGCAACATTCATACTTTTAATTGTGTTTTGACCTTCTCTCTGTGTGTGTGTTTGAGCAAGAGAATGAAAGCAATATGTGAATGTAAAAGCTTAAAAATGTACAATCTTATACGATCTACTGATATATTTGAATTAAGAAACAAACCTGATAACTTTAGGAACATGATGAGTTCACGCTGTACATCTCTCTCCGTGTGCTCGAGTTCCATTTGTGGTCACGTGATTACTGTTGATTGTTGTCTAGATGCAGGGGGTGGCTCATTTTACCCACGGGCTGAGAAACTGAAACAAACAAGTCTTTGATATGGTTTTGTTTGTTAATTTTTTAAGGTGTTTCACAAATTACATAAATGGTGTAAATATAATTCAACATTTTAGCTTTGAAACTGATCAACAGTTACTGTGAATAAATGACAACGGCTGATCGTGCAATGTTACATATATTTAGTTCACTTGGTTTGCCAATCAAAATCACCAAAACACATGATGTCCACAGCCGTTTTACTGTACTCTTACACAAAGAAACGGGCTATTTAATAAGTCATATTTCACACGCGTACATACTCGTAACAAATGAACACGGATACAGAATAAAGGAGGACAGAGACCAAGGCAGTTTTCAAATATTATATTAATCTTTATTTCAGTTTTGACAAAATACCCATAAAATCCAAAGCTCCTACCTTTACAAAAATATGTCTTCTACAAATGTCCTCGGGTCTTTTCAAGGAAACGAGCGAATAAAGCACAGTGTAGAGTATCTGACAACATTACTAGCTAGCGAAGCCGCCCGACCCGCTGTCCTCCCGCTAGTGTTCATGAGGTCATCAAGAGCCGATAGCAGCCGTCCTGTTCACCACACAACTCTTCTTAAATTAATCAACTTAAATTAGCATTCCACAAATATACAGTAACAACATGATTGTTTTCCATTAACAACAAATAAGGTAGAACTAATGTACAGATGTTGAAGCCGTTTCAAGTGCCGCCAACAAAAAGCTTGATTATAAGATGACACACACACACACACACACAAAAACAACGTCTTTTTGGTCCCACAGACATGTAGAGCAAGAGTATAAAAGCACAGCAGCTCCGCACGAGAGAAGGCAACCGAGACTCTTCAAGCCAGTTTGAATGTAGATGAAGATCTTTATCTTCTGACTCCAAAGTGCAACTGAGCGTACGAGGAGGACCCTGCAGGACACAGATCAACATCAGCACTGCAGGGCATCAGTTCACATCCATCACGTCCAGCAATATTATATTTATTTAGAGTTGGAATCGAGGTTCTTGAGTGTCACGAATCCGATACTTGTTCTAAAATAAAACTGTAGATTCCTCTTATCGACTCAGTGTGAGTTTAAAACGTTAAAGCGAGCGACTCACACGTGTGTATCAGTATACTGGATCAGTGCAGCTCTTAAAGTGACAGCAGCCTAATATTCCTGTCGTCTGATAATAACACTGATCAACAGAGAAAATTCACTCGTTCTTGACTGAATAACTTTTGTTACTATATTATGTCATTAACGGTGATCACCTGACTGCACACTTCCCAGGCGCCTCTGCAGGGCCTCCAGGCGTGAGATGTAGTCGGTGAGAGCGCGGTCCGGGTCGTAGTTCTGCAGATGGGAACACGGTAAACCTCCGGGCTCACCGGCCACACTGTGATACCTGGAGAGAGATGCGACACACTCATCAACATCCTCCTGTCCAGACGTGACGACTGAATACACTGCCCAGACATATATAACAGGCGCTGTTTGGGTTTATACAGGCGAGTGCTGTGGTGTAAACTCAGCGTTTATGTGTCCATGTGGTGTTTTAATACGCTTTCAGACACACCATGTGTAAAGCCTGTGTTTGGGCTTTGCGGTGGCGAGAGTGTGTGTTCATCATGGGCTGAGTGTGTGTCAGTGACGCTGCTGTACCTGTGCTGCACTGATGGGGTGGATCGAGGCGAGTCTCGTCCCGTACGGCCCCGGCTCGTTCCCGCCGCTCTCTGAACACCTCAACGCTCCCGGGCTGCAGGAATGAAGACTCGTTCCTCACATCCGCACCTGCACACACACACACACACTCGGTGAGCTTCAGCAAGGGCAGAGGCGCTCAGTGCAACATGACATATACACACTAGGGTTATCCAAAGGACCAACTTCGGCACCAAATCGATACTGGAGGCTTTGAGCGGGATCATAAACACCTCTGATTGGCCGTAGCGCTCACAAGCTCAGCGGATATTTCTGTGATTGGCTACAGCGCTTCAAAAACATTGTAACTGTACATCAATGAGGCTCTTCAGCGAGCGCTTACACACACACAAAGAGCGCTTAACCGTTAGGACCGGTCCACTGATAATCATAATCAATGATCACATGAACACACCAGGGGTGTAAGAATATTTCAAACCGAACCGGAAAACCGCGATGCAGAATACACACTTCGAATTGCAACTCTCATGACATACCAAACACGCCCCACCCCTGTTACCCTGGCTATTTTAGCTTTCTAAACCAAACCGAGACGTCAAAACCGTGAGAAAACTGAATCGTCAGTTTAGTGTATCGTTACACCCCTATAACACACACACACACACGAATGAACAGGACGCAGTCACCTGTGATCTGGCTGAGGCCGTTTCTGCTCACGATCGCAGTGCTCACGGTTCCTCCGGCTCTCTGCCATCTCTTCACCAGAAACCTCATCCTGCAGAACACACACCAGTTCACACACAGCACAACCCATATAAAACCAGTTCAGTAAAGGAAAATAAATCATTTTACAATAAAAGCAAACAATCACATATAATTAAACCATACAAATATAAAATATTGTAAATCACTAAATTGCCAAAAAAAAGAATAAATAACAGAGCACAAGTGGGTGTGTGTGTGTGAAAGAGAGAAAGTGTGTGTGTGTGTGTGTGTGTGTGAGTGAGTGTGTGAGTGATGAGTGAATGTGAGAGTGTGTGTTTGTGTGTACCGTGAGAGCGCGATGCAGACGCGCACAGCCGATCTGAAGCGTGTGAAGCCCCTGCGCTGACGGCCGATGGACTCCAGACTGGTGTGTGAGTGTGTGTGTGTGGGCTGGCCACCCATGCGTGCGATCAGAGACAGCGTGGCCTCCTCACACTCCTGAAACCCCCCAGCAGAAGCAGGAGATACTTCTTCTGATACACCAGAGCCTTCCGGAAGCTCTCGGCGCGCAGGTATTTCCCATACATCCTCTGTGGACACACACACACATCCAGATCAGCCATGGGGGCACACACACACTGATACACACACTACTTCCAGGGCTTTACAGGACTTAAATTTCAAAAAGTCAAATGCGAGCACTTTGAGCAGCGTGTGACACGGTCAGACATGTGTGTGTGTGTGAGGAGCTGCACCTTGAGGGCCGTGTTGTCGGGGTCGGCCCCGGTCAGATCCCGCAGTGTGTCGGAGCGGATCTCGGCTCTCAGACGGGTCAGCTCTGCCTCGGCCCGACTGACGGCCTTCTGCAGCCGGCTCCTCTCCTGAGCCCAGGACTCACGCTCACTCGAGAACAGCACCAGCTCCTGCCGGCCCGAACCCTGCGGAGCACAGACAGGGTCAATCCTTCAACAGCGACTAACTCCGCGGTGGGACTGACTCCGCGGTGGGACTAACTCCGCGGTGGGACTAACTCCGCGGTGGGACTAACTCCGCGGTGGGACTAACTCCGCGGTGGGACTCAACTCCGCGGTGAGACTAACTCCACCGAGAGAGACTAACTCGGCCGAGAGAGACTAACTCCGCGAGAGACTGAACTCCGCAGAGAGACTAGCTCCGCCGCGAGACTAACTCCGCCGCGAGACTCAGCTCCGCCGGCGAGACTAGCTCCGGCGAGACTCTCGGCAGCGAGACTCGAGCTCCGCCGCGGACCTCAGCTCCGCCGCGAGACCAACTGCCGCGAGACCAACTCCGCCGCGAGACCAACTCCGCGCGAGACCAACTCCGCCGCGAGACCAACTCCGCCGCGGAGACCAACTCCGCCGAGACCAACTCCGTGAGACCAACTCCGCGCGAGACCAACTCCGCCGAGACCAACTCCGCGGCGAGACCCAACTCCGCCGAGAGACTCACTCTCCGCGGCGAGACTGCCCAGACTAGCTCTGCCGAGAGACCAGCTCTGCCGAGAGACTGACTCTGCGAGACTGGCTCCGAGAGACCGAACTCTGCGCCGGAGACTAACTCTGCCGAGAGACTAACTCTGCGGTGAGACTAACTCTGCGCGCGAGACTGAACTCTGCCGATGAGACTGAGCTCTGCCGAGAGACTGAACTCTGCCGAGCTAGCTCTGCCGAGAGACTAGCTTGCCGAGAGCTGGCTCTGCCGAGAGACTAGCTCTGCCGAGAGACTACGGCTCTGCCGAGAGACTAACTCTGCCGAGAGACTCAACTCTGCCGGAGAGACCTGAGCTCTGCCGAGGACTGAGCTCTGCCGATGAGACTAACTCTGCGGCTGAGACTAACTCTGCCGTGAGGACTAGCTCTGCCAGAGACTAACTCTGCCGAGAGACTCAGAACTCTGCCGAGAGACCAACTCCGCCGGCGAGACTAACTCCGCAGTGAGACTAACTCTGCCGAGAGACTAACTCTGCCGCTGGACTAACTCCGCAGTGAGACTAGCTCTGCCGAGAGACTGACTCTGCCGAGGGACTGAACTCTGCCGATGGGACTGAACTCTGCGGCGGGACTGAGCTCTGCCGAGACTAACTCTGCCGTGGGACTGACTCCGCGGCGAGACTTAACTCCGCAGTGGACTAACTCTGCCGAGGACTGAACTCTGCCGGCGGACTGAGCTCTGGCCGAGGGACTAGCTCTGCCGAGAGACTGAGCTCTGCCGAGAGACTAACTCTGCCGGAGACTAACTCTGCCGAGAGACTGAACTCTGCGGTGAGACTTAACTCTGCGCGCGAGATGAACTCTGCCGAGAGACTGAGCTCTCTGCCGGGACTAGCTCTGCGGAGGGACTAACTCTGCCGATGAGACTGAGCTCTGCGGTGGGACTAACTCCGCGGCGGGACTGAATCTCTGCCGGTGAGACTGAACTCTGCCGAGAGACTAACTCTGCGGTGAGACTGAACTCTGCGCGCAGACTGACTCTGCCGAGAGACTAACTCTGCGGTGAGACTAACTCTGCCGCGAGAACTAACTCTGCCGAGAGACTGAACTCCGCGATGAGACTAACTCTGCCGACGAGAGCTAACTCTCGCCGAGAGACTAACTCTGCGGTGAGACTGACTCTGCCGCGAGACTAACTCTGCGGAGAGACTAACTCTGCGGTGAGACTCAACTCTGCCGCGAGACTAACTCTGCCGAGAGACTGACTCTGCCGCGAGAGACTAACTCTGCCGCGAGACTAACTCCGCAGTAGAGACTAAACTCTGCCGCGAGACTAACAGATACAACAGATACATTGTTGACACAACAGATACAGATTTGACAGATACAAACATGTATCATAACAGTCAATAGTAGACATGTTTCAGAACTACAGTGATTGAAGTGATTGAAGACTGACTGACTGACAGATTGACTGATTGATATATTGATTGATTGATAGATTGACTCACACTCTCCGCGACGGCCTTCTTCTGTCTGCTTCTGCGCAGCTCGTCCTCAAGGTTCAGTAACTGGTTTCGTCAGTCGTTCTTCTCTTCTGTCAGTCGACTGACGAATCCCGTGAGCTCTGCGTTCTGACGGAGTAAACGCTCATTCAGCAGACTAGAGGATCCTCCAGCCAGCAGAGAGGGGCTCTACACACACACACACACACACACAGGAGAATGAATAATCCCTCCAATGTAGCCACAAATTCACGGACGGGCGTTACATTTTCTCGGGGGCAGAAATGAGATCACCTGCATAATAACACTAATCGATATGAACCGTAATGATACAGTGATAATGATCGATAGTGCATAATAATGAATAATGTACTGATGCTAAAGGTCTTCGAACACAGCCTCCCAAACTTCCATCATAAAAAATTTGTATCATGTTCGAATTTACTGCGATTTTCGCCATGAGTGTAAATGTGCTCGCTCACCTCTGGGGAGAGCAGAAGGGGCTGATGGGATATGCTGTAACAGTGACATCACATCCTGTACATTACTGTGAAGCCATGCTAGACTTTCACGATTGGGCCCTTCTCCAGATAACCTGCACACACACACACACACAGTTGCTAGGATGTTCAGAGTAGTTATTAGTGCATTACTATTCTGTTGCTAAGGGGTTGCCTTGCTGTTGCTAGAATGTTCTGAGGGGTTGTAGTAAATTCATTTTTATTGAGTTGCTAAGGGTGTTTTGAGTGATAGTACATTTTTGAGTTGCTAAGGTGTTGCTAGGGTGTTTGGAAGTGCTGGTACATTTCTTAGTTGCTAAGGTGCTGCAAGGGTATTTTGAGTGGTTGTAGTATATTTTGTTGAGTTTCTATGGTATTGCTAGGTTGTTTAGAGCGGTTGTAATACAATTTTATTGAGTTGTTGAGGCATTTATAGGGTGTTTTGAGTGGAAGTACATCCTGAGTTGTGAAGGCGTTTCTAGGGTGCCTGATCACTTTGCAAAGTATCAATACTATTGTGACATCACTAGCCCTAACTTTGAGCAGCAGATAGTTGATGCGCGTGTGTCGTACCTGCCCGGGGTGTCGCTGGTCAAGCTGTTGATCCTGCCGGCGATGAGCTGCAGTCGGCTGAGGATGGGGTCTGTGTGCTTGGGCTCCGGGTTCTGACCAGAGTGTGTCGTAGCGTCTGTTGTCTCCTGCTGCAACACCCAGTCCCGAGTTCGATCCGCAGGCCGAGCGTCTCTCAGCTTCTCCTCCAGCTCTCTCACTCTCTCCTGCAGTCTATGTCTCTCTCCCTCCAGCTCTCTCACTCTCTCCTGCAGTCGGTGTCTCTCTCCCTCGAGGCTCCTGACGGTGTCTCTCTCTGCGTTCAGCTCCGCCCGTAGCTCCTCCACCCGTCGCCCCAGTGCATTCTGGTCCTGCTGAAGTGAAGACCTCTCCTCGTCCCACTGTCGTTTGCGCTGCACCGCGTCCAGTTGGTGCTTCTCCACCTCCTCCATCATCTGCACCACCTGCGCCTGCTTCTCCACCAGCTGCGCCTGCAGGAGAGACTCCACCGAGAGCACGCCCGCCTCCACCTGCGGACACCAACACCTCACATTCACTACTTGCTAGTGGTGGAACGCATCACAAAATTCATGTTAAAAAAATTGTATGTGGAATATTCCTCATCTGTGATCTGTGTCCACCCCTACTACTTGCAGTATTTTTTTAGGGAAGAACACATGTTTGGCGCCTCTGGTTACCTGGAGTGTGTGTGTCCCAGAATCCTGTGTGTTTGACGCGGAGCTCGTCTGGACCCGCTGGAGCAGCTGTGCGTTGAGCTCCTTCTTTCTCTAGAGCACTGCTGATCTCTGTGGCCCGAGCTCTCTGAGCGTCTAACTGAACCTGCACACACACACACACCCCTTCAGAGTCACTGGATGAGCGAATGCAACCAGGAAAACGTTCCTAAGGGAACCATTCAGTTCTCGGGGAACTGGCCACCTATAACTCCCCGGTGCGAGAGCCCCTAATGACCCAAACACAAGCATTACGTTTGCTAGCGGAGACAAACCTGCAGCTCTGAGGAGACGCCGGCCTCCCGCTCCTGATCTCTGAGCCCGAGCTGAAGTCTCTCTCTCTCTCCAGGGCGATCGACAGCTCGACCACACGCCCTCGCTGATCTTCCAGAGCCAGTTTAAGATCCTGCAGAGACCAATAACACATCAGCAGAAGCCATAGAGACAGAGCGACACATGTCATAATCTGAAAGCCACGCCCACTGGGGGGGTCCAACCGTCTCCATTGACTTTATATTGTGTGAAGCTGCCTCCATGTCATTTCTGAAGCTGTCATGTGACGGAGTGTACAGCAAACAAGCTAAAAACCCAGAACTAAAGGTGATGATACTCAAGGTGACTTTTTGAGCAATGTTGCCGTCAGCGGGGAAACAGATGAGACACCGGCCGACGACCGATCTAAATTATCCACATGGAAATGTTTTGCCCATTTTTAATGAGAAAGTGCCCAAGCAACAATCGCTCGCAAGATTGCTCAAAAAGTTGCCCTGTGTATCATGACCTCAAGTGTTTATAAGCTGTGGAATCCAAAATACGAGCGTTTGAGGACACAAAAGTGCACACCGGCTGGAACGAATGTGTAGATTGTGGGATCCTGACACTCAGTATGCACTAGAAATGCACTACGTGTGGTGTTAACATTTTATCACTGGCTAGTAAAACATCCAAATGTCAGTCGCCGATTACGTTCCCCTCCCATAGGTGTAGTTCTCAGATTATATGATATGTTGCTCTGTCTCAACTGCCTGTATCCACTTTTGTGTCCTTAAACGCTCGTTTTTTTGGGGTCAACAGCTTATAAACACGTAGTTCTGTTTTTTTTAGCTTGTTTGCTGTGCATCCCGTCACATGGCAGCTTTTAGACATTGTTTTGTTTCTTGTTATAAGTCAGAAAAGAATCAATACAAACTCAATGGAGATGGTTGGATATCAATGAGCCCCTCCCTGTTATTGACAGATTGTTCACCTCCACTTCCCTCTCTCTCGCTCTCCTGCTTCCGGTCAGACTTGCACTTCTCCTTCTCGAACGCCCACTGCATCTCTCTCGCTCTCTTCTGCTCCGTGCGCCAGTGTGTCGTTCAGTTTGTCGAACCTCAGCGGCCTTCAGCAGAGACCTCCACCCTGCAGAGCACACGGGTCACACACACACACACACATTCCTCATTCATATAAATATAAATAATATTGTGTATATATATATATATACATATAAAATGCAAACTACAAATATTAATATTATGCGTGTGTGTGTTACCTGAGTGTGTCGAGCTCTTTCAGGTGTTTGCGCTGTGATTTTAAAGCGCTCTCTAGCTCTAGTTTAGTCTGGCTCAGTTCAGTCTTGATCTCCTCCAGTTGATCGGAGCCGGACCGACCGATGTCCCGACGCCAGCGCCGGTTCTGCCTCCGTCACGCTCGCCGCTCCTGATCAACACAGGAGAAAACCTCTATGAAGTGAAGCTGAAGCTAATCTTCATCACTGAACCATCCGCAGCACAGACGAGTCAGAGTCATTAGAGTCAGAGTGTGTCGTACCGGTAGTGTCCACATGGTGGCGCTGTGTGTGTGCAGACGTGAGTGTGTGTAGCTGATCTCTGAGCTGCTGGATCTCCGAGCGCAGGCTGCTTCTGTCCGCAGAGCTCAACACACACATGGCCTCGCTGTGCCGGGCGTCCTGCGCACAACACACACCATCAGGTCAGCAGGTTAAACATCTACTCTAGACTGTCTCAGAGGAGCTGGAACTCACTCATCCTCCTTAGGTTTAATAATGTGGTGTTATTTTTATGTACAGCACTTTGGCACCCAGTGTGATTTTTGAAAGTGCTCTAGAAATAAAGTTGGTCTGAGTTTATCCCTGATCAACACCCATCTCACAGGCACAAGCACTAATCACAGCTGTTGGTTTGTTGATAAGTATTGGGACTATTTTACATGGCAAATAATTCCTTACAATTTAAAACACTGCATCAAATATTTCAACTTGACACAACAGGAAATTGAAAATGCTAAACAAAGCTGTAAATAAAGTGCAAGATGTAAAGTCCAAAATAACTAGTGTTATTTCAGTATCATTAATATACTGTTGTAGTGTTTATGAATATTTTGAATTAGTTTAAAATTGTATAAATATTTGTTTTTTATTTAGATAATTTTGTTACGTTTTTAATGTGTCTATATGGTTTGTATTAATTTTTATTTTAGTGTTAGTTGTTTTAGCCTTGGTAACAAGCCAAAATAAAAATTCTCATAATATTTTAAGATATATATTATAATTATATTTTATATATATTATATGTAATAAATTATATGTAATAAACATATAAAATATATAAAATATAATTCTAATATATTATATTATAATCAATGACATTATTTATATATATATATATATATATATATATATATATATAGATATATATATATATATATATATGATATATATAGATAGATATATAGTTTATTTATTTTATGGTTTATATAGATTGATATATAAAATATAGATCTAAATTAAATACAATTATAATATAAATATCAAATTTATTATTAACCTGCTCCGCTAGCGCTCTCTCCAGCTGGTTGAGATGAACGACGGCGTCAGCGGTGTCCAGTCGCTCCAGGTGAGAGTATAAAACACTCTTCAGTGCGTCTCGCTCGTGGACAAACACCTGCTGAACAGCGGATAGCAGCTCCGCTCGCCAGTCACCGTCGAACCTGCACACACACACACACACACATACACACACTTCAACATCTGAACCAGCACAAGAGCTCAGGCAGGATTCTAAACAAAACATGGATCATTTTAAAATGCAGATGCACCATTAGGGTTGTGAATCAGAACTTGAGGTCAGGAATCTGATACTTGTTCTAAAATAAAACTGTAGATTCCTCATATCGACTCCTCTGTGAGCTTTTCAGTGTGAGTTTAAAACATTAAAGCAAAAGACTCACACGTGTGTATCAGTATACTGAATCAGTGCAGCTCTTAAAGTGACAGCAGCCTAATATTCCTGTCGTCTATAATAACACTGATCAACAGAGAAAATTCACCCGTTCTTGACTGAATAACTTTTGTTACTATATTTGTAATATATTTCATTAATAAACTGCTGTTATTTTACATTTGATTACAGTTTCTGTTCCTTAAAATCTTAAATCACGGTTTATTTCAATCGTATCTTTGTTTCAGTTGTGTCTATTTGCTGCGATTGCTAATGTTTTATTGTTCTTTTTAATTCCTGAGTGTTTATTGTCTTTAATAACGCTTGAAGTGTGTGTTAGTTCGGCTAGTTGTGTTTAAACCTCAGTCAAACGCTGTGTGTGTAAGTGTTCTTCAGCTGATCATCTGCTCATGATATTCAGACACTGACACATGTTCTGCAATAAGACTAAATGTGAATGATATCAAAGTGTTTTATTTTCCTTATTGTAATTAAAACTAGGAATGGATAAGAAGTGTGGAGTGTGTGAGCTGGTCTGCTCACCTGTGTGTGTGCCTGCAGTCTGCTGATGAGGAGCTGCAGCGAGTCGACGGTGTGTATGAGGGCGTCTCTCTCGCCGCTCCAGGCCTGAGGCGCCACGGCTCGATCCAGCTCAGACAGCGACAGCACCTGCATGCCCTCCCGATGGACCTCGCGCAGCAGACTCTGAGACGACAGGGGTCAGGGGTCACACAAGTGAACTGGACTTTAAATACTTGGCTTTATAATGGCAGTGAATTGTTTTACTCAAATAACAGATATAAGGTATCCAAAATACAACTTCCCACATATATAAAGCATTTTTTTGACTGTATTTCATGTGTATGAATATATATATTTATAAATATATTTTAAAAATATATATATATATTTTAAAAATATATATATAAATAAATATATATATAAATAAATATATATATAAATATATATATATATATATATATATATATATATATATATATATATATATATATATATATATATATATATATATATATATATAAATATATTTTCAAGGGTTTTCCAGGATTTCAATTTTAAGAAAGTCAAATTCAAGTACTTTAAGCACCATGAGGATCCCGGGGTCACGGTTCAGCTCGTTATTCACATTACATCTGGATCCGGGAAAGCTCACCTTGACCCGGTCTGGCAGGAGGTCCGGCTCCGGGTCCCGGCGCGCGCCCTCGGGTGTGCTTCTGTTCTCCTGCAGGTGAGGGTGATCCAAACCTGCGCGCTGGCTCCAGTCTGAACTGCTGTCTGTTACACACACACACACACATTTAGGAAATTGATTGACAAAGTTAATGAAAGCTATACTTCTATTCCCAAAGGACACATTAAACTGACCAGAAAGTGTCAGTAAAGAAATGTTACAAAAGATTCTATTTCAAATAAATGCAGTTCTATTTCATCAACGAATCCTGAGAATTCAGTTTCCAGCACTGATAATAATCATAACTGTGTGTTGATCATCAGATCCTCATATTAGAGAGATTTCTGGAGGATCATGTGACACTGAAGACTGGAGTAATGATGATAAATTC
Source organism: Hybognathus amarus (assembly GCA_030378365.1). NCBI lineage: Eukaryota > Metazoa > Chordata > Actinopteri > Cypriniformes > Leuciscidae > Hybognathus > Hybognathus amarus. The sequence goes on from JAQIUQ010005083.1 coordinate 231,550, forward strand.
AGAAAATAAATGACACTTTACTGTATATTCACATAGAGAACAGATGATTAACATTAGAATAATATTTCTGTTTTACTGTATTTGTGATCAATTAAACGCAGTCTTGATGAGCAGAAGAGAATAAATCATCTGTATTATTCCACAGTTCTGATGAAGATCTCACCGCTGGCGTATCCGTCTTTAAGCGGAGCGGCGGCGGGGCCCTCTGACCTCACCGGGGACCCTGTAAACACACCTGAGATTACACACGATCCACAACACACACACATCTATCTTAACTTAAGTGATAAACTTAAACTGATTTTCCCCCTTAAAATGTATGTTTTATTGTGAATGATTCATCAGTGCATGTTATTTAAAATGAATACGTTTATTTTTGTATTTTCTCAATGTTTTGATATTTTTACACCCTCAGATTCCAGATTTTCAAGATTATTTATTCAGCTTATTTATTCTATTTATCTCAATTTCAGAAAATTGGTCCTAGTGACTGGTTGTGTGGCCCAGGGTCACATGTGAAGGTGTGTGTGTGACTGGTTGCGTGGCCCAGGCTTACACATGAAGGTGTGTGTGTGTGACTGGTTGTGTGGCCCAGGGTCACATATGAAGGTTTGTGTGTGTGACTGGCTGCTTACATGTGAAGGTGTGTGTGTGACCTCGGCTGTGAGCTTGTCGATGGCGTCTCTCAGCGCTCGGCTCTCGAGCTCCAGCTGCTGGTTCTCCCTCTTCAAGCTCTCGCTCTCGGAGATGTGCCGGGCCTCCATGTCCATGATCTCGGCCGCGTGCAGCTCCCGCATCTGCCCGATCTTCTCAGAGAAGCCTGAGATCAGCTCCTGCACGTCCTCAGCTCTGCTCGGGTCAGCTCTGCGTGCTCGCGTCCACACGCGACTGAGGCGAGCTCTCGGATTGGTCCGTGGAGGTTCGGTGAGGGAAGGAGAGGGCGTGTCAGCACGTTTGTTTATCCCATGATGCTCTCTGTTGTCTCCATTTTTCCCTGCTTTGGTTTTAGGCTGAGACTGCGGCTGTTGTGGAGGCTCCTCAGATCTGGCCAAAGCGATCTGCAGCTCGTGAACTTTGACCCTCAGCTCAGCAATGGACACGTCTCCTGACCTGAGAGAAACACGAAGAGCTTATCACCATATATCTGTTATTTCTATGAAAGATCTGGAGTAAAGTTCAGGCCTTTAGTTCTGTGTAAAAAGAACAGCTGGCATCATTTTGTTAAATTAAAATGAATAAATAAATGTAAAATAAAAAATCTAAATAAACACTAGCTAAATCATTAAATCATACAAATGTAAAATTAAAATTAAATCAAAAATCATTTTAAAATATTAAAATATAAAATTAACTTTTTTAAATAAAAAATAATAAGAATGTACAATTAAAATAAGAAAAATAAAATACGTGCTAAAAACAATTAAATCAAATATAAAATTAAATAAACAAAAATAAAAATAAAACACTAAAAATATATTCAATCAAAAATCTAAAATTAAAATAAGAAAAATAAAAATACTTGCTAAAATGAATTAAAATGAATAAAAAATAAAACACTAAAAATATATTCAATCAAAAATGTAAAATAAAAATTTAAAAAGGGAATTAAAATTTTTTAAAAATGAGTAAAATATTAAGAGTGTACAATTAAAATAATTGATTAAAAAAAATCGAAATGTTTGCTAAAATTTATTAAATCATAAACGTATATTAAAATAAAATAAACAAAAATAGACAATCAAAATAAAACATGGAAAATCATGAAAATGTCCAGAAATAGGTGTTATAGAAATAAAACTTCTAGTACAAATGAATAAAACAAGACAAATGTAAAATTAAAATAAATAGTCTAAAAATAAAAAACAATTAAAATTAAACATACATAAAGATAAAAAACTAACACAAAATTAAAAAAAATTAAAATATAAAATTAAAATAAATAATAATAAAAAAATCCCATTAATGTCAATGAGAGATTTTCAACCTGTGATCTTAAATCAAGTATAAATTTAACTAAATTAAAAAAAACACTTCCAGAACCTGAACCTTTTGTTTTTTCATTGCTTTACATGTTAAATTGATTTTTTTTTTGATAATTTTCAATATTTTTCCATTCGAGTACCTCTATCTCTTCCTGCAGTTTCAGACTGCTTTCCCTGAAGCCGCTCAGCTGCTCTTTCAGCGGCGGCCGCTTGACCTTTGACCTCCTGCAGCTCCTGTAGTGTGCCCGCCGCTTGACCTTTGACCTCCTCCAGCTCCTGTAGCAGCTCCTCTGTGGACCGATCTCCTCTCTCGTGAGGCCTGCAGAGAAACCAAAGGTTAAAGATGCAAAGAGCCTCGGTGACGTCCCATCAGGCCGTGCGCTGAGCGAGCGAGTCTCACCCTGTGGAGCTGATCCTTCAGCAGAGCGATGCTCATTTCTCTCCTGCACAAAGAAAGAAAAGGAATAATGAGCCACAATTTCAGGAACGAGCCGAGATCCGTCTGAAAACAGGGAAACCGCTGATACCTGGAGCAGCTCCTGCAGCCGAACGCTCTGATCCCTGAAGCTGTGCAGCTCCTGTTCTGTGGCAGACACTTGACCTCTGACCTCCTGCAGCTCCTGGAGAAGTTTCGCCGTCTTGGCGACGTCTTCGTCACGTCGAGCCCGCTTGGACCTGCAGGTGAAACACAAGAGGTGAAGGTTTAGCGCTGAGCCGATGTAATGTGGCGTTCGTTTGCTGCAGCTGTATTCACTGTAAGAAACAGAGAAAAATATAAATAAATAAACTAAAGGAGTGTGTCTGACTCTACCTGGCTGAGAGCCGTCTGGAGCTGTGCGATCGTGCTCTCCTTCATCTGATGAAGAAACAGCACACAGTTAGCACCAAACAACAAAAAATACATGTGTTCAAATACATCTAGGATGGCTTGAGGAGAGATTTTTGGGTGAACTATCCCTTTTTAAACAGAAAAATAATCTTGCTCTCTCTTTGAAATTATTTCTGAATTAATTATTAAGAAAAATTATTTTTCTGACCCCATTGGCAGATATTTGTTCTTTTTTCATTTTGATCAATCTTTTAGAAAAACGAGCCCTAATATCATGAGATAATTACAGTAGGAGAATTTGGATTGGCGTTTGTACCTCCATCTCCTCCTGAAGCTCTGTGGCTCAGTTCCCTGTAGAAGGTCAGCTCCTCTCTAGTGGACGCGGCTTGACCTTTGACCAGCTCTGATGGCGGCCGACTTTCCTCGCCCGACTCCTGTGTGTGACAGACTCTCATGAGGTGACGGCAAACAGTACTGTTATTAGTAGAGCTGCACATGAGCACTAATCGATAAAACCAAAATCGTGATTTAATTCAGTAAAATATTTGCGCTGCGTGTTTCAGAGCAGCACTGTGTTATACCGTTCTCGGTGGTTTTTCTGAGTTTGAGGTGCTTATAATGTGCATTTGAGAACGAAACATGAGTCAAACATCTCAATCTTGTAATGAAAATTACTTTTGGCCCAAAAAAAAAAAATAAATAAATAAATAAATAAATAAATAAATATATATATATATATATATATATATATATATTATTATTTTTTTTCAAATAAAAAGCACTAAAGTTTAATATTTGAAATTAAGATGATATAAACAAAAACGTAAGAAATAAATATTAATATTGTAATTTTACACTTAAATATCATTATTTATAAATATATTTTATGTAAATATTAAATATAATTATAAACTGGTATTATCTAATTGTGAACTTAAATTTAACAGATAATTTATCAGATATTCAACATAATTCATGTGTGAGAGTCCAACAGAAGGACAAAACCAGTCAAATATCCACTGATCTGAGAACTGAGTTCTGCTCATGTTTATCACCATTAGCTAAACTATAGCCAATAACCTGAGATAATGAGTGACGCACCTCAGCGATAGGTCGGTTTGGTTGTGGCCTGTGATAGGTGGGTTTGTTTCTCATCTGGTTCAGGATGTCCATCATCACGGCTAACCTCCTTCTCGTACTCCATCACCTCGTCCTCGGAGCTGCTCAGCATCTGTTCCTGCAGCTCCTGGTCCTTCTGCATGAGGCTCAGCCCGTCCTCCAGCTCCTTCAGCTTCTCCGTCAGCAGGACCGGCCCGCGTGTGGCTTTCGGCTGTTCTCCAGCGGGGCGTCGCCTCTCAGATCTTTGGTTTGCGTCTGTACGGCTCCGAGTTGAGCTCTGACTGACCAGAGCGGCGGCCACTTTCTCCCTGAGTTTGTCCTCTAGCTCCGCGACTTTGACGTGGTGAGTGCCGGCTTCCGTTTGCGCTAGCTCCCACGTTTAGCATGCAAGCGCGCAGCTCCGAGTCCTTCTCCTCCAGTGCCGCCTCCAGCTCCTCCACCCGCCGGCTCAAAGCCCTCAGCCGCGACCCTGCGCTCTCCTCCAGCGCCTGCACCTGCGCCTGCACCACCACGAACGCCGCCGTCTTCTCCCTCAGCGCCGCCTCCAGCTCCACTAGCGTCTCCTCGCGCAGCCGCTCGTATTGGCTGCGGAGCGAGCCGTGTTCGGATTTCAGCGTGTCGAGCTCGGTCGCGAGCTTCATCCATCTTCTGCTTCATCTCGTGGCTCTCGTCGCTGGGCTCGTCCTTGCGCTCGATGTGTGACAGCTCCTGCTGGAGCTTCTCGATGACGGCGTTGAGCTGCTCCACCTCCTCCTCGCGGCTCCTCTTCAGTCGCTCCTGTTCGCTACGCGAACGCTCCCACCTGCGCCTCCAGATCAAGGAGAACCTCCTCTTTCTGCTCCAACGCCTGCACACACACACACACACACACATCAATCTCATCGTCTCAAACCAAGCATTATTTTCTAATCAGATGCTCCTGCTAAACGGTTAAAGTGGGGATTATTACTGCCATGATCCGAAAGGAAAACCTAAAAGCAACATTAAACTGTAGTGATGCATCGAAATTATTATTTTTTTACCAAATCTCTGGAACCGAAATTAAAGTTTAGTGAGGTTTGTTAGTTCACGTTAACTATTGTAGATCTTAACAAATGGAATCATATTGTAAAGTTTTACCAATAAATTAAGACAGTTATAGTTTTCAGATGAAAAATTTACTACTTTAAACGTTTTTCACAAATTTTTAAGTTTTATTTTATCTCCATTTTAATTGCTCTCTATTTCATTTTATTACTTTTCATGTTTTATCAGTCTATTTTAATGGTAAAATTAAATGTTAAAGCATGTCTAATTAAAATGTACAATTCATTAAAAGTAAAAAACAAAACACAATTAAATTAACTAATTATTTTTTAGAATGTTTCCTCAAAATTCAATTTTTTTATTTTATTATTATTTTATATTTCAATTAATTTTTTTCTAGATTAAATTTGACTGTTTTAATAGCAATTTTAATAATCAAAAATGTAATTAATAATATTTACAATTTAATAATTTTTAATATAACATGTTCCTATGAAATGTTTTTTTTTTTTAGAAAGTTTGTGTTTCCGGTTTTAACTTTTCTTGCCACAAAAACAAAAAATTTAATTAATATCTTCTAAATGTAAATTTAACACTTACTTTAATTTTCTTGCAAAGTGCTGCACATTAGAGGTTTATTATTCAAATAAATAAATATATAATACAATTTCAGTGCACCAATAATTAAACGCACCATCATAAAAGCTCATATTCAATTCATCTGAATAACTGGTTAATCAATCACATGACTTCAGGAGTCGTCATATGAATAATTATAATGTTCGACAGTATAAATCACAACCCACTTTAATCACATGATGACATTCTGTCTGAAAACTGGTTTCATGGACGACAAATTTAAATACAGCGTTGGAACGACACAAGGGTGAGTAAATGATGACAAAATGTTCATTTTTGAAGATATATTCCTTTAAAATAGTGTGTCACATGGTTAAGCAGGTCACCTGACCTGTCTGACTAGGTGTGTGTGTCCTTCCTTGCCACAAAAGACTGAGAGATTGAAGAATTTGGAGATATATTAGAGAACAAACGGGCTGCTCTTTTCCATACAGTGACCCGCAGATCTGAGACAAAGCTATCATGTGACTAAATATAGCAACATGAGGCACATGGACTATTTTTATAATAATTGTATGGTAGCTTTCATGTCATTCCGACAGGAGGTTAGAGCTTGACAGTGTTGGACCCCATTCACTTCCATTGTACAGAAAAGAGCAGCGTGAACATTCTTTCTAAACATCTCATGTTACTGATCCACAGACAAAATATGGGTTTATTGGGTGAACAATCTGAAGAAGGTGTGAGGAATTAATATCAAACACACTGCAGAACAAAAGAAAAACCCAAACCACAGCAACACATCAACAAAAGATTCGATGATTCCATTCAGGTTAATGTGAATGAGAGCACATTACACACAGTTTAAAGAGTGCAATCATGGTTTAATCATTACAGTAATACTGCAATGAAACGTTTGCACTCTTTAAACACGAGCAGATGTGTTTCGCCATTTGTGTGACTGTTAATAAGATGCAAAGTAAAGTGTGTTTATGCAACACAAGATGGCAAAACACAGAGGCGGCAGCCAACCAAGAGCGCGAAACACACATACACACACACACACACGCGGGTTTGACGAGTGCTGCTATATGCATATGTGCAGGACACACACATATGCACACGCGACTTTACCTCTTCCTCAGGCTGTGTGTCCGTGTGCTGACGCTTAACGACCTGCTCGTTAAGGGCGATAATCTGTCTGTCCTTCTCCTCCAAGACCTTCAAGAGGTAAACATCGGTCACATGACTCTGAATTTAGGACACGTTTGTCTGCTGGGAGGACGATTTAGGGCAGCTAGCGGACGACAGGGCTGAGATTAGCCTCGCGATGATGTCACATCTCCTGTTTGACTCCCAAATTACTATTAAAGTTCACTCCATTTACGATCTTAATTGGTGTTCCCGCGTCTCGTTTGGAATGATTCATCAGTGCACTCCATTATACAGGAACACGTTTTGTCTTCATTATAAACTCTTATTTTTCATCCCTGTATATGAGGTCACATACACACACTTTTCACTGTCCAATCAATTTAATTTCCCATATTTCGTTTGCTTGGATATTCTGTTTCTGTCTGAAATTTCATATTACAAGAGAATTGTACTGTAAATCAATGATATCTTTATAGCAAAACAGCAGATCATTTCATAATATGCATATAAAAAATAATATCAGCCAATAATGTCTTAGTAAGATGATATTTAAATGCTCAGTTTTATGATCTGTAGTTTTAAAGCATATTATGCGATGCACCACAGGGATGATTGACAGATGAACAAATAAACCTGATGTTTGTATTTCATATTCGTGATTTTACTAATAATTGATGATGATGATAATCATAAAGTGAAGCTGCTTCAGTCCAGCTGAAATATTACTAACAATATCAAAATGATTGTTGCGTTTCCTTTATAAATCAGCTCAGATCTGACAGAAAGACTCGTGGAGAGCTCAGAGCTGAAGGACGTTTCATTTACAGGCCTTAGAAATGGTCTTTATAGGGTTAAACCAGCCTGGTGTGGTTAAACTAGTGTGTGTGTGTGTGTGTGTGTGTGTCTGACCTGTGTGAGGCGGCTCTGGTTCTGCTGGTGGCTGCTGATCTCCTTCCTCTGGATCTCCAGCTGCATGTTGAGCTGATTGACCTCCTCGCTCTTATTCTCCAGCTCCTCACGAAACTGCTCCAGCTGCTCCTCCAGGTTCACTATCTGCACACACACACACACACACACACACATGATTCTTATTTGCTGTGTTCATTATAAATTATTGCTGCACAACATTATTGTGTTAATAAACATTTAATATCAATAATCATGAGGATCAAGCATCTCTTTTCATCTCTGATGATGTGGGCGGGGATTTAACCTGTCACTCACACATGATCAGCCAATAGCAAACCACAACCATCCAATCAAAATCAAGCCCGGCCCTATATTTGTTCTCGTTCCAGAAGCAGTTTTACTCAGATATACGACACAAAAGACGAGCACAACTTCCTTTTATGATGACTTTAACAGAAACACACACTGACGTGAGCTAGTTACAGTCAGAATTAAGAAAATACATTTTTGGATTTTTAAAATTCAAAATTTCATGTTTAATTCAATGCGATACACATGAGGTGAGGGTGTTCTGTCATGTGACAGGAAGTACCTCTTTCTCCTTCCTGTCCAGAGCCTCTCTCTCGGTCTGGAGCTGAGCCTCCAGTGTGAACGTCTCCTCGGCCCGCCATGGACACATGCTGAGCCTCCTCCACCTGCACACACACACACACACACACTGATATGTAATTATACAGACTAATTATCGTCCAGGTGAACCATGTACTATTTTGAAAATATGTACTTTTGCAGATTACTTATAGACATAATAATAATGATAAAAAATAAAATAAAACTTAGTATAAGAACATATTTATCTATTTATTTATTTATTTATTTAATAATAAAGTTTAATGGCAAAAAATAATAATAAACACAACAGAAAAAAACAACAATTGTTATTTATATTAAAAATAACTACATTAATTAATGAAATAAATAAAAAATACAAAGGAATGACAAAATAATAATAATAATAACAATTAGTAGTAAAATAATAAAAATCACAATAATATCAATATTCCAAAAATACATCTACATAAATGTATAAATATTATTATTAAATTATCTAATAATAAAAAGAATAATAATGTTGAATAGCAAATAATAATCAAAAATAATTAAAATTATTTATTCATTCAAAAATAAGTACTAAAGAAAAAAATCAATTTTTAAAATCAAAAAGTTAATATGTATTTATTTATTTCCTTTTTAGAACTCAAGGTCACACAAATACGAAAGTGAAAAACAGCACATGTCCCAGATTGTGGCTTTAGCGTGTATAGCGTGAGTGTGTGTAGCGTGTATAGCGTGTGTATAGCATGTATAGTGTATGTGTGGTGCTTTGGCACGTTACAGATAATCAGACGGTCAGAAACACGCAAAAAATATTGAAGAATATAACAATAACATCTAGATAAACTCACTGCCATCCCTTCTCCAAATCCATTCACTCACAGTTATATTACACACACACACAGGTCGTCTGATCATGCTGACATACAAGCCCAACAACACACACACACACACAACGAGACAGAACATGATCATTAAAGCAGAGACATGACGCTAAACCACTGCATTCACACACACACACTACTGTCACACACCACAGTAATGCACAGCAAGGACACACACATTCATCATGCTCTCCTCACACACAGCGTTCAGACACTCCCTTTTCGTCATGTTCTCCTCACACACACACACACACACACACAGCGTCCCAGTGGAGTAAGACTGGCGTCTAACAGCAGAACCGGAGGAGAAACACACACTGACCCTGTGCATGAGTGTGTGTTCCAGCTCTCTCACACGCGCGCTGAGCGTCTCGATCTCCTCAGTCTTCTCACACACATCTCTCTGCAGCTGCTCGGTGCTCAACAGCAGCTCACTGCAGCAGTCAGACTTATCCTGCAGCGCACGGGACAACTCCTGCACCTGAGAGAGAGAGAGAGAGAGAGAGAGAGAGAGAGAGAGATGAGGAGAGAGAGAGAGAGAGAGAGAGAGAGAGAAGAGAGAGAGAGAGAGAGAGCAGCCATATGACGTCAGATGAGTGTGTGCGCGCTTGGGAGTGTGTGCGCTCGCTGCCTGGCAACTGACTGCAAATCTCTTAAGGGATAGTTCACCCAAAAAATTAGCCCATGATTCACTCGCCCTTCTTTCATACGAACACAATCTGAAATGTCCTGGCTCTACCAAGCTTTATAATGCCAGTGAATGGCCATATATTTTTTGAAAAAAGTAATTGAAATTGCTCAACACAATAATGCAACTTTTAATGACGTTCTGCAGTCTGAAAATTATTCACCCCTGATTTGAATCCCTTATAACAGCACAGATCTGTGTTTCACTAATCAAGGGCTTCATTAGCAGCACCAGGTGTGCTTGAGCTAGAACACATGAAATTTCTGAATTGGCAAGGTTTGTTGAGTGTCACGTTTGTCTGCATGTTAGAAATATGACTAAATCAAAGGATGGTCCAAGAAAAAGCCACAGTCACCTGACTTGAACCTCATTGAAAGTCTCTGGTGGGGATTTAAAGACGGCGGTTGCAGAAGCAAAAGGGTGTTCTACTGAGTACTAAAGATCCTTGCCATGAAGGGGTTGAATACTTTTGATACTGCAGAAGTCATTTGTTGTTTATAATTTTAATAATTGATTGTTTTTCCATTCGGAACAGAGAATCATGAAAAAAGAAATTGCTTGCTTTGTGAAATTTACTAGCATTTTTTTTTAAATTGTTTCAATGAATTACAAACAGGCCAGCAAGTAACACAGAGTAGAAAATCTAAAAGAGTATATGAAGAGTTCAGATGCAAAAGCCTCTGAGTGCCATTTTAAATTTTCTTGTAGAATGATGATTTTTATCAAGCTTGTATATTTAAGTTCAGTAATTTCACTTAAATGACAATTAATAAGTAATCTTCATTACCATTTAAGTGAAATTAATGAACTTAAATACACAAGCTTGACAAAAATGATCATTCTAGAAAGAAAATTTCAAATGGCACTTAGAGGCTTTTGCATCTGAACTCTTCATATATACATTTGTTGTGTTGAACTTTCAATTACTGTTGTTTGATTTGTTCATTGCAAACCGCTGAAAGCTGTAACGTTTGCCAATAAACCTGATTTGCAATGGGGGAGGATAATTTCGATTACAACTGTGTATGGCATTTAAGCCATTGAAAAACCCACTGACTTGGAACCGAAGTTAAAAAATACAAATTTGTATTTTAGGACTCATTTAGCGCAGAAATAGGTCATATTCTGGAAAAACAATTGGTTACAAATGCCATTTATGAATATAAACAGACTATTCTATTAAGACTGATGTGTACTCCTGCTGGTATTTGTAGTTGATCTGCTGTTGTGTGAGGTGTTGTGTGTGTTTGAGCTGACATCAGTCCAGCAGAGAGAATTAGAGCTCAGTGTCTGAGGACTAAAGGCGTGCAGTGAAACTAGCGCGAGGCCTCAGGGCGAGCGATCAGGTGTCGTACCTCTTGGTCCCTGCGGTCGCTTCCGGTTCCTGTTTTGGGCGGGTTCTTCAGCTGCTGCTCCAGGCTGTGAATCTCCTGCTGAAGAGACGTGCGCCGCGCTCGTGTTCCCTGTCTGCGGCCTGTTCCTGATGAACACAAGAGCACGAACACGTCACACTTGAGCCATTCACATGATGTAACACTCTTAAGGTCCTGATGAAATCCAAGAGCGAACTAGTGTGATGTCATTTAAAAAAAAGCTCTGCTGAGGTGACGTGACGCGGTGAACACACAGCAGACAAACAGCTATCAGCGGCAATCCACCCGCTCGATCGCAAGTGGCCGACACCCTTAATTATACACAAATCACCCCCCTCTCAGTCATCATGAAGGGCAGAATTAGCTTGATAGACCAAAACCACTTTATGAACCCTAGACTCTAAACATGTTTCTTCTGCTGTAAAGTCTGGACATTTTAACATAGGGGTCTATGGGAGCTGAGTTCTTCTGCAGCCGCCTCTGAAGTGGCCAGCGGAGGACCTGGCAAACCCCAACTCTTACTGTGAATCGTGAAAAGACACCTGGATGAGGAAACTCACGTCCATGAACCTGCGGTTGTTCTCCAGCTGTTTCTCCAAGGCCTGGATCTGCTGCCGCAGGTCGTCTCGCTCGGACCGGCTCGTGTCCTGGAGCTCCTGGCAGGCGCATCACCTGATCCTCAAGCTCCGCCTCCAGGTGCTTCACCTGCTGGTGCAACTCCACACTCTCCTTCTGCGCCTGCCGCTGCACCTCCACCTTCTCCAGCATCAGCTTCTCCGTCTCCTCCAGCAGGTCTGAGGACACACACACACACGTGAGAGAGAGCGGTCGACCCCATGGCAATAATGGAGTCACTTCAGAGAGTCATTCACGTCTTCATCGTCTCTAAGGCCAGAGTTTTTCATTAAAGAGTTTATAAACTGAGCTATAGTTTTGATGGACTTTTTGTTATGAAATCGGTAAATCTCATAAAACTTGTCATGTTCAGATCATATTTAACCACAAAATCAAAAGAAACAAAAAAAAAATAATAATAATAATTTGTAAAAAAAATTGTGGAAAATGTTGCATTTTCAACTTACTGAAGTTTAAGCTGAGGTAATACTTTTTACTATTTACTAAAACTAAGAGTGAAATAAAATGAAGGATTAAGTAAAAAAAAACAACATAAAAATGACAAAAGCACATAATTACTATAACAAACTAATATCAAAACAGAAAAAAGCTACTTAAAAATATAAATAAATAAATATCATGATGGTATAAAATTAATACTTGAATAGTACTGCTTAATTGGCATGAAATTATTTATTTATTTAAAAAAGAAAATAGTTTTTTATTAAACAATTGTTTTAGGGAAAATGTGCTTAATTGCAGTGTTGGTATTGCTGACTAAAACTAAAAACATGAAAAATTTAATATTTGACTTACTTTAAAAAAACCTTAGAAATGTTGAATTTGCAACTAACAAAAATAATTAAGTTGAAGTGCTAAAATGACTAAAACTAAGAAAAAAATGGATAGATTAAAAAAGGCAAAATAACAAAGAAACTGAAATTAAAATGAAGACTGAAGATACCTTGATGGTATACAGATAATACTAAAATAACACTGCTTAATAATCATATTAAAAGAATCAATCAATTTAATAATAATTAAATAAAAATCAGGCTTAATTTTCTATTTGCTAAATAAAGTTTTATATTTTGTTCTTTTGATTTTGTCATAAAATATATGAAGACATCATGTTTCATTAGTGAATGTTCTCTGAGGTTCTCCACTTCTGCATATGGACACGAGACACAAGACATCCCCCGCTTCACAACCGTTCCGTACGATCCGGGACTCACGTGATGCGGTCAGCAACCACGAGTGACCCCACAGGGCAGGAGGACGGGATAAAAGTGCAAGTGCAAAACAGAAAGGAAAAGGGAAAAGGAAACGTGTCCCCTTATTGAACAGCCATCAGGCCAGTACAGACTCCCATGATCCTCCAGAAATCACTCTAATATGACGATCTGATGATCAAGTTTCAGTGTTGTGTAAAAAAATTTTTCAGGATTCTGTGAAAAATATAAAGCTTTATTTGATTGATTTCAAATACAATCTTTTGTTACATTATTAATGTCTTTACGGTCACTTTTTCAACACTGATAATAATCATAACTGTGTGTTGATCATCAGATCCTCATATTAGAGTGATTTCTGGAGGATCATGTGACACTGAAGACTGGAGTAATGATGATAAACTCAGGAATAAATTACACTTTACTGTATATTCACATAGAGAACAGATGATTTACATTAGAATAATATTTCACTGTTTTTACTGGGGTTTTCTGTATTTTTAATGAAATAAATCGCAGCCTTGGTGAGCAGAAGAGACTTCTTTCAAAAACATAAAAATCTTTGATCCAAAACTTTTGAACGCCAGTGTATATTTATATATCATCTATACACACACACCCCACATATACTGTATATGTATTATATTATTATTATTATATATTATTATTATTATTATTAATTAGTATTATATTATTGTTTATTTTGTTTTATTATAATTTTTTTTTTAAACGTTTCCGATGACCTACAGTATTCCACCCATAATCCTGTAGTGAAATCGGACTGTAGTTGTTGCACATGTGGAGACGGCTGTTCAATCAGGAGACACACTAGATACACCTGTTAGCGCTAGTTAAATCATGCTAGTGTTTCAGCAGACAGTGTGTGTGTGATGTTACAGCCGTCGAGGCAGCGGTTAGTCGATCAGCGGGAGCCCAAAGCAAGCAAAGCTCCAGTTACTGGTGTATCGATCAGAGGCGTGCCGGCCATGCAGCTCGTGACACACACACACACACACTCACTCACACACACCTGCTTCAGGTGCTGCGTCAAGAGCAGCCTCAACTAGTCCTGAGGAAGAGAGAGAGTGAAAAAACAACACGTTCATCATGCAAATACAGGAGGAAAGAGGACAGAAACATGAAGACGTGACAGCATCGGTTAGAAGCGTCTTCTGCGGGGGCACTTCATGCACCTGTAAACACACACCTGTAAACACACACCTGTGCGCACTTGTAAACATAAACACACATCTGAAGGCCTGAGCACACAAAACCACGAAGATCCGGAGACATTCAGACACTGAGAGCGAAGAAACGCATGTTTTAAAACGTTTGGGGAAATGTGTTTGATTGCAGGGTTGTTATATTTAGCTAAAACTATTAAAAATGTGGTAACACTATTTTACAGAGTAAAACTATAAATTATGCATAATTTACATGCAAATCAACCAAACCCTAATCTTAATTATACAGTAAGTGCATGCAATTAAAATTAATTACAGTGTAACAATGACATCTAATAAAGCGTAAACCAACATTTTTTGTTCATTAAAATGAAGCTGAAATAAAGTTCATACATATTAGATGAAAAACTTAAACTTAAAAAGTTTCAGGTTAAACTACACACAAAAGCTATTTTTTTATTATTTTTATATATTTTTCATAATGAGTTTATAACTGAACCCAAAACTTAAAACCTTAAAAAATGTGTTACTTGAAATTAAATAAATATTATAATTAATAAATAAAAATGTAAAAAATATATATTTTTTTAATTTATTTATTTATTTATTTTTATTTTATTTTATTTCAACTAGTTGCCAATGAAACATTTTCCATTTTTATTGTGTTTAGTTTAACTTTATGTACTAAAATAACTAAAACTGATTCTTAAAATTAATAAAATCTACATAGACATTCAAAAAACACAACAAAATTACTAAAACTTTAACTGTTAAAATGTCAACAGAAAAAAAAATAAGTTCAAGTTGAATATTACTAAAACTGAAATAAAAATAAATTAAAGCAAATATAAATATTTAAAAGAATTTCAGAAAGTAAAATTAACTAAAATTAAAATAAAATATCAAAACAAAAGCTATTTAAAAATATTAATAAATACTATAATTGTCAATTAATATTATTAAAAGTAATATTAAAATCTTTAATTGTCATAAAAATAATGAATATTATAAGACGATATTAAGAAACTAAAAACAGGTTTAATTTTCTTTAAGCAAAATATATATTTTTAATTTGTTCTTTTGGTTTTGTGAAACGTTAGGATTGCCGCTGAAGATTGCGTAATGTGAACAGGCCTTGAGAATGAATACTGATACAACCTATAAAGAAATAAACCACAGTTAATCATACTCTCATGTTACCCATCAACCCCTTCAGCTTCAGAGTTCATCACACTAGTGTTGTTAAAAATACTGACTTCGGTACCAAGTCAATACTGAAATTTAAAAAATGTGAGGCTATGAGCGCTTTAGAGCAGAATCGTAAACATCTCTGATTGGCCGTGGTGTTCACAAGCTCATCAAATATGTCTGTGATTGGCTGCAATGATCAGCGCTTCAAAAACATGTAAACATACATTCTAAAGAGTGACGTATGTAACGTCAGTGATGTGTTGAGTGTGACAGTATGTAACGTCAGTGAGTGTGTGTTGAGTGTGACGTATGTCAACGTCAGTGAGTGTGTGTTAGCGTCAGCGGTGTGTGTTGAGTGTGACGCATGTAGCGGTCAGTGAGTGTGTGTTGAGCGTAGCGGGTGTGTGTTGAGCGTGACGTATGTAACGTCAGTGAGTGTGTGTTGAGCGTAGCGGGTGTGTGTTGAGCGTGACGCACGCAGCTCTGGGGCCCCGGCGCCTCTTCGAGCGCCTCCTGCTGGCGGGACAGGAGCTGGCGCTGGTCCTGGATCTGCTGGCGCTCCTCCTCCAGTTCCCTCAGTCTGAGGCTCGTCACACACAACTCCTGTCTCCAGCTGAAGCTGCAGATCCACCCGCTCACGCACCTGCTGCTCCAGCACCTCACGCTCGCCGCTGTAGCTGTCAATCACTCCTGACACACACACACAACATTACACGGTTACAGTATTTACAGTTTAGGGTGGTTTGGGACACACTCTCACTCTCTCTCCCACACACACACACTCAAACACACACCAGCCGATTAACATCTATTATGAGACGGTTACAGCATTTACAGTTTGGGGCACACTTTCATACACTCTCTCTCACACACACACACACACTCACGTCAGGCTCTATTTGGTTAACAGGGTCTGAACTCGACAACAATGCATCTCTGCCCTGAATCTGTTCCAGATCACTGATTCTCACTCAGGAAAATATTCATCAACATTCTTTCAATTCAACACACACTCACCCATCAGCATCTTTAAGAGTCAAACAACATTGATGAGGAAAACAACAATTGGAGGACGAGACTCTGAACTTCTGAAATCCACTCGGGACAAACTTATTTCCAGCTAGTGTTACAGTCACTAGAGAAGCTCATGCTGGAGAAGAGCTTTAGTTTCACAGAGTTTACACACACACACACACACACACACACACACAGGAATGCACTAATAACTCATGAATATTTAACAACACAGATCTGACACTCTTTAAGGTCATTTGCAAATGAAATGAGGTCGCGGTGAGCAATCCGACTGACAAAAGATCTTCACACACACACACAAACACACACACACACACACACACACGTAAGGAAAGTGTCTGCTGTATTTAGACTGAATACAGAATCAGCAGCCGGTTCAGACATACAGGCTGAACAATACAATACATACACACACACACACACACACACTCACTCACACAGTTCATACATACAGGCTGAACAATACAGATACACACACACACACAAACACACACTAACAGTTCAGACATACAGGCAGAATATCATTACAGACACACACACCCAGAAAAGTAAAAGATGATGACATCACAGACGCCCCTGCAGGGCAGATTCACTCCACACAAACATCGGCTCATTCGTGCAGAGAGGTTTATTAAAGATTGAGGTCACGACAATTAAATCATTAAAACTATTAAAGAGTCATTTCAGTAAAACACGCTGCAACTAAACACACACCACCGACACCAGGGCCAAACATCACACACACACACCACCGACACCAGGGCCAACTATCACACACACACCACCGACACCAGGGCCAATATCACACACACACACCACCAACACCAGGGCCAATACACACACACACCACAGACACCAGGGCCAACACACACACACACACCACCGAACACCAGGGCCAATACACACACACACACCACCAACCGACACCAGGCCCAACGCAACGACACACACACCACCGAATCACCAGGGCCAATACACACACACACACGACACCAGGGCCAACACCACACACACAGCACAGGCCAACAATCGACACACACACCACCGACACCAGGGCCAACACACACACACACACCCACCGACACCAGGGCCAACGATCGCACACACACACACACCAGAATACCAGGGCCACATACACACCACACACACACACACACCACCAACACCAGGGCCAACGATCCGACACACACACCACCGACACCAGGGCCAATACACACACACACCACCACAGACACCAGGGCCAACAATCCACACACACACCACCAATCCAGGGCCAATACACACACACACACCACCAACACCAGGGCCAACAATCCGACACACACACCACACACCAGGGTCAACGACGACACACACACCACTGACACCAGGGCCAACACATCACACACACACACACCACAGACACAGCCAACACACAACACACACACCACTGACACCAGGGCCAACAATCCGACACACACACACAAACACACACTCAAACCAACACCACTGACACCAGGGCTGACGAAAAAAGCAGTTTTGGCCTGCCGTGTATCGCCTGAAGCAGGAGCGCACTATCACACTCCATGTCCTCATTCTTCTAGATTACCATTCGTTTTATTTTTATTTTGGATGGTTAAATAACATTTTTTAATCAAGAAGCATGTGTAATTAATTGAAACAATGAAACTTGTTCTTTTCAAATTTTAATTTAAACCAGTTTTATTTAGTCCCAATATATAAGTTTTATAAATTTAGTTTTATATAAATCCCATTTTAAATGGTCTAATCAAAAACACATCTAGAGAAGTGAATTCATACAAACAAGTTCATTTATGAATCTGTACACAGTACCAGTGCTGCTTTATAAACTGAAACTCTGTGGTGTGTGTTAAATTAAACAAGCCCTTTAATGTTTTGATCAACAGGTGCTCCACAACAGAGGCTTACTGTTAAAATTATAAATTAAATAATAAATGATAAAAATAATGTAAATTAATTATAAATCATTTTTTGAAACTCGACATCACAAAAGACCGTCTGATAGGTCTGACTGTCAGTATGACACATTAATGACATCTGAGCAAACACTCTCTACACAATCCTTCACACACACACACACATGTGATCATGTGACCTGCGATCGCACTGTGTGTGCGATGACTATGGTCAACATTGAGTGGTAAAACAGCACACACTCCACAGCTCTACCAAACCTTTACGACGTGCCAGTTTCCAACAAAGCAGAGTAAAACACAAGAGCTGTAACCATGACAACGCACTGGTAATGATGGTCTGTTTGAGACGTCTCTGAACGTCCAGCTGCTGGTGTGTGTGTGTGTGTGTGTTTGCTGAAGTACCAGCCAGTGCTGTCACAGACAAACAGATACACACACACAGGCACGCTCACACACACAGACTCACACACACACACACACATACACACACACACAGATCAATCAACCATCTGTCCTGATGTTCTCCAGAAGAAAGGTTCAGTGTTCCTGAACAGGGTTTGGTGACAGTAGTGAAGAACAGCTTCATATAGACATTAAGGGTTATGATACACACTGTGTACACACAAACACAACACACCTCTTTCACACACTCACCTTCTGCCAACACACACAGATCATCTTCACATCCTCAAATACACACTCACACAGACACTCACTCACTCACACACACACACACACACACACACACTAGTGCTGTGACGGTGAGGATATTTTCTCACCGGTTAATCGACGTGTGACAGCACTGGTAATACGGGTGTCTCACCAGCGGGGCTTTTAAATCCCTAATTTAAAGGCAAGCGTAAAATGCACATGTTTTTACGGGCACACATAACGGTGCAGTAGTGCGAGGAAAGAACTGTTTTGTTATTGTGCCCTGAATATGCGCTAGTTTGAAAACTAAACTAACTTTCACTTTTAAATTAGAGTCAATTCATCCTTCGCTTGGAGTTTGATTGACAGACATGATCTCACAGGATCAGTCAGGAGTAGATTAACGTCGGTGGGCTTTATCAGGCAATCTGTCACGACACATTAAAGAGACACAAAACGGTAGGCCTATTCAGTGTTTGATTTTCTTTTGACTGATCAAATTTAAAAGTTGAGACTGTTTATTAAATATTCCCTGCTCGCTCCCTGTCTGTCAACGCGTGTCAGTGTCCTCTATTTTTTACTGCTTGAGAACATGGGTTTAACCCGAAATCGCCCCCTAAACCCTCACTTACTAGGCCTACTCTCTACATAAGCCCACTAATACTGTTCACCTGAAGGAGTGAATGAGAAGGAGAAAGTAAAAACGGGTCTTTGGGTCGTGTGTGTGTTTAAAATATGTGTGTTCAATATTTTTAAGGCTTTAAACTTTTTTTTTTTTTTTTACATGCCAACCGCGGTGGACATGTCATGAAACCTGTGTTGCGACTGAACACCGGTCACACCGACTGCCGTAGCAAGCCTAACACACACCTTCAGCCCTGTGCAGCTCCAGTGCCAGTTGTTCTCTCGCTCGGTTCTCCTCACACACACTACACACACACACACACACACCTTCAGCCCTGTGCAGCTCCAGTGCCAGTTGTTCTCTCGCTTGGTTCTCCTCACACACACACACACACACACACCTTCAGCCCTGTGCAGCTCCAGTGCCAGTTGTTCTCTCGCTCAGGTTCTCCTCACACACACACACACACACACACACACACACACACACACACACACACCTTCAGCCCTGTGCAGCTCCAGTGCCAGTTGTTCTCTCGCTCGGTTCTCCTCACACACACACACACACACACACACACCTTCAGCCCTGTGCAGCTCCAGTGCCAGTTGTTCTCTCGCTCGGTTCTCCTCACACACACACACACACACACACCTTCAGCCCTGTGCAGCTCCAGTGCCAGTTGTTCTCTCGCTCGGTTCTCCTCACACACACACACACACACACACCTTCAGCCCTGTGCAGCTCCAGTGCCAGTTGTTCTCTCGCTCGGTTCTCCTCACACACTCGCTCCTGAAGCTCCTCTTGTCTGCGCAGAAGCTCCTCCATCTCCTCGTGATGCCTGAACTTCTCCCTCATGAGCTCCGTCTGCGTGATCCGCGCGTGTTCCAGCTGAGAAACACACACACACACATCACGAGTGGGCAAACACACTGACACCAGTGCTTCAGATTAAATAATGCGTCTGAAATGGGATGCATTACAAACATGTTTTAATATGAATATATGATTTAAAATGTAATAACAAATACGCCTGTAATAATCAGACGTGAGAGCCATATGAAACTCCTGATTCAGAATATCTACTGTAATAGAAACAGCGAATGAAGAGTTCCAGGAGTGATTACAGTAACGAGCATTCATCACATCGTTAGTCTCGTTATGATCTTCTGGAGGAGCAGGGATGTGTTTATTACAGTTCTGTGTGCAGTTACCCAAAACAGCATCATGATAAATACCCTGAGTGATTATTTCTAGTATTACCAGAAAGGAAAAGATGATGCATGATGGTTAATCAGTTAAATGTTAAAAACATGTGAAGCTCGTTTTCAGAATATAGACGTCACAATAGAAGTGATTGGCACACACACACACTTCTGTTCATGAGTTAGGCGTCAGATATTAACACTTATAATCAGCAAAGACACACTCAACTGATCAAAAGAGACATTTATAATGTTATAAAAGACTCTGTTTCAAATAAATGCAGTTCTTGAACTTTATACTCACCAAAGAATCCTGAAAAACTCAATGTACCACAGTTTCCACACTATATGAAATATGTTTTCAACTTTTGATCATCAGATCCTCAATGATGATAAAGATAAAATGAATAAATTACACTTTACTGTATATAAAATAAAGAAAATAAGAACAAATAATCTAGAAACAAACTAACAATAAAATAAACCGTGCTCTTTCACGTTAGTTTCCAGGGACAGAAACTGAATAAACTAATCATCTGTAAAATAACGCTGCATGTTTTCCGTGTAAATGAAAGATTTATCCTTAAATTAAACAGGAGATATTCAGGTCCAGATCTGTGATGTGAGTATACGTGTGTTTCGTTTGATTAGCATTACAAGCAGAGAGCAGGATATGAGGCCGCCGTCACTGTAGACATGATGCACATGAGTGACACTGAACACACACTCCAGCGTATACACTCACTGAAGGCGAACAGCGCACGTCTGCGGATGCTCATCACAGACATGTGGACTTCTGGGGGAATTTGGCCATTCAAGTGCAAGACTTGAAAGAGATATCAACAATTGTAGAAGTGTGTCAAATGAACTTAAAATATCTTTAAAATGATATAGCTGACATATGCGTTTCACATTTGTGAGCAGAAGGCATCCCTCGCCTGACAGTGAACATCAGTGTGTCACGTGAGAAGTGTTATTGACATCAGTGTGTTCAGGGGTTCATCCGACATCAGGGTTATTAAACAACAGAAACTGAATGATCATCTATAAATAAAACACGGATTAGTATTCACAGTATGAATTACATAATCATTATTATTAAAGCTAGGAAAGTTATTTAGCCGAAAGCAGCGAGTGATTCTCTTCAGGTCATGACCTGTTATTGCAAGCCGCTGCGATATCCATATCAATATATACACTACTGGTCAAAAGTTTAAGATCAGTAAGATTTTTTTATGTTTTTAAAAGAAGTCTCTTCTGCTCACCAAGGCTGCAATTTTTTGATAAAAAATACACAAAAAACACAGTAATATTGTGAAATATTATGACAATTTAAAATTCCTTTTTTTATGTTAATATATATTAAAATGTAATTTATTCCTCTGAAAAAGCTGAATTTTCAGCATCATTACTCCAGTCTTCAGTGTCACATGATCCTTACAAATCACTCTAATATGATGATTTTATGCTCCAAAAACATGTATGATTATTATCCATGTTGAAAACAGTTTTTTACATTCTTATTTCAGGATTCTTTGATGAATAGAAAGTTCAAAGAACAGCATTTATTTAATTAGAATCTTTTCTAACATTATAAATGTCTTTACTGTAACTTTTGATCAATGTAACTCATCCTTGATGAATAGAAGTATTGATTTCTTATTTATTTCCCCCAAAAATAAAATACAAATTCTTACTGACCCCAAACTTTTTAAAGGGTAGTGTTTAATGTAACAAAAGCTTTCCATTTCAGATAAAAGCTGTTCTTTTGAACTTTCTATTCATCAAAGAATCCTGAAATAAAAATGTAAAAAACTGTTTTCAACATGGATAATAATCATACATGTTTTTGGAGCATAAAATCATCATATTAGAGTGATTTGTGAAGGATCATGTGACACTGAAGACTGGAGTAATGATGCTGAAAATTCAGAGGAATAAATGATATTTTAATATATATTAACATAAAAAAATCATTTTAAATTGTCATAATATTTCACAATGTTACTGTGTTTTTTGTGTATTTTTTATAAAAAAATTGCAGCCTTGGTGAGCAGAAGAGACTTCTTTTAAAAACAAAAAAAATCTTACCGACACTAATCTTTTGACCGGTAGTGTATATACACCATATTTTAATAAATTGTGCAGACCTAATGATTTGCGTGCTGTCTGAGCACAGACACACACACACACACACAGTGATGATGGCGGCGTAAAAGGTCCTGTTTGAGCATTCGGCACTCGCGTCTGAACGACGTCTACGAAGAGTGAGCGTTTGTGTTCTGTTGATCATCGCTGCTGTGATGTATTATTGTCCCTCGCCGGACACACACATTAGCGGAACCGTGTGTTTTACACGTGATTTTCAACGAACCAGATTATAGATGCGTCGTCAGATCTGAGATCTGACCCGGTGGAGAGCTGTGACGGCCCTATGCACACCGACAGCAGTGTTTGGGTCTACTGGAGGATTCTGGGAGAGCAGAGACGCGAGCAGGGCCGCTCACACACACACAACGCTCAAATCTTCCTATACACCTCTCTGAGTGCTTGATGTGGTTGAAGAGCGAGAAGCTTCGACAAAAGGACTTTCTAAAAACACGACAGTGAGACTGATCTCGTGTTACACACACAAAACACTTCATACACACACAAACACACCCTGGAATCTCATTACACTGCAAGTCAACGTGTACAAAAGCTCTTATCTAACCATGTAGAAACTGAACGCCTATAAAACCGCATGATTCCCAAAGGTCGAACTCGATCTCCCGGTGACCTCCGGATCCTCTCCCCACACACACACACACACACTTACTGTATAAGGGGAGTGGGAAGCGAGATCTTGGACACGACTTTGAGCAGGTGGCCGTTGTCGCGCCGGTTGATGTGTGAGATCTGTGTGTGCACCACCACGGCGTTCTTCTCGTGGAGCAGGTGAGAGAACGGGAAGGGTCTCGGGAGCGGGATACGAGACTCCACCTCGTGAAATATCCTGATCCTGACTGTCCAGCCAGCTGTCCTTCACAAAGTGGGAATCCCAAAACGTCCGATAGGAATCCATTGTGCCGATCTTCTCCTGACCCTAAAGCAGAGACGTCTGAGGCTAATCCCCTAGCGACGGGCGAGTGTGTGACGGAGGAGTCTCCGTGTTGGTAAACACACACGATTTCACATGGCAGGTCAAATCCCCCAAAAATCCCAGTGACAGAGCTGTGACTAATCCTCAAATCCTAAAAAATCCCAGTGATCTTAGAGAGGAAAGCAAAACTCTGTAGCCAAGAGATCCAAACAGGAGAGTTGTAAACCACAGGACTCTCGTTCACTTTCCCTCGCTCACTCCTGCTGGAAACTCATTAACAATTCCATGCTTCCGTGGCAACGATCCGCTGGGAAAAGGCAGGGCCTCATTAGCAAGTGAGAACAGAGAATAGCAGCGCTCCGGGGAGATCCTCTCTCTGTGTCTCTCTACCGCTCTCTCTGTGTCTCTCTACCGCTCTCTCTCTCTGTGTCTCTCTATCGCTCTCTCTGTCAATCCCACTTCCTGATTAGTGAACATGTGTGAGAGACGTCAGTAAAGGTGGAGTCACACGGCCTGCAGGTGAGTGAACACACACACACACACACACCCTTCCCCAGCCCGTCCGACCAGATTCCTGCTCCTCATAACTGTGAACGAGACCTTTAAACGCGTATAAATCATGAATGTGGCGTTTTTGTTTGGTTGGAGTAATTATTTTCTCTTCAGTCTCCATGATCACTACATTATTGATTAACTTCTCCTCCCACCCGCGCCTCGCCGTCCATCTTCATTCCTGAGCAAGCCATTACATGATTAACTCCTCATCAGAGCCGAGCACACACACACACACACACCTGTCACACAGACCTGGACTTATGTGCGCCATAGCGGTCAACCCTTCCGTTTTTTCCGGGTTTCTCATTTATATTAGCTCTTTTCCCGCTGCCTTCCCATTTTAGTATTTTCCCGTAAAATATCCCGTATTTTTACATTGTGACTGTGTGAGACGTACACGCTCGGATCTATTCGGCTTGAAGTCGTTCATCCTTGGACGCGGCGCGCGCGCACGCGGTCACAAAAGAAGCTGTACACAGCCATGAATCTATGTTTTATCTTGTTTTTAATTAACTTGTTTTTTGTTTGTTTTATTGTTTATTTGATTAATTTATTAATATTATCTAATATTTGTTATAACTTATTTGCATTTAAATCTATTTTTATTATTTATTTACTGATATAAACAATTATTTTTCATTTAAATGTTTCTTTTCATATCTATATTATTTTATTAATCCATTATTTATCTATATATTTAATAACTAAAGCACTGTATATTATTTATTTGATGATTTTGATCTAAATGTATAATTTTATTAATTTACTAATAGAATTTTTACTTTAATCGGTTATTTGTTAATCTATGTTATTCATTTTAATCTATACTTACTTACTTATATTATATTTAGTTTTAATCAATTTTTTTTTTCATTTTAATATTATTGTAATTTAAAATTTTAAAATGTATTATTGTAATTTTATATCTAATTATTTATTTTGACAGTTTTTACACTGGTTTTCTCTAAACTAAATCCCAGTGTGAAAATAAATCCTGCATTGTCATTTGCTCACATTTCAAGTTGAACAGGATCTGATCCGATCTTTAAATCTGTGGTATAAAATACCAATATCACCAAATTCAGCAGTCAAGATATTAATCTCTGGCAGGAAGTGATGATCAGAGCGAAGCACACATAAGCTATTGGGAAAGAGGGTTTCGCTTTACTTCACACACACACTCAGCTTTATGCATGTTAACCTGCTGCCACGGAGACCAAAGCATTATGCAAATCAGCTGTTATCTAGAGGCTCCGCCCACTGTGTCCTGTGAGCTTGAGCACTGATGCCTCATGGGAAGCGATTCGCTCATCTGATATAACCAGCAGTGTTAGTTAATGATCCAAAGACAATGTGTTTAACCAACAACTACGCTCTAAACATGACCTAATCCTGCTTTAGAAACGAACTATTACAACACACATTTACTGTAACATTTAGCAATATTATTGATCTCCTGCAATGACAGCATTATATGAGAACTGAACTGAGCTGACGATGACATCACGGTTTCTTCAGAACGGCTATATATGTATTTATAAATTAAGAAAATTAATAACTTTTTACAACAAAAGTGAAACATCACTGAACTAACTTAATCTGGACTGTGACGCTATTTGCTTTTACATAATTGCTTAAAATGGTTTTATTATTATTAATTGTATATTTGATGTTTTTATTTTGTATTTTATTAAATTTTTCTGTCAGTAATGCATAGTTTGTTTAACTGTATGTTTTATGTTTTTCTATTCTTGTGACGTGCTTTGAGATACTTTTTAAAAGGCACTATATAAAAAGTTTATTATTATATAAAAGTTTATTATTATTATTATATTATTCTATAAACAAACTTTGTTGCATTATTGTCACTGTAAAGCTGCTCTGAAACACTGTACTGTAAAAAGCGCTGTATAAATAAAGGTGCCTTGACTGATAGTCACTTCTCTTCGGTTCACCAAGGCTGCATTTATTTGATCAAAAACACAGTAAAAACTGAAATATTACTCCAATGTAAAACGGCTGTTTTTTCTATGTGAATATTACAGTAAAAAGCTGAATTTGCACTCCAGTCGTCAGGGTCACATGATCCTTCAGGAATCATTCTAATATGATGATTTGAATGGTTTCGAACGTTAGTTTTGTCTCCCTGTGCTTGCCGTACCTGAGAGCTGGTGTCAGTGATGGCGATGAGCAGCTTCTCTACGGCGCTCTGCAAGCGTGAGCTGATGCTCATCAGAAACTCCTCCATCTCCAGCTGGAGCTCCGCCCCGTGTAGCTGATGCAGAAGCCCCGCCCCCGGGATCTTCACCTCCGCTGAAAACATGCTGACGTCATCAGTGTCTGTGTACAGGACAGAGGAGATATTGTTATATTTATATCGTTTTTACCTCTTGTAAACACGACCACGTCCAAGTGATCCGAGGTAAAACTATATAAATACCGTTTGTTTTCTCTCACAAACCACTCATTTAGTTTCTTAGGCCATCAATGTGTACTAACATTCACGATTCATTAAATCATGTCTGATTTGGACTTCTCTGTGCATGCTCTTTGAGGTGAACCCTCTAAACCTGCATTATATGACTGAAAGACAATAACAGTTTGACCTAAAAATATCAAAATTGAAAATACTGCGGAAACAAAGACACCTATATCTTGGAGGCCCTTGAGGTATGATAAAACGTATCAAAAATTTATTTCAAAGTGAACTATCCCTTTAAATTTTGAAAACATTTTAATTTTGAAAGGTAAAAAATGTACATTTTGATTCCCGGAGGCGTTTAAATGACGCCTCCTGATAGTTTGGCTATCACTAATAAAGCATGATATGGTTTGCAAATGATGTTTTGGTGAGACATAAGAGACAGCCGATTAAGACGAGCAGAAGAATGGATGAAATCACAAAAAATAGTTTTGGGTGTCGAGTTACAGGAGGAGTCGATCACATGACACGAGACGGCCCTTAACACACCCTAGCACCGGTCACATGACCTCGCCTCAACAGTACACAAAACATCTCTATGCAAAGACAATGAGTCAACAGAGAGGGACAAACGAGACAGACAGGATCTGCTGTGGCTTCACTGGTTCCTACATATCAATTAAACGGTCCTGTCATCTGTTATTAAACCACTTTGATCAACTTTAGTGTCACGTCCTTCTTTACACCTTTACTAAACCGCACAACAACGTTTAAAACTCACCCACTTTCATGTCTGAAAGCCTTCTGTTTGTGATCCGATGTGGATTCGGATCACTGTATAAGGCAGAAATATTTACACACTGTAAATATTGTAAATAATGTGTGCTAACCATGTCGCTTGAAGACATCAGACAAAGCATAAAGGCCATCACAATCATGTTAGTATTGTGTGTGTCAGTGGGTCTCGTGTCTTTATACCAGACTGCCTGATATCATATTTAGCTCTGCATGTGTCCTAAAGTAAAACAGTAGAGCGTCCTCTGTTTCTCTGGCTGATGATGTCACTTAAATGTGAATTGTAAACATACTGTCCTGTAAGTAAATAAACAGAAGCGCACTTATTCAGCCACGTATGTTTCTCTTTCTTTTGAGAAATAACAGTAAACCGCTTTATTTCTGTGTGTCTAATGTACAATATTGACACATGATAATTCATTATGATCTTTTTTACTATAAACCTGTGGAGAATCATCAGCGCTTGGGTTTTAAATATTCCAGTAATGCCAGCAAACCGACGCTTTTATCATGTTTGCTTGCGATCTCGCTGTTTCCACTGATTTATTTCTGATAAACTTCTGTTTGTTGGTGCAATGATGTGTGTGTGTGTGTGTGTGTGTGTGTGTGTGTGTGTGTGTGTGTGTGTGTGTTGCGTGTGTTTAGTGAAGCGCTGCGGCTCGGCGTTGGAAACGCAGCATGTTTTGCGCTTGGTGCTCCAGGTCCGAGGTTATTAGCCCCGCCCACCCGCCCGGCGGAGGAAACACAGCTGAGTGACTGACATTTATTATGAAGTGACGTCATTGTTGATTATAAAGCTGAAGAAAGATCCCTGATGATTTAGAATGAAATAAAAGGCAAATGAACAGGTGAAAGGGTTTGAGATGTGTCTGACCTCCAGCAGGTCCCGCTCTGACCCGCTCCGCTGGGGTCATGTGATCCGGACTGGCCTCCGCTGGGGTCATGTGACTCGGACTGGACTCCAGCATGGCCTCCACATGGCTGATGGTCTCCTCCGCGGCCGCTGTGGTCTTCAGCACCTCCTGCAGAACCTGAACCAGACGAGCGTCGCCTCACGCAGCAGATCCCTGAGGAGAACAACACTGATGACTGAGAGATCTGTGTGTGTGTGTGTGTGTGTGTGTGTGTGTGTGTGTGTGTGTGTGTGTGTGTGTGTGTGTGTGTGTGTGTGTGTGTGTGTGTGTATGATTATCTATTTATCTGTATGTTTGTAAATCCATCAGTTTTAACTTCTTCATGAGCTCTAATTATTCCTCACCGCTCTGTGATGATGTCATCAAATGCGAGCTCTGGGTCAGATGACTGTGATGTCACGCTCCTTCCATGACCTTTGCCCTTTATCACCTCCTCCTCCTCTTCTTCCTCCTCCTCTTCCTTCTGGAGTTTATGCACAGGCAGAAAAGAGATGGCATATAAGAAGCCCGTCATTGAAGCTCAAACTCTTTCAAACAGTCTTTCTATTGAGGTGCGTTTGTCAGGCCGAGCACAACGGACACACAGAGTCAAACACAAACACACACACACACACCACACGGGGCTTTCACTGCTGCCATAGCAACAGCTGCACCTGAGAGGATAGATAGAAAGGTTTGTAAGGTGACAGACGCCACCTGGTGGAGGAGGACAGTAAACACACACACACACACACACTGTACTGATGTGCAATATAGAATACCACACACACTCACGTTTACTTCGCTATCTAAATGGTACTGAAAATAAATCACACTGTATATTCTCTCCCCTTACACTAAACCTACCCCAAAACCTGCCCATCTCACACACACACATACACAAACCTACCCCAAAACCTGCCCATCTCAACACACACACACTAATCCGACCCCTGAACCTACCCATCACACACACACACACACACACTAATCCGACCCCTGAACCTTCCCATCACACACACACACACACACACACTAATCCGACCCCTGAACCTACCCATCACACACACACACAAACACACACTAATCCGACCCCTGAACCTACCCATCACACACACACACAAACACACACTAATCCGACCCCTGAACCTACCCATCACACACACAGGTCTTCGAGTTCAAGGCAAAATGGATCAGAGTGTTAAACTGATACAGTAATTAACTTAATTTAATTAACTTAAAGTTTGTATTAAGAATTAAAATGAACAAAATCCATAATAACAGTGTTCAGAACAGTGATTTCTGCACCGAGTGTGTCCTTGTGTGTGTGTGTGTGACCCGTGCGTGAGCTCACCTCGGCCTCTTCATCTCTGATCGTCTGCACAGCGGTGCTCGTCTCTCTGGCCTGTTTGCTGATGCGTGTGTGTTCGGTCTGCTGGGCGAACTCCACCGACATCTGCACGATCACCTGACACACACGACACACACACATCATCAAGCCCTCAGTCAAGACAAGCTATCGAGAGCAAACTCATCAAGGCACATTTTAAACAAATACATTTCATCTAATGAAGCGTACTGTAGAGTGTATACTTCAATAACCCAAACAGTGCTGTAAAGGACGTGTGTGTGTGTGTGTGTGTGTAGAGCACCTTAGCGATCTCCTCCTCCAGCTGCTCCTGCTGGTGTTTCTCCTGTCCGCGTCCGGGAGGAGATCCGGGCCGTCGCTCCCGATCCGTCTGCTCCTCACACCAGCTCTCGCACGGGGCTTCCTGACCGGCCTGCAGCTCACGCCACAGACCTGACCCAGCGATCACAGAGACACGCTCCTCGTCCTGAGAGACGATCAGAGAGTCACGTGAGAGAGTGTGTGAGAGAGTGAGTGAGAGTGTGTATGAGAGAGTGAGTGAGTGAGTATGTGTGTGTGAGATGTCCGCTCATGCGTGAGGTTGTGTTGCGTAACACCCTGACTGCTCGGCTCTGAGATGTAGGGCGGCTCGCACTGACGGACTTCACAGTGAATCACAGAGAAACTCAGAGGTTAGACTGACCTGACGCCGTTCAGCTCGCTCGTCTCCGGTCAGGGGCGCACTGGCACTCGGCACGCTGGGAGGAACACACACACACACACAACACTGAGTGAATATCAGCAGAAACATGGACCTCAATCATATCCCAGAGTTTGTGAGGGAACGGCAAGGCATGTTAAGAGTTAATAAGCTCATTGCATCACTTAATAAAAGTTTGTGTTCACATAATATGTGTGTGTGTGTGTACTGTGTGTAATTATTTTGCATATATAAATACACACACATGCATATATATACTTAAGAAAAATGTGTTATATATATAAATAATATAAATGATGTATAAATATGTATACAGTATATACATTATATTTCTTAAATGTATACATGCATGTGTGTGTATTTATGTATACAAAATAAGTATACAAAGCACACACACACATATATTATGTGAACACAAACTTATATTTTGGATGTGATTAATCGTTGCCCAGCACTCATTGTATTTGTTTATCTGTCGTGTGATTATTAACCCTCATCAGTGAACCGTGAACGTGTTGTTAAATGATTGAAATATGAACTGAATCTCGGGGGAACTTGTTAGTTCAGTTCGCTTGGGAATCGCTGGCAAAAATAATCTTCAAAAACACACACAAATATATTAATAAACTTCATACGATGACTGTTAACATCACAGAAGGATTATAAAATATTATAAATAAATATCAAGAATAATAACAATAAATAATATGACAAACTAGAAAGAAAAGGATACATTATGTTTTGCATTGAAACAAAGAGTGATGAGAATTCGGTGGGTGAAATGTGTTTAATTGTCTTGCGTTGTTTTGGACACAATGATGTTTTAAAAACATATTCTGTCATGTTCCAGGTTTGAAACTTCAGCCCCGATTACATATTATTTTGGAGAGAAATAAAACCCAAATACGCATGAATTAAAACAAACCAAGACAGTATTTTACGACATGATAGTCTTCCTCAGTTGTGACATACTCTTTAGTGTGTAGTTTACCATATAAATTAATAAAATCTTCAAACGCCAGAGGTATTTTTATAAAGAATATGCATTTCACTCTATTTTTCTCCAAAAATAATGTCAGGAACGGGAGACTTTAGATGGTGAAAGAGAGTGGACACGAGATGACAGACCTCAGGAAAGGCTTTATAAATATATTCCTACTAAATTATCTTTCAAAAGTGTCTTTCCTTTTCCTTTCCTGTATTTGTCATATTCTGGCTTAAAGGAGCTATGTGCAAGATTGTGGCCAAAACTGGTACTGCAATCACTTTCAAATTACTGTAGTGTGACAGAGCAGAGAGAGACGAGCGCTCGCGTGTGTTTTACACACTCCTGATGTCTGAGGTGAAGCTCAAGCGCTGGAAGTGTTGAGTTATGACCCCAGAGGCCTTTAGTTTTCAGCCTTTAGTGTGTAAATGTAAAACTGACAGCAAGTGAAGTTCCTGGCCTTCGTATAAATGCCCAGTGGAGCGACAGAGAAACTCTGACTTTAATTAATACAATTAATAACGGATGTCGGAGTCGGATGAACCCCTTAGATTAAGAGTCTCAATAACTTTCCTGTTCACGGTTCTCTGATGTTGCTTACATGAAAAAATGATATCTTGATATTCTCTGGGTTTTTATCGATAACTATAATTATACGATATTTGGCTGAGTGTGTAATTCTACTGGTACTTTGGCAGGTTTACGACTCATTAACAGCTGACTCATAAAGTTTTTATACTCTCCCTATTCTGGCCAGTTCACAGCCGTGACAGAAATGATCTTTTCCAATAAGTTTACATTGATTTTTAACTTTCATGGGCAATTTTTACTTTATAAAGCCATTTTTCAACCTAATTAAAAGTTTATATCATCTTTTATGTACAATTATTTACATTTAATCATTAAAGGGGTGGCACATGGATTATGACAGGTCAGATCACCTGTCAATCAAACTCCCTGTAATGGGTGAATTTGGAGCGGATGGAAGTGTGTGCTACTGTATTGCGTGATGATGAAGATGTTTACCGGCACAGCCCTGCCTAAAGGAAGTGTGTGTTTCTGTATTGCGTGATGTTTAGGCTCAGCGCCTCACTGTGCCCCAGAGATGATGACGAGGGCTCACCTGGAGATCTCCTCGGCGCCGAGAGTTCCTGCAGTCTCTGCTGGAGGAGGAGGATCTCAGAGGTGAAGCGCTCCTGCGTCTCCTGCTTCTGCTGCTGGTAGAAGAGCTTCAGCCGCTCGATCTCGTGTCGGTGAGTCTCCTCCAGCTGAGCCCAACTCTCCTGAAACTCCGCCTTCAGCTGCGGGACCGTCGGCTCGCTCGGCTCTGCGGAACCAGAACAAATACGGTCAGTTTATACTTTTGCAATCACATAGAACTTTTTTTTTTCAAGGAACCTACTTCACAGTTTTCATTCTCAAGCTACCAGACAGTTTTGTGTGAATGAGCGGCTGCATTAAAAGGCAGGGTGGGCAGTTTTTTCCCAAATTTGTTTAAACTCTTTATATAAGTGCTCTGATAAAGGAGTGTAAAAATCGAGTGTTTGTAGTCGTCTCAGGCTCAGTGCACAGCTACTCTTTACATTTGGAACGAGTGCAATGATTGGCTGGGTGACTGTCACTCGCCCTCGCTACCATAGCTACACCCCTGCTGACACAGGAGCCGCCCACATGCGCGCCCGGTCGACTCACTCATTTCGAAAGAGGAGAGGCACGTACCGGCGGAAGCTAGGAACTCTCACAATTATGGCAGAGAAAGAGCAGTCAAATGGCAATTTTCCAGCTCGACTCGACTCGCCTTTATTTGGTTTTCCACCTTGTAAAAGTTGTACCTGTACCTGCTTTGGGTACTTTTTTTGTACCACCTCCGGCGAGGTTCTGAGCGAGCTGAGGCAAGCCGAGGTGATACTAAAATGTGATGTGAAAACAATGCCGACTGCTGATTGGTCAGAGAGAATCATCACCATTCACTGTGTCATCATTGCCAGATGGAGTCTCCAGAATAACCCCGCCATGTTTAAATAGTTTGGCCAGAGATAGTTACTTAACTTACTACTATTATTATGGCAACTCGGAAGAATACGCCGTGGTCAAAGAGGAGGTGCAGACTTTCCTTTGTTTGGTGGCCAAAGAGAGGATCCTGCGAGAGCTGGATAGGGCAACGAGGAACGAAAGGCGTCGCTATGACAACCGGCAAGTATTTGTGGCGGTACAGTCTGCAATAGGAAAACGGAACGAAAAGCGAGGCAAGCCGAGTCGAGCTGGTACTGGTAATGGAAAAGCACCAAACGTTCCCAGTACCTGCATATACAGGCAAACAGGACCAACACAGGTGATGTCACTCCTGGGGGCGTGGCTTTGGAAGGAGTTTTCTGTTGGAAACGCTCAAAATCCAGCAGTTTTCTGCAAGTTTCTCAAACTTACCTACCCTGCCTTTCAGGGTTTTCTGTGTCATGTAAACGGCCCCTAAGTTAAAAACTAATGATCTTTGCAACAAAATTCAATCAAAACTAACTTTAGCTGGACAATAACTTTAATTTCCTATCATCACTGTAAAGCTGCTTTGAAACAATCTATACTGTTAAAAGCACTATAAAAATGAAGGTGACTACAGAGTTCTGTGTTTGTTTGTGTTTATCAGCTTCAGCTTTTTCTAATTTCAATTGGACAGTTTTGAACTAAAGGTGCAGTCTGTACGAATGACTAGTGGTCGAGATTCGAGTACTGCAGTCCATGAAATTTCAAATCTCAGGGGGACTTTAAAGGGGTCGACTGACAAAAAAAGTTTGTGTATCCCTGATTTATAACATTACTATCACATGGGTTAGCAGAAATAACATATAGCCATTTTCGCTGATAGCGTTAACCATAATCGTTTGCATTAGTGTGGGTTAAACAGAGCCGTTTCACAGCGTCTCTCTCTCTTTCATGTTGAAGGGTCTGTTAATAATAGATCTGAGACACCGGGGCTCGTTTCATGTTCACTGACCTGCGGACGGAGCGCTGACGCCCTGTTGCTCCTGCTCTCGACTGCGCCGCTCCTGCTCATGTGTGTCCATGAGCAGCTCCAGCTGCGCCGCGTGGATCTGTGAGAGACTGATGCGCTGAGCCTCCAACTGCAGACGGCACTCATCCTACACACACACACACACACACACAGCATGAAGGATAGCGGACACACAACTGATGTCATAGTGATGCCCATCTGGTGAATTAAATGTGCATATATTGATGCTGAAATACATCAGGGACAGGAATAATACACTCATGTTCAAAAGTTTGGGATAAGTAAGAAAATTAAAGAAATGATTACTTTTATTCAGCAAGGTCTCATTAAATCGATCAAAAGTGACAGTAAAGACACTTATAATGTTACAAAATATTATATTTCAAATAAATGCTGTTCTGACTCAAGAATCCTGAAAACTATTTATCAAACAATCCAGATAATAATCATAAATGTTTCTTGATCATCAGATCCTCATATTAGAGTGATTTCTGGAGGATCATGTGACACTGAAGACTGAAGTAATGATGATAAAGATCACAATGAATAAATTACACTTTACTGGATATTCACATAGAAAACGGTTCTTTTGAATATATTTAAGAAGGGTGTTTCTAATCAAATAAATATTAATCCTACCGAATCCCAAACATCTGAACGGAAGTGTAAGTGGATGAAACATTATTTTCTGAATCAGCTAATGGTGTGAGTCTGGGGGCGGGCCTTTCTGTTTGACCGACCAATGACGAGAGGCCGGGAAAGAAAAGGCAGCAGGAAAACCTGCTTGGAAACAATCAGTATTTCTGCAAAAACCCTGTTTGGAGCTCCTAATCTCACATCATCATGAGTGTGAGGTATCGCCTGGACATCATGCGAGTCTTTATCTGGAACAATGATCTGAGAGAAGAGTTCAGATGAGCCCATCACACACACACACACACACATCTGTGGTTTAGCATATCATGAGACTGAGAGGCTCTTTTATCCAAGACACAAAGAGTCCCGTACGGATTGATGTGATGACATCAGCTACAGGCACAGATGAAGCATTTTAATGACCATCACAGGAATATGGAGATCGATAATCAATTAATGTCAGAGAAAACTCTGCGGCCCGTTTGTTCACAGGAAATACAGGCGATGCTTTTAATAGCAGGCGTTTTGATAAATGTCACAGCTATCGCACTAATACCGAAAGCCAAATTCAGCTAATAGCTCTTAAGAGCAGTCTGAGACGCACACACACTCGAGACACGTCGACAGACTCTGGAGAAAAGGTTATCGGAGCACGTTTAATTAAAACATTTTGAAAGAAAAATCAGGTTATATTCAATGTGTTGCTTGCTGATACTTATATTTGTTCAATTTACTAGCAATTGAAACTTATTTCAAAGCAGAGCTGAAGGATTCTGGGTAAACGGAGATCACGATTCTGAACAGACAACTAAACAAAAACATGTAAGTTACTAGAGGTTCTGACAAAATGTTCATTCCTGCAGTAAAAATATATATATATAGATTATAAATCCAAATTTGTTTGCTCAATATTGAAATAAAGATTATTATAGGTTGGTGATATGATCAAACTCTTATTTTACAATGCGAATAATGTTAAATTATTAATAAATTATCAATACTTAATTACAAAACTAATACTAGGTTAATTAATACTCAAAGTAAAAGAAAAAGGAAACAATAAGAACAAATAAACTAAATTACAGACAAAATCTACAGAACAACAATATAAATTAAATAAAGAGTGCTTTAGGTTTTTCAGGAAGATAAGCAACAGCCTACAGCAAAAACTGAATAAAGTAATCACATATAAAATAACACCGCTGCATGCATTAAATATAGACTAATTTGTGTTAAAATCAGTTTATTCATTGAAGATCAGTGAGTGATTTTATCATTAATGACTGACGCAGGTTTATTAGGCTACTATCACTTTAAGAGCAGATCCAATGTACCGTTACACATGCGCTTTTCCTCACTGTTTACATCACGAACAACATGACAGATGTGTTCGCAAGGATGCTTAAAACGGCATTTCAACATATTTGTGTGTAGGTTAAAGAGTAACTAAACACTTAACCAACTTTTTTTAGTTAATGATCTGTTAGAATGAAGCTTCATAAATGCTGTTCATTGATTCAAGTACATTTTTTGACAATTGGCAATAAAGTCTTTTAATTTTCAAATATATGGTGTAAAAACGTCTGAGTGCTGCCCTCTTCAGGTTAAACGGAAAGCTCCTGCAGCAGGGGTACTCTCTGACGTAGAGAATCTCTCTGACACTGACTCTGTTACGACTGCCTGGTGCCAACTCACCACGCCTTGGCAGACCCTGGTATAAAAGCATCTGGTTCCGTCAAAACTACTCTTAGCGAGTCAGGAGTTGGATTTATGAGTATTTAAAACGATCAGGATAGCATCATGAGAACCCGAACTCGAAAGATGGACTAATCATTTCTCTTTCCGGTGCTGACAGCATAGACTATATGGGACTGACAGGAAGAACGAAAGACTCGGTCCCGGCCGAATCTCGAGAGATGAGCTAATCTTTATTCTTTCCGGTACTGCTGTGCTATATCGCACAGCCGCTTCCTTTCGGTCGCCCATGTTATGGTGTCGTTCACACCAGACGCGGGAGCGTCGCGGCGAGGCGCAGCCGGCCCGCGCCGTGAAGCGCCAGTTTCGGCGTCTAGTCTTTTCCGGGAGCCGAGTGATACGCGTCAATTGCGGAAGGAAGTTACACCAAGACACACTCGACCATCTGGTAAATGTAATGCAAGATTTTCGTAAGTAGCCTACTAGATGTTTTGGAATATTTAACATGACATTTTAATTATATAATGATGAAATGAATGAAATGATTCGATAAAAGATTAGTTCATTTTGCTGAACGAGACTCAAAGATCCGAGTCAGTAAAATGATCCGAAACTTCCCACCACTACAGCTGTCAATTAATCCATCACTGCGGGTCTCATGTGCACGCTCCCTGCTCAGCCCCGCCCTTGGCTCGTCCCCTCTGTCTCCGCTGGGGTCTGCCCACTTTTTTAGCATTTTTTCAAATTTTGCCAGAGGGTGGAGTCAGGCTTTGACCAGGGGTTTAGTTACACTTTAAGGACCATTTAGGTGCATGTGTGAAGCCCATAGTATAGTTCTCTTATGAGGAGGCCAGCGAGGGAACTTTTGATGAGATTGTTTAATATCAAGCATGACCAGCAGTTTAGCAACAATAGACGGCATTACAACACTTAATTATTTGTCTGATTTGGATCTCTCTGGGTCAGAACGCACATCTTCACTGTGATCGGGGATAATAGGTGTAATAGACATAGAGCCGAACCGCTGTCATTTAGGACTAGGATCATGTGGGTGTTTTAACTTTTAATCGCACAGCTCTATTTCAAAGTAAATCATGAACCATTTCTTTCAGTGTAAGTCTCCTAAACTGTTGAGCTGCATCTATAGGATGAAGAACAGCATGAGTTTGATTTGCACAGACAGACAATTACTTACATGCTCAGCGCCGTCCATTTCCAGAGGCAGAATCACACGCGAATCTGTGACAGCGTCTCCATCGACCTGAGCATCTCGCGTCTCATGCTGCAGAACACACACACACATCACG
Source organism: Hybognathus amarus (assembly GCA_030378365.1). Classification (NCBI taxonomy): domain Eukaryota; kingdom Metazoa; phylum Chordata; class Actinopteri; order Cypriniformes; family Leuciscidae; genus Hybognathus; species Hybognathus amarus. The sequence continues at coordinate 269,827 of JAQIUQ010005083.1, forward strand.
GAGAGAGATTAACTCATGAACACACAACCGTCCTGTAGGTGAGGACGCAGCATCAATTCTAGCAACACATGACATGTATTAAAAACAAACTCGTTCAGAAAGCTGCATGATTACGACATCAAATGCATGAGCTCATTAGCATATGGCACCCACATTTACATATCAACACCAGTATTCAGAAACTTCACTGAAGTATAGTCATGTAAATGACATCAATATGCAGATGTTAGACGATCATAACAACAGTCATTCGCAAAATATTTAGGATAAAGGACCACAAAACAATTGGTTCAAAAAAACGGTATTTCTCAGCCCATTTAAAGCAACTAATCCTACTTAAGGACCATTATGATTTGTTGCCATGTGACATTCATTTGCAACAAAACAAATAAAAAAAATCACTCAATGTGAAGAAACTTGTTCATGGTAATATATGAAGAGTTCAGATGCAAAAGCCTCTAAGTGCCATTTGAAATTTTCTTCTAAAATGATCATTTTTATCAAGCTTCTATATTTAAGTTCAGTAATTTCACTTAAATGACAATGAAGATTACCTATTAATTGTCATTTAAGTGAAATTACTGAACTTAAATATACAAGCTTGATAAAAATGGTCATTTTAGAAGAAAATTTCAAATGGCACTTAGAGGCTTTTGCATCTGAACTCTTCAAATATACTTCCATTAATTTAGGCTGAATTCTTTAAAAACCTTCAATAATTACTGACTAATGAGTATTTGTTTACGGTGTAATTAAATAAAACTCATCCATCCACATTAGCATAATGATAATAGTGCACATGTGCTTAGTTGTCATTAAAATTATAAATACCATAACATAGCAAAAAGCCTTTTAATGTGCAATGGAAACAAGCAAACGAACATCTTTTTTCTTCTGCTTTCAGGGGCCATGTGACCTGCGTCTGTTTTAGTGAGATTCCCCATAAATGGTCTTTAGGGAAAGTGTAAATGAAGAGCGTTTCCATCAGAGCTGCTGAGATCAAAGAGTGTTTCACACACAAGGAGAATAAAGCTCATCTGTCTCTCTCTCTCTGCTATAGCACAATCTCTCTCGCCCCTCGCTCCCCTGCTCTGTGTCCGAACCGCAATAATCCCTGGTTCTTTCTCGCTCGCGTTAAGTGCCCTCGATGCGCATCGATTCCTCCCACAGTTCTGCACAGATATATAATACCGTCTACCGATAAAACAGCAGCTTTCTAAACGCAGTGCAGATGAAAACCAACTGTTGCATCATGAGCACGAGCGCTGTGTTTAATCATCATGAAGCGGTAGCATGTTGCTTACCTGCTGCGTGAGGCTGAAGGAGACCGCGAGCTGCTCCTCACGAGTGTGTGCGTGTGTGTGTGGAGCGAGCCGGCTCGCTGTAGTACTCGCAGGCGTCTCTCTCTCCCTCCCTGATCTGATGTGTGTGTGATGCGTCTCCAGCCCACCAGAAACACTGCAGTCCCGAACCGGCGCTTTATTTCTGCGCTCCAGCTCGTCTGACAGGCGTTTAGCATCCGTTTCCGCTCAGCGAGAGGCGCTCGGCTAAACTCTTCTTCTCTTTCTCGACCGCCTCGAGCTTCTCCATCAGCTCAGTCGTGTGTTTTTCACTCCCGTCCGGCTCATCGCGTCTCGTTCTCATCTCGACGAGTTTCTTCTCGAACTCCTCGGCTTCTCTGATCAGGCGCTCCTCGAGTTGTGTTTTAGCGTTCAGCCATGAACACGTACTCGTCCTTCAGCTCCTGGAAGTTCACCTGGAAGTTCCTCTCGGCGAAGGAGAAGGTGTTCCTCTGCGTGTCGATCTCGTCCTGAAGCTCCTGGAGTCGCGCGGACGCCTGCTCGTTCTCCAGCGTCAGCTTGTTGATCTGCTCCAGGAGATTGTTGATTTCGCTCTGTCTCCGTCGCTCGAGCTCCTCTGAGTTTCCGCTTTCCTCGTTGTGTTTCAGCGCCTGAAGCAGCGCGACTCTCTCGCTCTCCGCCGACGCTCAGCTTGTCCTCGTAGCCGTGGATAGCCTCGCGGTGTCTCACGCTCATCTCGTCCCGCAGGTTCTGCACGTTGAGCTGGCCTTCCCGCTGAAGGTCGTCTCGGAGTCGGGAAAGCTCTTCCTCGTGGCTGAACAAGAGTTGCGTTCGGAGTCGCTCCAGTTCAGATTCCTGCGACTCGGCCATGCGATCCAACACCGCGTCTTTTTCCCGCTCTAGCATGTCGAGTTTAATCTTATAGTTCGTAATCTCTGATTCATGTTTGACCTCGAGCTCGACGTTAGCCGCCTGCGCGGCATCAAGCGCGTCACGTAGGCTCTGCACCTCACTGACCTCTGACCTCACACTCCGTAACTCGTTATGTAAACGCTCAACTTGATGCGCCAGACTGAGTTTCTCCTCGCTCATCCGCGCTAACTCCTGCTCCGCTTTCTCTCGTAGCACTAGCGTCTCCTGCAGCTTCTGCTGGAGCTCGATGACCCTCACGTTCAGGACGTTGCTCTGAAACACCTGACCTTTGAACTTCTCAATCTCGGATTGGTGCTCCTGAACGATTTTCTCCACTTCGGCGCGACTTTGCTCTCGGATTCGGTCCACTTCGGCCGCGTGTTGAACCCGGAGCTCGTGTTTCATGGCCACGATCTGCTCCCCGTACATCTCGTCGAGTTCGGCTCGCAGCGCGTCGCGCTCTGATTGGCTGCCGTGATGATGGCAGCGCTGCTGAAGATCCTCCACGGTTTTCATGAGCTGCAGGATTTCTCCCGAAGACATGCGCTCCTTCTGCCTGGACACGGTCAGCTCTCGTTCGCAGATGTCCAGCTCTTGGGCTTTCGCAGACAAACGCCTGTTCGCTTCTTCCACCTGTTGTTTGCTGGTCAGAAGCTGATCCTGAAGTTGCGTTATCGACTGCTGATGCTCCGCGATCAGGCGCTGATGATGTTCGGTGTTCAGCAAGTCCTTATCTCGTAAACTCAGCGCAGACGATTCTTCGGATTGTGTGCGGAACTGATGACAGAGAAAACGGCATGTTTTTATTTCAAACAAGTTGCATTTAATTTTATTAGACAAAAACTGAGACCACACTATTCAGTCAAGGGGTTTTCACAGTTAATTTGGTGTAAAACAACAGCCTTATACCTCCTTTAAAAACATTTAGCAAATATGCTAATGCAGGAAATATGATAATACGTGACAGTGCGTTATAGCTATTTTATAATTATTGTTACAATCATAGTCATCGTTTCATCGTTATAGCTATTTTATAATTATTATTGCAATCATAGACATCGTTATAGCTATTTTATAATTATCATTACAATCAGTAGTCATCGTTTCATCGTTATAGCTATTTTATAATTATCATTGCAATCATAGACATCGTTTCATCGTTATAACTATTTTTATAATTATTGTTACAATCATAGACATCGTCATAGCTATTTTATAATTATCGTTACAATCATAGTCATCGTTTCATCGTTATAGCTATTTTATAATTATCATTGCAATCATAGACATTGTTATAGCTATTTTATAATTATCGTTACAATCATAGTCATCGTTTCATCGTTATAGCTATTTTATAATTATCATTACAATCATAGTCATCGTTTCATCGTTATAGCTATTTTATAATTATCATTGCAATCATAGACATCGTTTCATCGTTATAGCTATTTTATAATTATCGTTACAATCATAGTCATCGTTTCATCGTTATAGCTATTTTATAATTATCATTGCAATCATAGACATCGTTTCATCGTTATAGCTATTTTATAATTATTGCTACAATCATAAACATCGTTTCATCGTTATAGCTATTTTATAATTATCGTTACAATCATAGACATCGTTTCATCGTTATAGCTATTTTATAATTATCGTTACAATCATAGTCATCGTTTCATCGTTATAGCTATTTTATAATTATTATTGCAATCATAGACATCGTTATAGCTATTTTATAATTATCATTACAATTATAGTCATCGTTTCATCGTTATAGCTATTTTATAATTATCATTGCAATCATAGACATCGTTTCATCGTTATAACTATTTTTATAATTATTGTTACAATCATTAGACATCGTTATAGCTATTTTATAATTATCGTTACAATCATAGTCATCGTTTCATCGTTATAGCTATTTTATAATTATCATTGCAATCATAGACATCGTTATAGCTATTTTATAATTATCATTACAATCATAGTACATCGTTTCATCGTTATAGCTATTTTATAATTATCATTGCAATCATAGACATCGTTTCATCGTTATAGCTATTTTATAATTATCGTTACAATCATAGTCATCGTTTCATCGTTATAGCTATTTTATAATTATCATTGCAATCATAGACATCGTTTCATCGTTATAGCTATTTTATAATTATTGCTACAATCATAGACATCGTTTCATCATTATAGCTATTTTATAATTATCGTTACAATCATAGACATCGTTTCATTATTATAGATATTTTTATAATTATCGTTACAATCATAGACATCTTTATAGCTACTTTATAATTATCGTTACAATCATAGATATCGTTTCATTGTTATAGCTATTTTATAATTATTGCTACAATCATAGATATTGTTTCATTGTTATAGCTATTTTATAATTATCGTTATAATCATAGCAATCATTTCATCGTTATAGATATTTTTAGAATTATCGTTATTATCATCGTTACACTTTTTTGCATAATTATCGTTACAATCAGTCATCAAATTAAAAAAGGTAATTGCGATTTTCTAACAATTCTCACTTTTTCTCAGAATTGCGAGATTGTACTTTTGACAACACTACTACCCCTTTTCCACCAAAGCATTTGGAGAGCCGGTTCATCAGTGAACTCTCACCCTCTCGGCTTCACTCAGCCTCTCCTGAAGCTGTGTGATCAGTATCAGCTGCTCCTGTGTCTTCTCCTGATGACCTCTGACCTGCGCGTCCCTCTCGTCGAGCTGCTGCTGGTACAGCGTGATCTTCTCCTGATGACCTTTGACCTGCGCCTCCCTCTCGTCGAGCTGCTGCTGGTACAGTGTGATCTTCTCCTCGTGACCTCTGACCTGCGCATCCATCTCTTCTAGCTTCTCCTGGTGACCTCTGATCAGCGCGTCCCTCTCGTCGAGCTGCTGCTGGTACAGCGTGATCTTCTCCTGGTGACCTTTGACCTGCGCCTCCCTCTCGTCGAGCTGCTGCTGGTACAGCGTGATCTTCTCCTGGTGACCTTTGACCTGCGCCTCCCTCTCGTCGAGCTGCTGCTGGTACAGCGTGATCTTCTCCTGGTGACCTTTGACCTGCACCTCCCTCTCATCCAGCTGCTGCTGGTACAGCGTGATCTTCTCCTGGTAAAGCGTGATCTGCTGACGGGCCTGGAGAAGATCTGAGGCGGTGGAGCTGATGCTGGAGCTCCTCAGGATCTCCCCGGCCTGCAGCTGGAGGAACAACGAGACACTCAGGGTATTGACCAATACAATACAGAACAACAGTAAACCTCAGACGTTATAGTTATCATAAGTCATTTTTAGAATTATCATTAGTTATTGTTACAGTTAAAGTTATTGTTAGTTATTTTTAGCAATATCGTTCAGTTATAGTTATCTTGTAGTTATTTTACAATTATCGTTACAGTTAGTTATAGTTATAGTTATTTTTAGAATTATCGTTAAAGTTTGTTATTATAATTATTTTTTAGAATTATCGTTATAGTTATCGTTACAGTTATTTTTAGAATTATCGTTACAGTTATAGTTATCGTTACAGTTATAGTTATCGTTACAGTTATTTTTAGAATTAACATAAGTTATTTTTAGAATTATTGTTATAGTTATCATTACAGTTATTTTTTTAATTATCGTTACAGTTGTAGTTATCGTTAAAGTTACTTTTAGAATTATTGTTACAGTTATAGTTATCGTTAGTTTTTTATAATTATCATTAAAGTTATAGTTATCGTAATAATTCTTTTTAGAATTATCATTAAAGTTAGTTAGTATTTTTATAATTATCGTTACAGTTATTTTTAGAATTATCGTTAGTTATAGTAATCGTTAGTTATTTTTTAGAATATTCATTACATTTAGTTATTGTAAAAAAAAATTTAATTATCGTTAGTTATTTTTAGAATTATCGTTACAATACATTATAATAATCGTTAGTTATTTTTAGAATTTAGAACCATTAGAAATATCGTTAGTTATAATTATTGTTACAGTTATATTTTTAATTATTGCAGTTATAGTAATCGTTAGTTATTTTTAGAAATATCGTTACAGTTATAGTTATCGTTACAGTTATTTTTAGAATTTTTATTGCAGTTATCATTATAGTTGAAGTTTGTAGTTACAGGAAATCAAATAATAACGCAATAACAAAGCAATCATTATAATTAAAGCAAAGTTTATAAAGTTTTGGTCTGCAGATAAAGCATCACGCAAGAACAGTAGTGACGCGTCTGGTACCTGTTGGAACTGAACCTGCAGTTTCTGGCTTTGCTCTGTGAGCTGCAGGAACTCCCGCATCACTTCCTCCTTCTCGGCCCGCGCCTGCTGCATGTTAGCGGTGAGCTGCGTGATGATCTCGTCCCTGTTTTTCAGCGCCTCCTCGAACTCCGGCAGCTGTGGACACACACACATCAGACATGTCATTTCATTTCACCAACCCTGGACGCGAGTTTCTGACAACGTTTTCAGACCGAGATGGCTATGTAGCAAACTTAACTTGTGCGGAAATTTGGAATAACGCATAAAAAAAAAGGCATTAAAAAGTTCAGTGTGTAAGTTTTGGCGGCGTCTAGTGGTGAGGTTGCGAGATTGCACCCAAAAGAAGTTACGGTGGCCGACAGGAAGTGATGTCGTCATCTGAACAGCCAGTTAATCAGTGAGCTTTGAAGTGAGCAGAAGTGTTTTTCGAAATACTTTATTTTTAATACTCGAAATTCGGTGCGCCTCACGTTTTCAAACTTGAACAACACGTTCTGTGTGATTGGGGCCTAAACAACGAGTCGTTCACGGGACGGGCACACGCACCTGCTGCCCTCCTTCAGGCCCGAACGCTGACGGAACTCCTCCAGCTCTCGGCTCAGCTCTTCTATGGCCATGCTCTTGGCAGCCAACTCGTCCTCCATGACCTGGATCTGGCTCTGCGGGTCAGGCTCCATGTGGGCTTCGGTCTGAGGGAGGCCCTCTTCCTGTCAGAGACACCAGAGCCGAGTCACAACCAGAACCAGAAGCATTCATTAAACACCCCTTCCCCAATGGTGCCAGAGCGCGGTCAGGAGAATCTAGGAAACTTCTACTGAATCTCAGGGTTATTATAGTTAGCTAAAACATTTTTATTCCTTGAAACAAAACAAAAAATGTTAATTGAAATAAAAATTAAATATTAAAAAAAGTTATTTTATTTACTAAACGTTTCTACATTTCTAATTAATCACAGGGTTATTATAGATAAAAAACAATTGTTTCTTTTTCTTTTTTTTAGAAAGATTAATTATTAAATAAATTATAAATAAATTAAATTATAATTCAGTTATTAAAACATAAATACCATCCACTAAATTATTGAATCACCAAACAAAATCCTAAATGTACCTTTAATGTAATTTTAGTATTTTTTTGATCTAATTTGTTTTTATTTAAAATTTATTTACACAAGCTCATGATTAAATAAAAAAAACAATCCAAAAACAATTAAACAAATAAAATAAATAAACAAATAAAATGAGCGCAAACAAATGTTAAAATGAAAGAAATAAGAGCTACATTTTTTGGTGATTTAAAAATGAGTGAATTTTTAAAAAAAAATGTGTTTTAATAAAATTTGATAAATAATTTAATAATTTTTGTACTAAAATAAAAACTGAAATAAAAAATGACTTAAACCTCATAAAAATTACAAAAACACTCAACAAAATGACTACAATGGTCATTTTAATTAAAACAATTAATAATTAAAATTAATTAAATTAATTAAAACTATTAATACTAAATATTATAATAAATATTTAGAGTAAAAACTATAAGTGTCTAAATTACAGTAAAATAGCACTTCTGAATTCCCTTTTCTATAGTCTCGTTCTTCTTCTGTCGATGGGTAAGGCCGTGTGTCCACAACAGCGGTATTTCTGCAAAGGCCAGCGTACTTTTCCAATTGTTTAGAATGGGAGCGCCACGTATTTAAAAATGGCAGAAGCGTGACGAAGCGACGCAGAGTTGAAATCAACGTTCAATGGTGGGTAAAAACGCAGCGCTTATCACTGTCGTCCAATCACAGTGGAGGAAGGGTGGGGCAAATACCACAGCGACCAATCACCACATCCCACTTGTAAAGCAGCAACAGATGACGAGCTACTGTACAGTACATCGACATCTTTATATTCAGAAACTCTTTGTGAAATCAGACACTAATAACATTTTCACAGCAGCCAAAGCATTTTCAGAAGAGCGTCTGTCGCTTGTTGGACACACAGCCGTATTCCCTATAACAGCTGAACTATCTCTCATATAAGCACTTTTACACGCTCTTCTCCACCAATGTAACATACACCCAACAAAATGCCAAGCAGCCGTGAATTGAGTGAGCGTGGTTAAATGGCACAGAACGTCTCGGCATTAGCATGTCCACAGCGTTAGCATCTCCGCAGCGTTAGCATCTCCACAGCTGAAGGTAAAGATCGAGCTGGAGGTAAACAGAGGAGTGATGTGAGGTTAGTGTGTTAGGAGGAGAGAGAGAGATGCAGCGAGGGAACTACTGTACCCCGATCACACAGGAGGACCATGGGAAATCACTGTCTGCCCTCTCCTGGAAACCATTTACCTGTCAGTTCACAACATCACACATGAACACACAAAACACAGCACAAAACATGACATCATTTACCCTAAAATTGATCAAATTAACCCTTCAAATACTGGAGGCGTGGAGCTTCTGTCCTTCTCAACGCTGACTCTTGTTAGATTCAGTATTTCTCTGTACTATATTTCTGTAACAGAATCATTTTAATTTAATTTTATCACCATATTTAATCTTATTTTAACTTAGGTTTCATTCTATATTTTAAACGTATTGATAATTAGAGGATAAATGAGCTTAATATAAATAAATAAATCAAGTTTATGTTGGTAATTGAGAATAAGTGTACAAATTAATTCAAATGTTTTTTTTATGTGATAAAAAAACGAAAACTAAAATAGTTAAATAGATAGGACAGAACTAACATTAATAATCTTACTATTATTCAATTTAATAAAGTATATACTATCGATTATTCATATTGTGCATTGTGATCAGTCTTTATGTGGTTATACACTGAGCAGTTTACGCTTGGGTCTCTGCGAGACTTCGGCCTCTTCAAGGACTTCATTTCAGGCAGGATTGTCAAGCCTTCACTGCCTGGCAACCGCAGGTCACATGATGCATGAGCACAAGAGAACGCTGAAGGTTTCTGCATCATGAACCGTCCACAAGCACAGTTTCATCCCACGAGTCATTAACAAAGCAAACCTGACTCACACATGCTTAAAGGCATACTTCAGGATTTAGCATTAAGCTTTATGTATTTTCGCTACAGGTACCAGCGCTTTCCACACTCATATACCCCTGAGATGAGAGATTTATATATTTTTTTCTGCAAAAAATCTTAATTCTGCATCATCAGAGGATGTTTTGTCCAGAGGCTAAAGACTACAGTCAGTAGTCGGGTCTGTCCCGCATGTCCTAAACCCACCCATAGAGGGCGATCTCACTCACAGAATGAAGGCGATCATTTGAGCTTATAAAACTTAAACTTTGTTATTTATTTATTAAATGAGCGATCGTTTCGCTTGATAAGACCCTTATTCATTCGTCTGGTGTCGTTTAAAGCCCTTTGAACAGTTTGCACTGAAACCGTTTGGTTCCTACAGAAGCGTATTGCATTCACTTGAAAAAAATCTACTCTGTTTTTCTGAATTAACAAGTTTATTATCTCAGAATTACGAGATAATTTTTCATGGAAAAAAGTTTTTTGCTCTGTTTTTCTGAATTAACAGTTAATTTATGAGAAAAATTTTTTTTGCTTGTTTTTCTTAATTAGAGAAAAAATTTTTTTTGCTCTGTTTTTCTGAATTAAATCGATTGTCTGAATTTTTCTTATGAGAAAAAAATTTTTTTGCTCTGTTTTTCTGAATTAACAAGTTAATTTTTCATGAGAAATTTTTTTTGCTCTGTTTTTTCTGAATTAAGCAAGTTAATTTTTCATGGAACTTTTTTTTGCTCTGTTTTTCTGAATTAACGAGTTAATTTTAATGAGAAAAAAAAGTTTTTGCTCTGTTTTTCTGAATTAACAGTTAATTTTTCATGAGAAAAAAGTTTTTGTTCTTTTTTTGTTAACTTGTTAATTCAGAAAAACAGAGCAAAAATGTTTCCATTAAAAATTGACTCGTTAATTCAGAAAAATGGCAAAAAAAAATTCCATGAAAAATTAACTTGTTAATTCTGAAAAACAGAGCAAAAAAATTTCCATGAAAAATGAACTTGTTAATTCAGAAAAACAGAGTTGAATTTTTCTTCAAGTGAATGCAATACGCCTTGCGTAGGTCCCCATTGAAGTCCATTATATGGAGAAAATCCTGGAATGTTTTCATCAAAAACCTTAATTTATTTTCAACTGAAGAAAGAAAGACGTGGACATCTTGGATGACATGGGGGTGAGTAAATTATCAGCAAAAGTTTTTTTAAAAGTGAACTACTCCTTTAACTACAGTGCTCTGTTACCAGTCGGCATGGCCTCCTAGGGCAGCGAAGCAAGTGCATTCTGGGAGTTGTTGTCTTTCATCCACATAAGCCAAAAATACATTTTCTGTCTTTTCTCAGTCTAGAAAGCTCCAAATTCAAAAATAATTTCACATTTCTTCCACATAAATGACCCATTTTAAATACACATTCATCTTTCCAGAGGTGAAGTATCCCTTTAAACACACTTCAGATGCAGTCTGGCAGATCTTACCTCAGACGAACAGTCTTCAGCCGTCGTCGAGACCTCACTCTTGGGCTGGAGAAGAAGACAAAATGAGGTCGCATGAGCAATTAAGTGCAGATAATTGAGTCTTCTGTGTTAGTGGGGTCATTAATCAAGACTGACACGCTTTTAAAAAACAGCCATCTTAAAAATAAAGCAAAGGATCTGAAGGAAACCCACCATATCAGAGAACACACACACTCCTCAGCATCTCTTTAACCGCCATATCAGAGAACACACACACTCCTCTTTAGGGGTGACACATGACTGGCCCTGGCGGCCCGATGCGCTCCTTTGCTTTAGCGAGGATCACGGCTAATTACACTGATGCATAACCGTCTGACCTACATCCAGCTACAGTGACCTACACACCAGAACCGCTAACACACACTACAACAACATTTAAACATTTACTACAGATCTTCTAGTATGAGATTCATGGTGTTAATGACTAGTGGTGGACTGATCTAAGATTTAATATTGTTTAATGATAGCAAAATGAGACAAAGTTCAATATAAATCTGGTATTTTTATTGGTTATATACACTACTGGCCAAACATTTGGATTAGATAAGATTTCCACACAAATATGAACTGTTTTCAACACTGATAATAATCTGGAGGATCATGTGACACTGTTGTGGTGTTGTGTCCGAATTGTTGCTAATTTGCTAACGAAACTAACATGTTCACAGGCCGTACTGTGTCAGCGAAAGCAGAGCTAGCAGTTCGCTCAGTCAACATGTGCGTTTCGATTATCAAATTGAGCAACAATTGCGGATTACTTGAATGGTTAGTTCATTAGGCTATTATTCTTAATGACAAACACAACAACAAAACAGTGCAATAAAAAATGCTACATATCGCATTGACACCACATCTTCCACCATGGTCTTGTCAGTCTGATGAACCAGACCAGACTCCTGTTGCTGAGCAGACATGTTCGGTTTAATAGTGTCTGTTCTCTAACTGAACTAAATGATTTTATATGGAAAAAAAAAGCCTAGAGGGTAAACCAGTTTTAATACTCTGAGATGATAAACAGCATAGAGAAGTGCGGCTTCGTCTAATGTTTCTCATATGCAACAGAAGCGGCGGCTCTTATCAGGAACTGGCAGGAAAAATGTCCCAAAACCAGACATGCATATTCACCCAAAAATAGTTTAATATCTAATGTCTGCTTTTACTGTGTCAGATTTCAGCACGGTCACAAACGTTGTTTCCATGGCAACAGGAAAAGAAACGGCCACTTGGAACTTTGTCGTGGTAATTTAAATAATGTATACGTGTGTCAACTACGCATTACACTCTTTCTTCTCTTTGGAAAGATGTAGAAACGGTGCTGTCTGGAGTTACGCAAGCACTCAATCAGAGGAGTCCTGCAAGACTGAGCCTGCGGTGAAGAGGACTGTTTTTAACTCACACACAGAGACCGAGACACATGACCACACAGAGGAGGCGACCCGCTGCTGGTGTCCTGGAGAATGAAGCACTCGTCACACACACTCAGAGCCGAGATAATAGCGGGAAGTGCTGCTATTCTACTGCAAGGACACCAGAGAGCACACACACACTCAAACACACACACTCAAACACACACACACAAACACTCAAACACACACACACACTTAACCAGTTCAAACGCAGTTGTCTGTTGCCTGGGCAACCACTAATTTCACACTCATCTATAACTACAAATGCTGCCTAAACCTGCCAGGCTTTAAAATCATCGACGCACTTATAATCACATTCATTTGGCAAAAAAGCTGCGAAGAAAACAATTCATTATATGCATGCATACACACACACATATATATATATATATATATATATATATATATATATATATATATATATGTATATATATATATATATATATATATATATATATATATACATATATATTGCCCGTTAACCGTTAACCAAAAGTACAATTGTTGACCGATTAAGGTTTAATGGTTTTTTTTTTTTAGTTGTGCATACATGCATAAATATATCAGTCAGCGGATGGTGCATTCCACACTAGGCCTTCAGTGGTGTCCTACCTGAATTAATAACTTTTAATAGTGTCTTCATAACTCTTTATAATTGTTGTGAAATTGTGGTTTATTCTGCACCGGCAGTGAACCAAAGACAGTCTCAAAACCACGGTGTGAAATCGCTGGTGTCTCTGACATCACAAACGACCTTGTAACCAATCAGATCAACGTGTGATCGTCAGGACCAGTGGATCTCTGAGTGAGTGAGTGGAGGCAGGGGTAATTTGCATATTAATAGAACCACGCATACTAAATGAGGCAAATCAAAAAGATTTGTTACATCATATAGAAAAAAAAATCAAGGAAAAAAACATTTAATAAATAATTTTGGTGATCAAAGATGAGTTTTAAGGGATAAAATTATTGACTTTAACAGGTTAAAGCAGGCAAATAAAACCCTCAAATAAAGGGACGGTGACCACTTTTGAATAAGAAAGACTATAACACTCGTCAAAACTCCAGCGTATGACAGCATGAGAACACTCATTTAAACAGCACACACACACCCGAACTTGACATTGTTGACACTGCTTTCAAGTCGGTAACACGACCAGATCTTACGGGACATAATTTAAGCCTTTAAATAAAAGGGTTATTGGGCTGTTTATACTGTCATATACAATAAAAGAGCCTGTACAGCGACAGGAAATAGAAATCAACACAAAACAGCCTTTACACACAACCCTGACGGTGAGAGTCGCGCTCGGGAGTTCAGCGGCTGCTTTCTACACGCACACACAATATGACAGTCACTCTCTGCGCAGTGTTTTAAAAACATAATTTAACCAAAATATTCCCAACACTTTTAAATCGCCCACTTAAAGTGTGCATTACATGAATAAATGTAAATGAACAAAAGTTTGTGTTACATCTACGGCCGTGTGGAACAGCCCGCGCGGGCGAGACGCCTCTGCTCACCTCGATGCTGTAGGTCTGCTCGGTGTGTGACGCTCTCTCCGCTGCGCAGGGTCTTGGAGAGCGAGAACACGGTGTTTTGATCCCGCGGCTGCTCGTCTCCTCATCTCTCAGACGCTCCTCTGCTTCCGACTCGGGCTTCTTTCTCTTCTTCTTCTGCTTCTTCTGGCCATCGGATTGAGCTTCCTTCTGCCGGTACTCGGCCAGCTGGGAGAGACACAAACACACACTCATGAGCCACAAAAACAAACACACACCAATCGCACGAATTTACAAAACCGGTAAAAAGACCCACGGAAAAGCGACACAGTTTGGTGAAGTTGAGGCGGATCATGATTGTTGATCACTGTCACCTTCCCGCGTCTGTCATCGCCAATCCTTCGCTCTAACAGGATTCAGTGCCACAGACGTGCATTAACACTGACATCTGCTTTCCCAATATGTGGCCGCATACGGTAACATCCATCCGCTCATCATTCATGTGAAGCAGAAATCAGCTCGAGAACATGAACATGCACTTCATGATCACATGAATCTGGTGCTTTTGTTGGAAACAGGATCAGGGACTTCCGGCCACTGTACGGTTGTGTGTGTGTGTGTGTGTGTGTGTGCTAATACCGGAGCTGGCTCACCTGATTACCTTACTGACCCAAATACACAACAGGAAGTTCCTGTAGAGATTAATAAATGAATTAAGCAGAATGTTGACTTTTATAATGTCTCTGACCACAGACACACACACACACCTGTCTGCAGACACACACAAAGACACAGCTACCTGTCTGTACACACACACACACACCTGTCTGCAGACACACTCACACCTGTCAGCACACACACAGCTGTCTTAGTTCACACACACTCTCACACTTGTCTGCGCACACACACACAGATGTCCGAGCACACACACACACTCACCACACACCTGTCTGCGCACACACACACACACACCCACACAGCTGTTGTGCAAGAGCATCAACACGCTTCACTATTTTCAGTCCCAAGTCACACACAAGATTTACTTCACAAAGATCTTTCAGTTTCTATGAAGAATAAAAGCAATATATAATAAAAATAAATGTTTCTTTGTAATATTGCATCAATGAACATTGACTACAAATATATAGCCTAATTAAATATCACGTGAAATATAGCCTACTTATGTATAAGAGTGACCTGAAACACTTAATGCACTTTATTTGAATATTCCATGAAATATTGAATAATTCTCATTTCATATTAATTAAATGCAGCTGGTTAGATCCGTCCATACGTTTCAAGAGAACTCCTGAAGAAAATAAGGTCTGATTTTAATCCACTGATAAATAAAGGCCATCATTTGTTCTAGTTCCATAAAGTGGTTAAAACATCTCAGTCTGGCTAAGAACATCAGGAGCGCCTTGACATCTTACCCAGAAAGCCCCTCTACACGCTCAAGAACATGAGTGAGAAACACATTTCACATTTCCCAGAAACCTCTTAACGCCCGAGCCGAAACACAGCCGATTAAAGGAACAGTCTCTTCTGCTGTTGCCATGGCGACGGATCAGGAAACACACGCGGCTCTTACATTATTTATGCAAACAAGCAAAAAGAGCGTTCGGACTAATGTGCGTCCATTACAGTAAATGAACACTAATAAGTGGAGAGGGAACACACACTCCTGATGGCTGTGTTCAGTAAGAGCTGATCCCGGATCAGAGGTGTCCCGCGGGATCAGAGCGCCAGCGTCAGGGAGACAGCAAAGACTCCTGGGAAAGTTCACCCGGAGAAACAAAACAGCTACACACTGTTAATAGGCTACACTGTAAAAAATTATAGTATCAATAAAGTTATGACAACGTTTTCAAAATAAGTTAAGCAATTAAAAAAAAATTATGAGTTATTAAAGATTCAACTAATTTCAACTGAAGTCAGTTTAATGTACTTTAAGTTGACATGACTTAAACATCTAAGTTGATTGTCCTTAATGTAATGCAGCAACATTTTTACAGTCAGAAGGTTTCCATACTGTATATGGTGAATAACTGATTAAATATAATTTTACAGTAAAATAATGTTACATTTACAGTATTTGCAGAGGAAAAAAAACAAAAACTGTGTGACACATTCTTGTTAAAATAACTGTTCCTTCATAGTTTTTTTAATCAGTTATAAACATTATAGGATTTTATGTTACATGTAAGGTTGTAAATTAATGCTTATTGTATTTTTAAAAGTTCATGTGCGCTACCATAATGGTGTTTAGTGTGTGTGTGTGTGAACGTTCTTGAGGCTGTTTAAGATGATCATTGATTAATCTCAATCTCAATGGTCAGACGTGTGCCTGAGCCTGATGTGTGACGCTAGAACACTAGAGTCCACTTCTGCGAGTCTCAGAGCCAAACCCGTGACAGCAGGAGCCGGAAGACAAGCAATCGCACAGCTTGAAATTACATTTCATTTGTTTTTCCCACAAAGGCTGGCCTTAATGTGTTATCTAACCGTGTCTGCGCGACACACACTGCGCGGCCTCAGGTCTGGTTCGCGACGGCTTAAGTTCGGCTGCGCTGACACTCTTCATGTCCACACGTGTTCGAGGAAATGAATGCTTTCATTCTGCAAAGGCGCATTCAATTGATCAAAAATGACATTTATAATGTGACAAGATTCTATTCCACATAAATGCTGCTCTTTAGAACCTTCTATTCATCAAATAATCAGTTTCAACACTGATAATAATCATAACTGTGTGTTGATCATCAGATCCTCATATTAGAGTGATTTCTGGAGGATCATGTGACACTGAAGACTGGAGTAATGATGATAAATTCAGGAATAAATGACACTTTACTGTATATTCACATAGAGAACAGATGATTTACTCTAGAATAATAATTCATAATTTGTACTGTATTTGTGATCAAATAAATGCAGCCTTGATGATCAGAAGAGAGTCGTTCAAAAGCATTAAAAATGCTACTGACCACAAAGGTTTGAATGGTAAATAATAAAACGTTCTCAACAGATCAAACACTGAGATCTGTATATGGATTCTTCGAGGTGAAAGTTCAAGCTCTGTGATGCTCAAATTGTGTTATAACATGGAGCAAACAATTACTGTCAACAGATAACGCGGATCAGAGACGAGGTCACACACACATTGTGCGCTGCTGTTAATTAAGATCATGAACGCAGGAGTGTGTAGGACGTGTTTAATTATGCAGCCGCTTCAGCTTTATTATAATATCTCTTGAGTGACACTGACTGTGTTATCGGCCAAGCCAATTATCCTGGAGTTATCCCTGCTGTTAGCCAGAGCTTTAGCCTGCAATCACAACACACACACATGCAAGCAAACATACACAGATAAACACACACACACTCACAAACACTTTCACACGCACTCTCACACGCAGACAAACACAAAAACACTCACTCTCACAAACTCACACACTCCCACACATGTAAACATACGCACGTACAAGCAAACACGCACACACACACTTACAAACAAACAAACTCACACACACACCCACAAACTCTAACACTGTCACACTCTCAAACACACACACACACACACACACACACTCTCTCTACTCAAACACACACACACACTCTCTCTCTCTCACACACACACACACACACACTAAAGCAGGCAGAGAAAGCAGTCACTGCACACTGGGTTGGAACAATTGATTCTGCATAATGGGCCGATCTGGAGTTAACCCGCGCTGGACACACAGGTCACAGCCTGACACGCATCAGGCCTCGTCTCCTCTAGCTAGGGTTGGGTACCGGTTGGGTTTATCCGATACCAGTACCGACTCTGTATTTATTAAACGGTTCAGGTGCCTAAACGGTTCTTGAAACGGTTCTTAAGAAAACGAAACCGCACACACTTTGTCAAAAAATAATACCCTTTTATTTACAGGTCCAAACTGGACACAATATTAACTCAAATCTTTAAACAATATAAATACAAGTAACATATGGTAATAATAAATAAACCAATATAAAATTTTTTTTTTTTTTTACAGCAGAAAAATCTGAGGAGCAGATGATGTGCGTAATATAATATGACGACATAAGAGCGTCAAGGTGGCGCCCGCGTCATCAGCCAATGGATTGGCGTGATTCTATATGGGCTTCAGACAATCAGCACATTTACTCCGAACACGCAATTTTACACGTGAAATGCAGGCAAACCTTGGAGCGTTTTGTCTTAGTCGCCCACATTTTGATAACGTCTCCCTGATGACCCCAAATTAGTTAAAATCTCCCAGATTCTAGAGCGAGCGAGATCGATCAGACTGTGGCCACACCGTATAGCGCGCACGAGAGAGAGAGAGAGAGAGAGAGAGCGAGAGACTTTGAGTGTGTGCGCCTCATGACACAGAGACTCAGGCACCGGAATTTCTGTTCTTATTCGGTCTGGTTATTACCGTCTTACGTCGGAACCGGTTCTCTATTGGCACCGCTTTTCACTACCCAATCCTACTTCTAACGCACACGTTTAACACGCATACACTGCAGAACCCTAAACTGTGTTATTAACATCGAGATGGTCATGTCCTCTGCTACGATTTGCACCCTTTGTAGTCTGCCATCATATTTACCAACGCAGCATTTGTGTTTAGCGTCCAGACCGCGAGACTGTTCTCCAGTCGTGATCCCGAGAGCCGCTTACTAATGACACTGGCATGAAACCGCAAGCGCTAACAGCTGCTCTACGCCAACACACAGCAGATCTGAGCCAGTGTTGCTGAGCGGCAGGGGTCAGAGGTCACACGCTGAGTCCTTCACTGCAAAAAGCATGCCGTGCAACACACAGATACTCATACTGGAAAGATGAACTCACACACAAACACTGACTCGCAATACACTCAAGGTTTAAATGATAAATTGCTAAATTCACTGGGAAACAGACCTTGAGTAGCCTGATCAATGACCTACAGTGATCTAACGACATGTCATGACACTGCTGTTGTTCTTCCTTCATTACTGACGAAAATAGAGAGTTTTCACGTACAGTGACAATCACGCACGGACCCGCTGACCCACAGTCTGCGCGCGTGATTCGTCAATTAACTGCTACATTTTACCATCAGAGTGAAAGTTTAGCATTTGGACGTGTTTTGTCCTGCTTATTTACACATCGAAACTATTGTGAGTGAGTGAGTGAGTGAGTGAGTGAGTGAGTGAGTGAGTGAGTGAGTGAGTGAGTGAGTGAGTGAGTGAGTGAGATGAGAGAGAGAGAGAGAGAGAGAGAGAGAGAGAGAGAGAGAGATGGAGAGTGTGTGTGAGAGCTTGAACACAGAATTGATTCCTCTTTCGTGTTTTCTTGCCCTTGCACAGACACACAAACACAAAATGATGTCTAAATGCCCGTCTCGGCAAGTATATTCTCCATTATTGCTATAGTATATTGCTATTCTCTCGGTTCTGTTGAGAAAGTTGAGGAAGAAACAGATGTGTGTCTTGAAGTGACGGCGCCTAATATTCCTGCTGTCGTCTGTGTCGTTAATGTCAATAAAACAACAAAATACAGTTTTAACAAAGATGAAACTATATTTAATTCTATAGTGAACAAAGTGTTATTTGACATTTAGGCTTGATTATTCATGTCTGCACCTGAACTTCTATTAGACTTCTGTTAAACTGTTATTCAGTTCATCTCTGCTTGTGATTTGTTCTTATTTTATTACTGACGGTTCACTTGTGTTTAATAATGCTTGAACTGTATCAGGTTAGACAAGCAGTCTTTGCTGTGCTATCCAAGAACTTCAAGTGAGCTTTAAGTAATAAATGAAAAGCAAAATTACATGCATATTTTTTTCTTTTCTGATCCAAAATATTATCCAATCCATGCCTCAAAGTCAAAACCTTAAGTTTTGTGATCCGTCTCAGCTTTAATAACAAGAGCTGAGGAGAGATGGGTCATGTGACTGCAAAATCCCAGACAACTCAACCAATGCGCTGTCGAAGACGTGCACTATTACACACTGAAAGCCTGTCATATTTTACTGGACAACACACACTCAGTCAGTCTGCAACAAATTATTTCTGCTCCAAAGCAGCTCAATTTAAAGAAACATGTTTTTCTGCTTTTGTTCGCATTCACTCCGAATGTTTACAAAAGCAAATATGAATGAATCATCTCTTTCCATCACAGGCGTCTTTATTCAGCAGCTCTTGGCATTTACAGAGTAAACGTGACGTTGGTTTGCAGCACTAATCGACTAGTTGAGGAAAGCTGAGAAATGAAAGCTGGATGTCAAGATGGCATTTAATTTGATTCAAGAATTCTAGCTCAAATGAACTCGAGTGTAAACAACGAATGAAATAAGTGATTATCTTCTTCAAAAAAGATTCATATTCACAGTATTGAAGGTGTAAAATGATGGAATAAAGACAAGAAGTGTTATTCACAGAATTGTGTTGCTCAAACTCAGTCCAAAATACTGCCGCGCGCATCCAAAATAAAAGTTTGTGTTCACATAATATGCGTGTGTGTGCTGTGTATAATTATTTTGTATGCATAAATACACACACATGCATACATATTTAATAAAAATGTGTTATTTATATTTAAAATATTTATATTTCTATATCATATAAATTATATAGAAAGTATATAATTGCAAATATTTATTAAATATATACATGCATGTGTGTGTATTTATATATACAAAATAATTATACACATTATACACACAATTTAATTTTGGATGCGATTAATCGATTGCAGAGCCACAGACAGACTAACTGTAGATATCTCTCCCTCATATAAGCACAGGTGGACGGAGATGAGGTGTGTGTGACATGTGTGTGTGTGTGCTCAGCAGGACATCATGTAAACCTGTCAGCGGGAATCAGCCACACGAGTCTCTAGAGGTCGACACCCATGACCTCGGGCACATATGCTCACTCCACCGGGAGCGCAGAGAGGATCCTTCAGACACACACACGGAGAGGAATCAGCTCTATTATGAGATAACTCTGTTTTCATGGCCAGTGTGTGCAGACACTAGTGCTCGATCATTACAGGTTTATACACACACTGATACGACACCTAAAACACAAGTAAATTACTGATATAATGCAATATTATTGATTCAAACACCGATCCAAATATATTTAAAAATCATGCTTTTCTCTCTGTTTTGGCCTGTTTTGGTCAAAGCATTGTGAAGTCGTATTTGAAAACGATGATGCATGTTTATTTAGTCATGTGACTCATTTTGTACCTATAAGGCCTTATGATTTCCAGAATCTAGTCATAAACATGGAATCTTATTTATTATTTCAATTAGACATGCTTTTTTGATTGCTCACACACACTCACTCTCTCTCTCTCTCTCTCTCTCTCTCTCTCTCTCTCTCACACACACTGACACAAGCTTCCTCTTTTTCTCTCTCTTTCTCTCTCTCACACACACACGCACTCACCCACACGCACACACAACCATGAAAACAGTTCATTATTTTTAATAAAAAATGTAATAATAATAATTAAAAAATGGGGAAAAAACTAAACAGAGAAAACGGATTTCATATGTGGCTGCTGTGCGGGTAACTTTCACAGTATTGTATTGTTTAGTATTGTTCAAGATAAATGTTACCTCATATTACATTCCTGCGAATGACAACAGAAAATTTACTCGCAAACTGTCCTGCGTCAAAACACAGATATTTTGCAGAAAAAAAACAAACAAAGATGGAATGGCATGATAATATTTTAATATAATCTGTTTAATGCATGCGCTGTGAGATGACGTTAGCGTTTTCCGATGTTTCAGTGCTAACAAGAAGCTTCAGGAGAAAGCTTGAAAACACTAGTGTGGATGAAGTGCGTAGAAACGTAAACCTTAATCATAAGTCAAAAGCTCTTTGTCCTGACACGCTATAGAGGGTTATAGAGACCTGAAGATCTGAGAGATCTGAGCAATGACAGGCATGCTGGGAGAGATACGGTTAAGCAATCTCTAGAAAATCCCAGTCTCACAAGCCCATCCGTGGCTTCAGACAAACAGCAGAGGAAGTGTTATACTAATCCAGTAACTGCAGTCATATTCACAATGACTTCGCCTGTCCATATACT
Organism: Hybognathus amarus; assembly: GCA_030378365.1. Taxonomy (NCBI): domain Eukaryota; kingdom Metazoa; phylum Chordata; class Actinopteri; order Cypriniformes; family Leuciscidae; genus Hybognathus; species Hybognathus amarus. The sequence goes on from JAQIUQ010005083.1 coordinate 291,866, forward strand.
GATAAACGAGAGCTCACTCCATGACAAAGCACGTAAACTAGCCTAAACAAAACAAACAACACAACAATTCATAAAGAGTTATTCTGCCTTCATGTGCTATCGGAGTTATCGTAAATGTGTGCTTCCTAGTTAAAAAATTAACATGAACACCCTCTAAAGTCATACCACTGTGAAACTCAGGAATAATTTTGATACCAAAGTTGGGCGTCTCATAAAATTTAAACCACAAACTTTTTTTAGTTTTTGCATAACAGCTACATCACCTTGTCTTGTTATTAAAGTAGTGCATATTTACATTTATGAATAATCATTTAAAGCATATTTTATATTTCATACAACATCAAAAATAGCCTGTATTTGACCAAAACTCAGCAAAGCTGACTATCTAGATAGTGCAGTAAATATTTATATGGTTGTCAAAGAATGAGACACTAAATTTCATTTAGGCTTTAATAAGATTTATCCTATCCAGTAAATAGGCAAGACTATCCATGATGCAGGTTCTTTCTGACAGCAAAGCACTTGAACAACACGAACTCGATATTCACAACTTGGGAAGTGAGAAATTTCTGATATGTGAAGGCAGCATTACTATAGTAAATCTCAATTAATTCTCAGATATGATTTATAAGGAGGTAAATGTTAACAATGAGGTAAAACATAGGTAAAGATTTGCTAAATGTGAGTTAAATCACAAGTGTCAGCTGTTTTCTGAGGTAAGATAGCGCTAAATGTGAGTTAAGTCACAAGTGTAAGGTGTTTTCTGAGGTAAAATAGAGCTAAATGTGAGTTAAATCACAAGTGTAAGGTGTTTTCTGAGGTAAAATAGAGCTAAATGTGAGTTAAATCACAAGTGTAAGGTATTTTCTGAGGTAAAATAGAGCTAAATGCGAATTAAATCACAAGTGTACGGTGTTTTCTGAGGTAAAATATAGATAAATGTGAGTTAAATCACAAGTGTCAGCTGTTTTCTGAGGTAAAATAGAGCTAAATGTGAGTTCAATCACAAGTGTAAGGTGTTTTCTGAAGTAAATAAGTTAGTAGGTAAATGCGAGTTAAATCACAGGTGTCAGCTGTTTTCTGAGGTAAAATAGAGCTAAGTGTGAGTTAAAACACAAGTGTAAGGTGTTTTCTGAAGTAAATAGTAGGTAAATGTGAGTTAAATCACAAGTGTCAGCTGTTTTCTGAGGTAAAGTAGAGCTAAAAGTGAGTTAAATCACAAGTGACAGTTATTTTCTGAGGTAAAAGACAGCAGTTGGGGGTAACAGAGGTATATTCCAGGTAAATTTGAGTTAAATCACAGATGTCAGTGAAGTAAATGACATGACAGCTGTTGGCTGAATCTCAGAGATGGGCGTTAAACTCTGAGGTAAACTACAGCAATGAGGTAAAGTTGAGGTAAATCTCAGGCGAGGAGTGTGTTCTGAGGTAAGCGACAGCAGACAGGTAAGCATGAGGTATATGAGTTTAATCTCACCTTGGCTTTGCCGGCCTGCAGTTTCCTCTGTCGCTCCTCGTCTTCCATCATCTCTGCGGTTCCTGCGGCTTAAACACCACACACGCGTGTCATTAACGTGTCACACACACACCTAGCGCTGAACGCGGACCGCTGACATGTGTGTTCGCTTCGGCTCGGACGGCAAATCCTGTGGGTTTTCTGGGTTTCGCTGTGTTTTATTCGGGATTTGCTGTCAGACTCACAGTCGCCGCCATGTTTCTCCACGTAAACACACGAGACTCGCGGCGCGGTGACGTCATCGTGCGCTCACACGCTGTTAAAGCCTACACTGCAAATATCGCTTTACAAACAAACTGTCAATCCTGCAAATATAAATAATTTATGATTACATTGTACATTATGCCGTTTAAGATTTGTGTATGCTCTTGTCGCATTGTACTGATTAGTAGCAAAACGTGATTTGTTTTTAATGATACTGCCAGTCAAAATTATGAGGAAAATATTTTATACTGTTAAAATATTTTAAATATAAGGGAGTAACAAAAGGCTAAACTTGGTTACGGTATTTATCTGATAAAATTATTTTGGCAAAAAACTGCAAACTACAGCTATGGGTTTTATTGTATATGCAAATAGTGCATAAAAATTTTTTTGTTTGACAGCCAGGACAAAAAATAGGCACAATCTGGTATGTTTCATTTCATTATCATCACAATTTTCACAACTTTACATGTTTAATCATATTACATACAGTAAATATTACAGTAATACCATATTTTCCAGCTTTTGGCATTCTGCACTTTTAGGCCTTGTACAGTGTTGTATAGATTGATTCAGTCTCAACAGTGGCCCAGGACACACGCATGAAACCCTGCTGCACACATCTCGTGTCATTTATTACTAAACACACAGCAAGAGGTCTATAGTCATTCAAACAGAGACTTTGTGCACTGAACTACATGTTATACATCCGTCCATTACAGTAATTGACCCAGATCAGTCTCTCACACACTCTCTCTGATTGTGTGTGTGTGTGTACCTGCGGCCGCAGCAGGGGATGCTGGTCTAGTCCTGCGGCCCACCGGAGTTGAACAGCTGATGGTTTGGCAGATCCTGAATTCCACCCATCGTCTCTTGGACATCCTTCACTTCTGCTCCACCTGATGCTCTGATGATCAGATCTGAGGCTCTGAACACTGAACACTCACCGGTCAATTCTTCATCACTGAGGAGACTGGATCAGGTTCACACACTCACACCTGCAAACTAACCCACTGAAGAAGACAATACACTGAGGTGAGGAGAGTAGAGTAGAGGGGAGTGGAAAAAGAGTAGAGTTAGAGTAGAGTTAGAGTAGAGTAGAGTGGAGAGGAGTTGAGTAGAGTATAGGAGTAGAGTATAGTGGAGTAGAGGAGTGGAGAAGAGTAGAGGGGAGTAGAGTACAGTACAAATTAAAATACTAAAATTAGTAAATAGTAAAACTAGAATATAGTATAGTGGAGTGGAGTGGATTAGAGTAGAGTGGATTGAAGTACAGAAGAATAGAGGGGAGTGGAGTAGAGTAAAGATGATTGGAGTTGAGTAGAGTATAGTGGTGTATAGTAGAGTAAAGAGGAGTGGAGTAAAGAGGAGTACAGTACATTAGAGTAGAGTGGAGTGGACTGCAGAAAATTGGGATAGAGTATAGTGGAGTTGAGTAGATTAGAGTAGAGTGGATTGGAGTAGAGTAGAATAGAGGGGAGTGGAGTCAGGTAGAGTGAGAGAAGACAATAGTGAAGTAGAGAAGAGTGGATTAGAGTAGAGAAGAGTAGAACAGAGTAGAGGAGAGAAGAGTGGAGGAGAATAGAATAGAGGAGAGTAGAGTAGACTACAGTAGAATAGAGTAGAGTATAGTTAGACTAGAGTGTACACACAATGAAGCACAATGAAAAGTGTAATTCAATTATGGGTCAATGCCTGTGAAACGTTAATACTGTAATTATATCATATTAACACAGTACATTATGCCGTATTTTTTCAGACTTTCTTTTATAGTGTATAATCAACAGCTGTTAAATATGCAGGAATACGAATTAAATAAATAAATAATAACTGAAAGAATATACATTAATTAATTCAAAAGTGAAAGAATCTTAAATTTATTAATAACTAGAAATATTTTAAATGATTTATTTATTTAATACTTTTACATTTCAAATGTAACAATAATACCTTTTATATTCCATATTAGTGTCAGATGTAAATGAGTCATTTGATCCAGAGAGAGGATGTGTGTGTGTGTGTGTGTGTATGTGTGTGTGTGTGTGTGTGTGTGTGTGTGTGTGTGTGTGTGTGTGTGTGTGTGTGTGTGTGTGTGTGTGTGTTGTTCAGCGCTGATGAATCCATATGTTATTGATTATAGTGTTGCTGAGAGGGAACATTAATCTGATGAGTTTCGAATGATTTCACGAGCACGTCTGAGGACAACGCCTGAATTCATAACTAGATGACAGGACCAATAATGAAGTTATGTTTTGTTGAATTAAAAGCTCTCAGGTGTTGATGCGGATAAATAAACCATGTGTGTGTGTGTGTGTGTGTGTGTGTGTGTGTGTGTGTGGCACGCAGTCTGAGTGAGTCTGCCTGAAGGAGAAGCTCAGAGATGAAACTGATCTGGGTCTGATGATGATGAATGATGAATGAGACGAGCTGATCAGCACAGACGGAGAGTGAGGCTCGAGAGACGGCCCTTCTCAAGTGTTCCTGACATCTGCCATCCTCATGAACACACACAACGAGGAGAACGAGGATCAGTGTGTTGAAATCACTCGACATGAGACCATGAGATGAACAAATGAAACTGCAGCTCTGGAGAATTCAGGTGCGTTTCTCCATTCTGCCTCTTCTCTCGCTTTAACACTGAGCATTACCTGACAGAACATCCACACTGACCCAGTGGAAGTAAATAAAGAGATAGATAGATAGACACAGACAGACAGACAGACAGACAACAGACAGACAGACAGACAGACAGACAGACAGACAGACAACGACAGACAGACAGACAGACAGACAGACAGACAGACAGACAGACAGACAGACAGACAGACAACAGACAGACAGACAGACAGACATTTTATTATTTACTGTTTTACTGTTTTTTCAAATATATGCCGCCTTGTAATTTTATCCTCACTAAAGCTGCATATGTTCAATCACAAAATTCAGAGAAACAAGTATTTCTAAATGCAATATATTGAATGACGTGTAGAGCATAATAGAAGGTCATAACAATTAGTAATGAACGCTATTATAATGTGTTGAATGTGTTGATGAATGTGAAGCTGAACAGTGGCGGTCCTGCGCCCCCGTGTGGTGGTCAGTGGAGTCGCGCTCCCTCCACACCAGCAGGAGGCGACACACACACACACACACACACACACACGCGCGAGGAAACACGGCGGAGAGGCGTCATGTGCTGAGATGAGGTGGTAGGTAATAATAAATGTTATGTTTACTTCTCAATAACAGCTATAAAGGCACGACAGTAGTGAACAGTGTTCATGAATCATGATGTTACAAACAGAAACTTTTATGCAGAAATAAGAAGATCCGTGTTGAAAGTGTTTAATCTCACAGATGAAGATCATCTACTAGTCAACTTGATTTGATCTCATTATCTCGTTATGGTTTTACTTTTTACAGTGTCTAGAGTTTCTTCGCTCGACTCTTCTCTGGGGAATCGCTTGGGTTTAACGATACATGTGTATAAATCAAGATTTTTGTTGTCCATATTTTTATGTACTTTCACTGTCTTTGATTTAAATAACGATCTGAGATATATGTTATTATTAGATAAGACTTATTATGTGGGTAAATATCACTAAAACATGTCCTGAGTTGAGCCATTTAATTACCCCACATTTAAAAGACAAAACAAGAATCTGTATTTTGCAGAAAAAAGTACTATTATTATTTACAACTATTAAAATTGGTTACAATTCCGATAATAAGGTTTTTTATATAGAGATCATGATTCTCATTATTCGGAATAAACAACTAAACAAACTAACACATAATTTACTAGAGGTTCTAAAAAAGGATAATTGCTGCAATCTATTGAAAAATATTTAATTATTATTATTTTTATTTATTTAAATGTGGTTTGAATAAACGATTCAGTGACTCCCTCAATAAAGACTTCACTTTTTAAATTACTTGATGAATCCGTGTTTTTGAAGGAATCCTGAATTAATGACTCATAATTACACTCTTTTCATTAATGAATGAATCAGCGCTTTTAAATGAATCTTTTGAGTGAATGATTCAATGACTCACTCTTATGGACTTGTTTCATAACTGGATAAATCAGTGTTTTTGAACGAATCTCTTGAGTGACTGTAATCATCAAAGGTTTAACAGACGTATTCGAATCGTCATTTAGAAATATGAACGCGTGGGTGAGTGTTTGAAATAGAGTTTGCGATCTATTAAAGGAGTAGTTCACTTTAAAAAAAAACGTTTGCTGATAATTTACTCACCCCCATGTCATTCAAGATGTCCATGTCTTTCTTTCTTCAGTCGAAAAGAAATTAAGGTTTTTGATGAAAACATTCCAGGATTTTCTCCATATAATGGACTTCAATGGGAACCAAACGGTTCAAGGTCCAAACGAGTGTTTCAGTGCAGCTTCAAAGGGCTTTAAACGACACCAGACGATGAATAAGGGTCTTATCAAGCACCCTTGAGTCATGACTCGAAAAAAAATTGTTCATTTTGATGAACGAGTTCGAACAGGAGAGTCACAAACGCACATCACAGAACAGAGCAAGGCGAGCATTTGCGCTTATAAAATTTAAACTTTGTTATTTATTTATTAAATTAACGATCGTTTCGCTTGATAAGACCCTTATTCATCATCTGGTGTCGTTTAAAGCCCTTTGAACAGTTTGCACTGAAACTGTCTTTTGGACCTTAAACCGTTTGGTCCCCATTGAAGTCCATTATATGGAGAAAATCCTGGAATGTTTTCATCAAAAACCTTCATTTCTTTTCGACTGAAGAAGAAAGACGTGGACATCTTGGATGACATGAGGGTGAGTAAATTATCAGCAAAAGTTATTTTTTTAAAAGTGAACTACTCCTTTAACACTAATCGAGCAGCTCTACTTGACATTGAACAGATGTTCCAGCGAGCTCCAATAGTGACGTGATCTCTTCTCCAATCCACAGGTGTGGTCAGTGATGGCACAGAGGATCCTCCACTTCCTGTGGTCCATCAGGAGATGTTCTCCACTTCCTGCGGCGTCTCGCTCCTGCTGCTTCAAGCCGCCGGATCTCCGCCGGAGGCCTCAGAGAACGAGTCTCTGGTGGAGTCTCTGTCCAGCATGGGCGTGGACCTGGAGTCGGCCCGGCGCGTCAGCCCGGCGTGCTCCGCAAGCAGCTCACCAACGAGCAGGGCCTGGCGCTGTTCCTGCAGAGCAAAGGAGCCGAGCCCGAGGCCATCGCCAGCATCATCTCCCGCTTCCGCGCTCCATCACGCGCACCTGCGCACACCTGGAGGAGCGCTGGACGCTGTGGAGGAACGTGTTCCGGAGCGACCGTGAGGTGGTGGGCGTGCTCTCGCGCTCGCCCGAGTCCTTCTTCCGCTCCAGCGACAACACGAACCTGGAGCAGAACATCATGTTCCTGATGTCTCTGGGCATCACGCGGAGAGACTTACACCGGCTGCTCACCACCGCGCCGCGGACCTTCTCCAACAGCGTGGAGCTGAACCGGAACATGGTGGAGCTGCTGCAGGACATGTGCGTGAGGCTCGGCGGGAGGGACCCGCAAGCCTTCGCCAGAACCATCATCTCCAGGAACCTCTACATCTTCATCCGAAGCACCAACCGGATCAGCGCCAACGTGAGAGTTCCTGATACGCGAACTGAACTTGAGCAACGCGGAGGCGCTGGGGTTGTTCCAGAGTCACGGCGCGCAGATCCTGGACCTGTCGCACGAGAGCCTGAAGAGGAACCTGGAGAGCCTGCGCCGGAAGCTGGGGTCGCTGGGGTGCGGCGTCGACCACTTCAAGGCCATGATCCTCAACTACTCGCATGTGCTGTTCCTGTCCTCGGAGCGGCTGGAGCAGAAGCTGGACTGCCTGCTGGAGGCCGGGGTGCGGGTGGAGCAGGTGGTGCAGAAGCCCAAGGTCCTGGACTTCAGCCTGGAGAGCATCCGGCAGCGGCTCGGCCGGCTCAACCGGCTCAGCTACGACTTCCAGAAGAGGGGCATCGCGGTGCTGGACTCCAGCAAGAAGCGCTTCAGTGCCAAACTACAGCGGCTGGGGTCGGTGGAGGAGTGAAGAGCGGCCGCTCCTGTGGACACATGACTCCGTAGAAGCGCTCGTTTACTCGTAACTGCGTTTGTGAGAGGATTTTACTCAATAATATGACACCTATCCTTTCTGGGCCCTTAAAGAGTTCATGATTCTGACAGAATGTTTCATCAACATTTTTTGAAATAAAACTGTGGGACTTTTATTTCAAAATAAAAGTCCCACATTTCACAATATATATATACATAAATAAACATGAGCTTTTGGATATGAATGTTTCATTAACATCATTAACTGTTTTATTTCAAAATAAAAGTCTGGAGGAAGACCATGTCTGTTTTGTCTGATAAGACAGTGTATTTGGGTTAAACACTGTGTACAAGCATAGAAGTGTTTGTTTACTCGTAACTTTATTTATGAGAGGATTGTGCTTAAAATATGAATCTTGTTCACCTTTCTGGGCCCTTAAATCAGTACATAATATGCAAAAGTGATTCATAATATGTCCTTTTATTTTTGTGATATATCTCCTGTGTTTAGTTTGGTAAAAAAAAATGTTGACTCCATTAACATTAACGTGATCTCATGAATTTCTTCTTTTTCAAAATTAAAGTCCCGTTTTAAGGGGCAAATCACACAGAATGTGTTTTTCCTGTTAAAATATTACAGTACAAAGTATTCCACAATGATTCATACAATTTATTTAGATGATTTTCATTCATTTTGTCACGATCTCCTATGTTTCAGTTTGGTTAGAGTAGTTGTGAGAAGTGATGTATTGACTGATCTATGCTTTTTCATTTAAGTATTATAAAGACATAAATTAAAAGAGCTGAATGAGCAAAAATAAATGCACCTCAAAACAATGTATATTGTTTGAAGAAGAACATTAAAACTGCTCTAATATTTTCTTAATCTTGTGATTTTGTTTGTTTTTTGACTGCTGTGTGATCATATATTCTGAGAATATTCTAATTTTATAGAAACAATTGTATTATGAATTGGATTATCAGCACAACAATTGGAGATCAAATCTGTAGAAATATACACACTATATATATATATATATATATATATATATATATATATATATATATATATATATTAGTCCAGTGTGGCTTTATAATAGAGACAAACAGATTTATTTGATAGATTTTGTATGTGCTGCTAACCTTTCAAAAATATCTGTAAATAATAACTCATCTATTATAACTTATATATTAAAATTATACATTTTGTATTTATTTAATTTTAGTATATAATATAAATTCATATAATGGCACATTTTTAAATGTTTCAGTTTCATAATGTGTGGTCCCGTCATGACCCGCGGTGGCGCGTGTTGAAGCGGAACTTAGTGTTTCGTGTTTCCGGTCGGACACATTAGAGAGTTGCGCAGCTGCAGACTGTGCATGTGCAGAGACAAACTTCACTAGTCGGTGAGTGATGATGATCAATAATAATAATCAGACATAAATCTGAACTGATCTCAGAGCGGCTGCACGATCGGTGTTCAGTAACACACACACACACACACACACACACACACACACGTTCTTCAGATCCGCGAGTTGTTTTCGACTGTCATGATCTTTTATCCTTTAATCCAGTGAGGCTCTATGTGCACTACATCTGAAGAGGCTTTATTAGCACATTATCATCTGAAGGACTTTTATAGTGTTAGAGGAAGTCATTATGGACGTTAATTACATCGATTAAAATGTAATTATGTCATGTCAGGGCGTTTCAGTCTTTCAGGTGCCACGGATTCATCCACAAATATAAAAAAACATTATCTTGTATAAGAATCAATTTATTTATCACTATTTATTTTTTTCTCAGAGTATGTCTATATTATTAGGAAAATATTTAGTTTTTATTAAGTTACGTTTTTACTATGTAAAACAAATTCTACTCGTTTTTGTAGTAAAAAAAACCTGTAGGAGAACTTTGTTAAATGTATTATTGATAAACATTATTATATTATTTAATTAATAAATTGTATTTTTTATTTGTTATTTATTTTCGCACAAGGTGTTCTGTAAACGTGGGCGGTCTTATGTTAATGAGCTCATGATTGTGACAGACAACATCAGATCGTTTATTTCAAAATAAAAGTTCTGTTTTTGTTGTTTTTTACTATGATCACCTTAACGTAGTACTGGAGGATGTATGTATTTATTCATTTTCATATTTTGCACCGTTAATGTTTCAAAAATAACAAGTCCTGTTTCAAAATAAAAGTTTTTTCCTTCAGACCTTTGACCCATTAGGACAGTGTTTGAGTGTCCACGATGGAATTGGCTGTGAGAGTCGAGAAAGGAATCGCCCCTATTAAAGAACAGTACGTTTATATATTCTGATTATAATATTAATAATCACAGCGTCTGTCGAGCGATATGTGTGTATGAGTGACTCGTGTCGGATGTACAGGTTCCTCACCACCAAAGAGCAGTTCCACGCGTTCCTGGACTGGGGCCGGAAGAGTGAAGATGCGGATGGAGACTCTGGAGAACCGGAGCAGAAGAGGATACCGGCTGGACAGCGATGCGGCGGCGGAGGAACCGGACAGAAGAACAAGAAGAAGATGAGGGGACAGAATAAATCCAGACCTCGCATGAAACCTCAGAGCTACGAAGACAGACGATTGTGTCCCTCGATCGTTCAGGTGAGATGATCTCTGAGGGAGGGAGTGGAGGCGGGGCTCGTTTGCATATTCATAGAGCCACGCATAATAAATGAGTCGAAAGGTGTCGAGTTACAGTCAAGATATTTAAAGCATGAATAACTTTTTTTTAAATAAAAGTTTTAAGAGATGAGACTGACTACAGGGGACTTCAGCGATATCTGTGGTTTGGTTGATCGTAGCGCTCCTGTAACGCTACACTCGCTAACATTACCCGCGTGTGTTTTCAGGAGCGAGACACTAAATGCTTCTTCGGCGATAAGTGCCGCTTCCTGCACGACGTGTCGGAGTACATGCGCAGTAAAGCGGAGGATCTGGGAGAGCAGTGTTACCTGTTCAACACCTTCGGCAAGTGTCAGTACGGCGTCAGCCTGCAGGTTTGCTAAAGCTCACACCAGCGCCGACCTGAAGAACGTGGGTGAACTCTGACCTCTACAAGCCCAGTGCCGAGAAGAGGCCGTCAGGAACCACCTGGACAAAGACCTGCAGAGACGACTGAGGAAGAAGCAGGTGAGCTTCAGCGGCGCAGAGGGCCTTCCTGAAGACCATCAGCCGAGAGGAAGAAGACGCCGCAGGAGGAGGAGGAGCGTCCGAGAGACCCGGCGGGTCAGGAGACACAGGTCAGACATCAGCTATAACGGGAACAAACACGGCACAGTATTCCTCATTTAAATAACTCATAATCTGAATAAAGGGGCGGGGCCTGGCTGAGTGAGTTATCCTGCAGCTCCTCCACTGGCCACTAGAGGCGCTGCAGACGAGACTCTCTCCCATTGACCCGCATGTTAAAATGACCAACTTTACAGCAGAAGAAGTTTATTACTGTAAATGTATTACAGTAATAAATGTTTACGCTAATTCTGCCCTTCATGACGACTGTTGGGGGATTTTTTTTATAACTCATCCCTTAAATCAGAATAAGCCTTAAAGTTGTGCATAATTAAGGGTGTGGCCACTTGAGTGACAGCTGGATTGTCAGTTTAAAAAAAAACTTTTGCTGATAATTTACTCACTCCCATGTCATCCAAGATGTCCATGTCTTTCTTTCTTCAGTTGGAAAAGAAATTAAGGTTTTTGATGAAAACATTCCAGGATTTTCTCCACATAATGGACTTCAATGGGGTCCAAACGGTTCAAGGTCCAAAAGACAGTTTCAGTGCAAACTGTTCAGAAGGGCTTTAAACGATTCCAGACGATGAATAAGGGTCTTATCAAGCGAAACGATCGTTAATTTAATAAATAAATAACAAAGTTTAAGTTTTATAAGCTCAAATGCTCTCCTTGTTCTGTTCTGTGCTGTGCTGCGCGTTTCGTGACTCTTCTGTTCGAACTCGTTCATCAAAATGAACGAAGTCGTTTTCCACGAGTCAATTTGTTCATTTCGTTCCTTAAATGAACCAAATGACATGAAAAAGATTCGGTTATTTTGAAAGAAAGACATGGACATCTTGGATGACAAGGGCGTGAGTAAATTATCAGCAAAAGTTTTGTTAAAAGTGAACTACTCCTTTAAAGTGTTTAATCGCTAGTCGTTCAGAGCTGCTTCAAACACACAGGCTCGTGGGTTTCCTAGAAGCAAATATTAAAGATGTTTTGATGTATAATGTGATCTGGATTGCAGGGAGAGTGCGGCTCCTCCGATGAAGACTGTGGGGCCGATCACAGACGCTGACATCATCAAGCTGCGACAGTGTGAAAAGAAACAGGTGTTTTAAATTACATCCTATATTTCTGTAGTGTGTACAGTAGATTCCTCCAGAATATATGGATGACCTGCTACATTTGTCAAACAGGTGTATATATTATACAACAGAAACATATATAGGATTTTAATCTATACATGAGCCATATCTACAGTCAAACCCAAAACTATTCACACACCAGATATCATTTTTGATATTTCTATATAGTGTGATCAGGACACTATAGTTCATTTATATCAGTGAGGAGAGCAAAATAAAACAAACTGTGACACATTATACCCTAAAGTTTCCAGTACAGTGGAGATACAGATATTCAACATAATTCATGTGTTCAACATAAAAATGGCTGTTTTATAGTATTTGGACTTCTCAAAATGCAAATCAGACAGGTGTGTTAATAAATATAATTTCATTTATTTAGTTTTTTTCTGCTCCATGATGCATTGTTGATCTCCTAAAAGTTTCTACATGTATTTTGTGTGTGATTCGCCACTAGTGTTTAATGTTTGACTGTTGTGTCTCAGGTGGACTTCAGAGACAAGCTGTACCTGGCTCCTCTGACCACGGTAACTCTCCCGCTAACGTGCGCTCCCCGAGTCCTCAGAGACGTGCTTCTCGCGGCTCATTGTGTGTGTGTGTTCTGTGCAGTGTGGGAACCTGCCGTTCCGGCGCGTGTGCAAGCGCTTCGGGGCCGACGTGACGTGTGGAGAGATGGCCATGTGCACTAACCTCCTGCAGGGCCAGGCGCTCGGAGTGGGCGCTCCTCAGAGACACGCCAGCGAGGACCAGTTCGACGTTCAGGTGCGAGCACCACCCTGAGCCGCTAGTGGCCGAGAGTCGGTACTGCAGTCCCAGTCAAAATACCCGAGATCCTGCAGCATCAAAACACGCCAGCCTGGAAACACACATTTCAAAGTACAATAACTCATGTAGGAAGTGTTCTCAGAGGAACGAGTGTGTGAACGTGTGTGTGTGTGTGCTTTAGTAGAGTGAAGTTACGTACAGTACCTTTAATGAGTCTGATTCGGTTATACGCTGAATCATTGACTGCTTTGAGGAAACTTTATGCTGGAATCACCAGCCGTTCAGGAGTCTGACTCTTAAGTGTCAGTAAGTGTGTGTGTCTCCGCATGGGCTGACGTGAGTGTGTGTTGCAGCTGGAGGGCTGTTTCCCGACACCATGACCAGATGTGCCGAGCTGCTCAATCAGAACATCGATGTGGATTTTGTGGATATAAACTCCGGATGCCCATCGAATCTAGTCTACAAGAAGGTGATGCACACACACACCTGCTTCTAAAGAACAGTTCACACACACACACACACACTCATTATTGAGTCAGATCCTGTACACTGAGGATGTTTCACACAGATCTGTCCAACTGTGAGTCACTATTGAGCGCAGGCTGATTTGACCAACATTAGATTTTTGCACTGCTTGAAACCCTTGAATTTTTCTCAAGGCTCATGATTGGTCATGCTATGTTTAGTGTTTTGGGTTGTTGGTTTTCATGCAATTTGCCAAAAATCAACACTGAAGAAAAACTGAAGACCTCAATCATAGCTTGTCAAAATATGAAACGCAAGAGATTTTAACATTAAAGTTTACTAAAAACTGAAGACTTGTCTTCTGAATCAGAGCATTTGCTGTTTCTTCATCTATCTGAGTTTTACTGGTAAAATGTCTTTACTAGAGTCCAAACAAACTGCAAAAACAATTGCAAAAATATTGTAAAATGCAAAAACAAAAATGCATTTCACATCAATAGTACAAATAATGTACAAATCATAAATACTATTTATTCATATTTGTACCTCAGAGTGAAAATATTCACTTCAAGTAGTCAAAGCAAACAAAACATTGAATTTACCACTAACACACACAGAGAAACTGTTTTTATAGTATAGTAGTTAATAATTTAGTATATTTTGGAGGTTTTAAGTCGCTAATATGATACAATAGAGGTTTTACGTGATTAAGTGTTGATTTGTGGTGATTTGCATGGACACCAGAGTTTGAGCCGACACACACACGTAGCCGTATTACAGAGGAACGCTAGCCTTTGTGACCGTTTGACTGCGATGAACTGATGTGTGTTTCTTCAGGGCGGCGGATGTGGCCTCATGACACGAACCACCAAATTTGAGCAGATCGTGAGGGGAATGAACTCTGTAAGTGAACCGAGAACCCTTGATCATCATTAAGTGTGTTTACAGAGTGTGTTTAGTGAAGTTCGTCTTGTATCGCATCAGTAGGTGTGTTCACAGGCACACGATCTTGGATTCTGAAAGTTATGTTTATATGAACGTCACGATCTGATTCACATATACATTAACATTTGCTTTTATGTATTGCGTTCAGAATTGAAGAAAGACGGCGTGATAATTTTGAGTAAAATGGTTAAAAATTAAAACTTTTTTAATACTATAGGAGTTAATAATTTAACATATTTTATATTTTTGTATTCTTTGTTTACCTACAAGAGGTTTTTACACGACTCTAGTGTTTTTCCTAGTGTTGATAGCATGGAAACCAAAGGAGGTCAAGTTATAGTCATATGAATGATACACATATTTGCATTTATATATTATGATCAAAACTTCAGTTGGCTGTGTCTGGTTATAACCGGATTGCGAGTTGTGTGACGCGTCTCGTGCTCTCCGCAGGTGCTGGACGTTCCTCTAACGGTGAAGATCCGCACGGGAGTCCAGCAGAACTGTAACGTCGCGCACAAGCTGATCCCCGAGATGAAGAAGTGGGGCGTGTCGCTCATCACGGTACGGTGAGATGCCGCGCGGCTCATGTGTAACGAGGTTCCCTTCATCAGTGTGTTCTCCTCCGCAGCTGCACGGCAGATCCCGCGAACAGCGCTACACCAAGTCAGCTGACTGGGACTATATCGACACCTGCTCCAAACTCGCCGCGCCCGTACCGCTGTTCGGTGAGTAGATGATGCGGATACGCCACACTCCAGACGCTTCGACTCCAGGGAGGCAACGATAACTCTCTATATTTGAAAGACCATCACCAATAATTCTTTAAAAATCAAAATTTTATGTAATTTTTGAGAGCCAGACTACAAAAACAAACTCACTGTTTAAAGCCACGTCCCAAACACAGTTACAATGTTTTCGTTGTTATGTAGCCGATATGTAACCAATTGATCAGTGCGTATCTGAAGAGTCTCAGCTGAAGGAAATAATACACTATCAGCTTTAATATCTCGGACTGATTTTCCTATCTGTCTGATACGGATGCGGTGGCTGATGTATGATGCGTACCCATCTGTCCCGCAGGTAACGGAGATATTCTGTCGTATGAAGACGCCATGAAGGCCAGAGAAACGGGAGTGTCGGGGATCATGTTGGCGAGGTCAGTCTGGGTCAGCTTTCATCATCTGTGTCGCGCTTCCCTAAAGCATCGTAATGCTCAGAAGTTCGTAAAAATCGATCGTACGACTGATCTTAAAGGGATAGTTCACCCAAATATGAGAATTAGCCCATGATTTACTCTCCCTCAAGCCATCCTAGGTGTGTATGACATTCTTCTCTCAGACGAGTTAATTAAAAATGCCATTTCTAACTTTATCGACTAACATAACTAGCTTTTGGACAGACGTGGACATTTTTGGGAGAACGTGGCGAGGTTCGTAGACGTTGCAGGTAGAGAGCTAAGATGCATTGCTCTCGGGAAACCCGCTGCTGGTGTTTTCTGAAAGAATTGTTTCCTGTTTGTCAGGGGCGCGCTGATCAAGCCGTGGCTCTTCACTGAGATCAAGGAGAGCAGACACTGGGACATCTCCTCCAGCGAGCGCCTGGACATCCTGCGGGACTTCAGCAACTACGGCCTGGAGCACTGGGGCTCCGACACACAGGGCGTGGAGAAGACGCGCAGCTTCCTGTTGGAGTGGCTCTCCTTCCTGTGCAGGTGACCGGGATAATGCAGCTCACATGTATTTGTATAGCGCTTTCAGAACACATCATCTCAAAGCAGATGTACACGAGTCCACAGTGACTGTTATTATCACAGGAGACTGATTTGTGTTTCAGAAATGTACAGACAAGTGAGCTAAAAAGGTTAATTTAAATACTGTAATCAACGCTGAGCTCATCGAAGTAACTAAATAAATGTAGAGCATAACCCGGCATTAAACAGTTCACACACGATGGATTTGACTTCCTGAATGCCGTTCCTGGAAAACTGAAAGATAATCCAGATATTGTTTGATAAGTGAGATCTCTGACTGTAGTGCTGGGATCTGATGTTCCAGCATGTGTGACCCCTACGCGACCCCTGATGAAATGCGTTGCTCACCTGTGTGACGTGTGTTCAGGTATATTCCTGTGGGATTGTTGGAGAGAGTCCCGCAGAAGATCAACGAGCGTCCGCCGTTCTACATGGGCCGAGATTACCTGGAGTCTCTGATGGCCAGTCAACACGTGGGCGACTGGATCCAGATCAGGTGACCGGTTCATACACACACACACACCTCGCTGACTGAAGCCTGTTACAGGTGTGCCACGGACAGATCCAGGTTTAGGTTCTGTTGTTCAAAGAGTAAATAAAGTTAATTTCATTTGCATCAGCTCTCCGGCTTCAGGCGACTGTGTGATCGAAGTGCGCAACACACACTCATTTATGATGACGCGTGACACACACACACACTCAGTTATGATGGAGGGAAAACAGCCGATTGCAGAAACTTACACTTTTATTATTGATAATTTGTGTCAATTTCCCAGGAAGTGTTGATTTTGTTCTCTTGAACACACACTTTATTCACGTTTTATGCCATATTACAATTTTGCACAAAAGTTAAATTCACAGCCTTGCCTTCTCTTATTATTAAACTGCTAAATTGAGTTGTATCTGTTGAATTAAACACATGTGTTTGCATTTTAGGTTTTTGTTATTTCACTTAGACTGAAATAAACTTATTAGAAATAAGATTTAGTATTTACTGGATAAATGTCACTCACATGGAGTTTAACTTGTTTGTGTTAATTACATTAGTAATCAAACGCATAGCTAACGTGTGTTTTCTTGTGT
Organism: Hybognathus amarus; assembly: GCA_030378365.1. Lineage (NCBI taxonomy): Eukaryota > Metazoa > Chordata > Actinopteri > Cypriniformes > Leuciscidae > Hybognathus > Hybognathus amarus. The sequence continues at coordinate 309,062 of JAQIUQ010005083.1, forward strand.
TAGTGAGATGCTGTTGGGGCCGGTGCCGAAGAACTTCAGCTTCCTGCCGAAACACAAGGCGAACGCGTATAAATGACCACCGGCTGCAGAGACGCAGTGCTGACTGAATAAAGTGCTAATCAAACTTGTTATTTTGTCTCGTTTGAACATGATTAAGCCGAAGTGGTTTATATTCAGGTTGAATTTATTTTAAATGTATAGAGATGTTTCATACTGAAGAGGTGTGTGTGTGTGTGTGTGTTCGGTATGAATGAAACTGATCGAACACTGACCTCCATCTTCTCTGTATTCGAGACGTTTCCTGATGAAGTGAAAGAGAATAAAGTCAGATACTCACTATGACTGCGGTTCACATCTGATCGCCCGTCGCACCAGGACCTGAAGAGATCATGTGATCTAATGAAAACACTGAAAGATTGCATTTTGTACATTAGCATTGTTTTATTAAGTGCATAGCATAAGTGTTTTGACATGACTGTGCCAGTGTTTATCATTAATGATCAGTGACCTGAGAAGTACACACATCATACACACCTCACAGAATATAGTGCTCTCAAACACACTGATACACACTCTCAGGCTGCACCAATCACGGCCTCTGCTGGTCAGGTGGGCGGAGCTACTGTCAGAACGGAGGGTGTCTCACACACACACACACACACACAGAGGTTTACAAACATGAAATCATTGTCTCTTGCAGCATACAGAAGTTGGCTGAACTCTGACCTGTGATTCTGTGCGGGAGAGGCTCTAAACGTCTCCGAGGAAAGCCAAACGTCTTCAGTGTTTCTGTCTTGTTTTTGTAATATATCTAAACATTCTTAAATCAAGATACATTTCCTGAAGAAGCAAAATGACTAAAGATCTTCTTAAGTCTTGTTTACCTGAAACATTGGACTGTCATTTAAGTTTGGCATCAAACGAGTTTAAAAGAATAAATCCTCCAGACTTTCCTGTAGTGTGAGACCACAGCATTATCATTATGCATAGTTGATTAGAACAAGCGTGACATCACATCCTGCTTATCTTTGCAGCAGGCCCTGAAAATAATCACTTTATATGGGTATTTTTGCAAGCAAATGCGATATTATGAAGTAAATGTTTCGCCGGTCACATGTTTTCAGAGCTCCATTTACAACACAGATATTTCTGTCTTCTGTGTGACATTCACAACTGAAAAGAAACCTGTGTGTGAAAGTCCTGCTCTTCAGACGGTCCTGCTCCAGTGATGGACGTCTGTGATGATGAGTGGCAGCAGCCTCACCTCTGACCTCTGACAAACACCACCGAAGGCACACATGAGTGCAAACACATCATCATTAACTCGTCTGCCTTAATAATGTCAGTCTGATGTGATGCTCGTGAGAGATTACTGAAGCATGGGTGGGTTCAGTCCGGCTCTCAGTTCCTCCTCGATGGACACACACACACACACACACACGATCAGAGTCAGTGAGCGACAACTGCACTGTTTTCTGAACTGGAATCACGTTCGAAGAGAACACTAGCACACGGTCACTGAGGCATGTGAATGAACACCATGATGATGTACTCTATCCCACAATGCACTGCACTTGACATGACCTTGTGTTTATAATTCGCGGTCTTGCAAACTATTCTCAACATTTCCAACTTGCAGATTTTAAATAATTAACAAGTTGTTGAAACTGAATGGCGAGGATGTTGAAGTCATGTGACTGTGGTGTAGTTGGTTTTTAACATTAGCCGATTGTTTGTAACCTTCAAAATTCATAAAAAGTTGTGTTGATTTGTGAAAATAATCAGAATGAACAAAACATGAAAAATAATAAACTTTTGTTGGACACAGAGCTTGTTTATATGTAAAAATCCAAGTGAAAAATCCTCTTCATAACTGTTAAAACGCAAAAGTCAAAATAACGAGATGATGTTCACTATACACTGCGCAGTGATCAGTGTGCTAGTGTTCAGTTCTGAACCGTGTGTGTCTTAAACCTCTAGCTGTACTGCGGGGTCATTGGGGGTCAGAGGTCAGTGGCTGTGTGTGCAGGTGCAGTGTTCTGGCGGGTATGTTGACAGGTTTAGGGGGGATCTGTGGTTTGAGCGACGCGGTGCGCCTGACGAGAGCCGCGCGCGGGAGCACAGGAGGCTCACTGTAGCTGTGCTGTCGCGTCAGACACGAGCCGCCCCACGACTAGCGGCCTGTGGATCTCGTAGATGTTGCCCGCGAGCGACGACTTCTGGTTGAAAGTGTGCCGGCGGGCCGTTGTGACCCCGTTTCCCATCTTGATGAGCACTTTGCGCTGTGATTGGACGGTGTTGCCGTGTGGCCGTTCGGGAAGCGCAGGCAGTGGAAGCTGCTGAAGCGTTGTGGGTTCATGCGTCTCTTTTAGGCAACTGTAGTATGAGGAGGGCATCTGTAACGTCAGGCTGTACGACACTGGATCCGTGACGTCACACACTTCTGGATGCTGGATGTGTTTGAATACGTCATCGCTGAGGTTTTCTGAAGGTGTGTGATTGGTTGGAAACACCTGCAGGGTGGAGTTGTGGGTGTGGCTTCTCTCCCATTGGCTGTTCAGAGCCTTTAAGTTCTTGATTGGCAGCTCGGGGTGGAGTCCGGGGTGGGCAGTGTCGAGACCAGCTCTTCCTCCACGGTTGCGTGTGGTTTGATGGGCGGCTGCCGGCAGGGTGGGCCGGAGCTGTAGATCTGAGAGGAAGTGATGTCGTTCTTGTCTGGTTTGGTGTCCAGTAGGCGGTTCGAGTTTGGCGAGGCTGTTGAGCGAGAGCGCGTGTGGAAGCGGCGCCTCGGGCTCCTGTTCTCGCTGGGATCTCTGACTGCAGAAACACGACACCAGCAGACCCGACGCGATCGCACCCAGCACGAACGCCACCAACACACACGCGCCCAGAAGAGTGAAGTGAAAGCCGTCGCTCACACTCGCCGCTTCAGGAAGCTGCTTCACTCCTGCACACACACACACACACACACCTTTGAATCTCATGATTTTTTTGTTCTTAAATACAGTCTAGGCAAAAATTCAGACACCAGATATCATTTTGTATTTTTCTTTACTAGTGTGATCAGGACACTATAGTTCATCTCTGTAAGTGAGGAGAGCAAAATAATGTACAATGTGACATATTACACCCAAAAACTCTCCATACAGTGACTACCAGTGACATTTACACACATTTGGGACTAATAATAATGTGAGAAATGTTCTGAAAGGTGTCTGAAGATATTTAGGTTTGACTGCATTTTAATCATATGCTGCGATGCTTTGGCGATGAAGGATCTTAAAACTGAAGCTCATTAGAGTTTCTGACATGATCTTAAAGAGAACTGATGAACTGAGCCTGAAAATATGAAGCTTTAGCTTTGAGTTGTTTGTATTATTGGTAAAACTTTCCATTTCAATATAACACTAGCTACATCTAACACACACTGAAGTGACAGCAGTGATTAATAATGTTAACAATGATTGGTCATGATAATGCGTGATGAGACTTTGCTAAATTTGTAAACAGTAGATTGTAGTAAACTGTGTTTGAGTGTGTAAGGTTCAGTGCTAACATCAGTCCAATGAACCCCAGCATAATCAGACATGACATCATAACGTGTGTGACACTGACCAGATGCTGAATCCACAGCTGAGTTCACATCACTTCCTGCGGCTGACATCACATCTGAGCACATGTGAATATAGAAGAGATTAGAATTAGTTTATTTATTTTAGTTCATTTATTACAGTGTTTATATATAAATCTACACATGTTTGCTACATTGTACAACACAATTCCATAATATTGGAATATCTGGAATATTCAATTCATCGAGTTTAACAGGTTGAGCTTGACTTCATAACAGCAGCGTGAAGTGTTTAATGAGAAACTTTAACAAAACATCAGTGTCACAATGATTGACAAATGGCAAAATTCTCACATCTACTTCCTTGAACAAAAATCTGACAGAAGTGAAGCATCTCTGCTGTAACTCACCGCTGCACGTCTCAAATAAATGTGATTGGTCCCCATCGATGTCCTGCTCAAAACCGGCCCTGCTCATCATAAACACAGACAGGAAGGTTAGTGTGATATGACCCATCACTGATCATCATGCGGTAGGAAGTGATGTCACTCTTACTTAAATCCCGGGGCCATGTCAGCACAGCGGCCCGTCCGCAGCCAGATGCAGTATGGGTCATGTGTGTAGAGACAGCGCCTGTGGAGGAACAGGGAGAGTTATGAGTTTGACTAATGTGACCCTGGACAACAAACCCATCACGAGTTCGCACAGGCGTATCAATAGCCAACAACACATTTCCTGGGGCAAAAATATAGATTTTTCTTTTATGCCGAAAATCATTAGGATATTAAATAAAGATCATGTTCCATGAAGATACTTTGTACATTTCCAACTGTAAATATATTAAAAATATTTTTTTGTGAGAAAAAAAAACCTCACAAACATATATGATCAACTTTAAAAGAAGATTTTCTCAATGTTTCAGTTTTTTTGCACGTTCAGATTCCAATAGTTGTATCTCGGCCAAATATTATCCTATCCTAACAATCCACACATCAATGGAAAGCTTATTTATTGGGCTTTTATGTGGTGTATACATCTCAATGTCAGAAATTGACCCCTGTGACTGGTTCTGTGGTCTAGGGTCACATATGTGAAATAATACAAAGACTGTTGAAATCTTCACTGGTTTCATGTTTTCTGCAGGTTTAATGAAGGTAAATCTAGTTTCTATGTTGGCGTAGGTAACTGATCATGTGACCTGTCCTCACCTCCTGCAGGTGTCGTGTCGTGCGCAGCGGCTGAGAGGAACTCTGATGAGTGCAGCTGGAAAACGCCACGAACAGAGCGTGATGCTCCTTATCCAGCTCCAGACCCATGACCCTGCGCTCCCCGCTACACCTGCAAACACACGCCAGGCTTTACATCAGCGCCGGAGAGAAGTTCGAGCGGTTTCTGGGTGTCACAGTTTACTGTATTTTTCTCTCTTCACTTAAATGAACTATAGTGTCCTGATCACACTAGTGAAGAAATATCAAAAATGATATCTGGTGTGTGAATTCTGTTCAGCTGTATATCTTCAGCTGATGATCTGTGTGTGTAGCGCTCACTGTGTGGGGTTGAACACGTCGAGCTCCTCCAGGAGTCTGGACCCGTGCAGAGTCGTTGGCTTTAGTGCTGGTCAGAACCTTCAGGACCCGACCGTCCTCTGAGCCCAGAAACACAACACTGCGGTTCTTATGAGGCCCGGCGGCCGTATCCACAACTATCTGAGTCAGTTTATACCTGCAAAATACAAACTCATGTTAGTGTGTGTGTGTGTTGGGTAGGTTTCTGGGTCGGGTTAGGGAAACCATAACGTCTATGGAGAGTCCCCACAAATATAGTGAACCAGACGTGTGTGTGTGTGTGTAGCACCTGCTGGCGGTGTTGGTGATCAGTGGTTGGCTGTTGACTGACGGCACAGACTCGTCCATCAGTGGGTGTGTCTTAATGAACGACAGCACAGAGTCTGGAAACTGAACAGAGGACGAGTAGGAGGACGCTGAACCTTCACCTGCACACGAACCCGGACTGAACACACACACACACAACAGCGTTACTTTCCAATCATTCAGAGTTTTTGTTAAAAGTTTCAGTAAGATATTTTCTGTTAGATAATGTCCTAGAGTCGAACATCTCACCGTGGTTTGGGCACGTGCTCCTCCGGCACTGACGTCCACATCGAGTCACTGTTCTTCTGCTCTTTAAACTTCCCATTAAACACTCGCTCGATGTCATCCAGATAAAACCCACAGACGGCTGAACCGGGGATGCTGAGACACACAGACAGAGTTAACACACAGGTACAGTGTTTCTGTGTGTGTAGTGAGTGTGTGTGTGTGTACCTGTTGATCTGTGTGGTGAAGACTCCCACCACAGCGGGCCGCTGGTTGATCTGAAGCACGTTAGTGAGCGACTGCAGCACGTCGAAGTAGAAGAACGTTTCTCCGGGAACGGAGCAGTTCAGCCGCGCCTTCAGGAACGACGTCCAGTAGCGATCCAGCACACGCGTGGAGCCGCCGCGGTCGTTCTTACACACGCGAGCCACGCGCGAATACACCACCTGCAGCACGAGGAAGAGGAGTTTGGCTTTGCTGCAAGTACACACGACATCCCAGCAAGCAATTCTGCGCTTAAAAGACGTCTAATAGCCGTCTGACACAGGCCAGAGTCTAGGCTAAAACAAGACAGCATTCGTTCTGTCAGAGAAAATATAACAGACGTCTGACCAGAGCCCAAGAACAGACTACTCAAGTAGATAACAAAGAAATGAAATGAGTGAGGAAATGAAATCAAACACCTGTTTATTTTGCTTACATGATGGAATATCAAATATCTCGCACAGTTATTTTGACAAATTTAAAGTTATTTTGTCTAGAAGTGATTTAGTCTGTAGCTGGACGTAGATCGGGTCTCTGGTTAACCGAGGAACGAGGAATGACGGCTATTGCTTGCTGGGATGAACACTCATACGGTACGCTTCTGTTTGGGTCTCAGACACGCATGCGTCACCTTCCCAGCAGCACTGTGCTCCACTGCGATCTCACTGAAGAAGAAATACACATAGTTCCCGTACTCCACAGCATGCAGGAAGTGAGGCTCTGCAGAAACAACACAACAACTCAGGTGAACTGGGGCGTCTGATTCGCTTAGTTAAAGGGATAGTTCACCCAAAAATGATCATGGGCTAAATTACACTTTTGGGTGAACTATCCCTTTAACTAGTCGTGCAGTCTCCTCAACCACACACAAGATCTGAGGAATCATTCATGATCATATAAACGTCCTGATGAAGTTAAAGCGGCACCTCTGAGCCATTTGGAGTCGTATTTGACGGTGCGCAGGACGGGCCGGCCCTCTCCTCCTAAACTCCTGTAGATCACAGCATCACTCGCCTGGAAGTCCGTCACTGTGGCCGAATAGAAATGACCGCCTGAAATACTAAACGTACGTGACTCAAACGTACGTGACTCAAATCTAAGTCTCTGGCTAACTTGTGAAGCTGCCAATAAAAATCTCTTTAATTAATCAGTCACAGACAGGTGATCAGGTACAGACAAAAACAAAGAATCACTGTTTTCCCCTTATTGATTATTAGGGTGAAATAATACTAATAATAATACAAAATAATAAAAACAATCTTTTAATTGAATTATTTAAATTGTAAAAAGAAATCTATTATAAAATATGATTTATTCATGTATTTAATTTTACTACTACTACTAATAATAAAGTACTGTCATGTTTAAATTGTAGAAAAATTAATCAAAACAAAAACAAGATATATTGCTATTTAATGTAAAATAAACTGTTTTATTAAATAATTGTATTATTAATAATCAAAATACTGTATGAGTGTGTAAAAAAAATAAACAAATCAATAAAGAAATATATTAATATTTAATGTAAAATAAATTGTATTAAATGTATTTTATTATAATAATATTAATCAAAGTACTGTTTTAATGTATTTAAATTATAAAATTATAGAAATAAAAAAAATATAATTATTTAATGTAAAGTAAAATGTTTTATTAAATGTATTTCATTGTATTTATTATTTTGGTAACACTTTACAATAAGGTTCATTACTACATTAGTTAACATTAACAAAGAATGAACAATACTTCTTCAGCATTTGTTAATCTTTGGTAATGTTAATTTTAACATTTACTAATACTTTATTAAAATCTTGTTAACATTAGTTAATGCACTGTGAACTAACATGAACAACAATGAACAGCTAGATTTGTATTAATTAGCGTTAACAAAGAATAACAAATACAGTAACAAATGGTTAGTTCATGTTAGTTAATGCATGAATTAATGTTTAGTAAATGAACCTTATTGTAAAGTGTTACCATTATTTTTAATATTATTATTTTACAGAACAAAAGTAAAATTGTAACTAATGTTAAAACAGAGATTGAGCATTTCCTGTGACCTGCAGTGCTCCAAAATACACTGATTTTTTTTTTTTTTTTTTTTTAATTAAGCAATTAATGTGGGTTGTAGTTCTCTAGTCAGTAAAATATGGAAATCACATCCCTGCAATCATTAAAATCCTTAATATTTTGGGTTGGGCCGTTACACATCCAAATGCTTTGAACGCCTGTGTTGCCGCACACCTTTGACTAGATGTGAATGTTGTGCTTGTGTGTGTGTGTGTGTGTTTCAGCACCTCACCTGCAAACACTCCGACGTTAGACTGGCGAGACTCAAATGGACATCGGGCCTGACCCAACAGATCCTGGCCGACCTGCTCCAGCGAACTCAACTGATCATAAAGCAGCACAACAGGGCAGCGATTACACATGTGTCCATGAGATGGCGTGACTGACAGCTGACAGGGGATCAGTGACTCACTCTGTAGTTCCGGCAGGCGGGGTTCAGCGCGTTGGTTCCACAGGCGAACAGAGTCTTGTCGTTACGAGGCACAAGAACTTTGATGTAATTATAGCATTCATCCTGAAAGCAGACAGAAGAGGAATGACTGACAGTCCAACACACACAACCTCATCATGAACATCTGTTGAACGTCTCTGCATGTTTGTGGTCCAGCACAGAGTAAATTCAGCGGCTCTCTCCAGTGTGTGACACTTTTCCACAGAGACACATGTTTCCTCCAGCTGTGTGTCGCTCCACTCTTGCTCTGATCTCAGATCAGCTGTAATGAGACACTCACACTGTTTCTGCCTCTCACGGTGCACTTGGACACGTCTGTCGACCTCCACGTCACGATCTGAAACAACAGATTACTGTGTGTGAGGGAGAATGTGCTCCAGTGTGTGTGTCTGTGTGTGTTTATGTATGAGAGAGAGAGTATGTGTGTGTGTGAGTGAGAGAGAGAGAGAGAGAGAGGGCTTCTGTGTGATGAGTGAGCGAGTGTGTGTGTGTACCTGTTGTGGGATGATTCTATCCACTGTACGCAGTGAGATTCACAACAAAGACATGGTCTCTAAACAGGAGGCAAACACAAGGAAACCTCAAACTGTGTGTTTTCATGATTTCTACAGATATTCTCAGTGAAATTATACATTCGAACCACTGACAGAATCACATTTCTTCAAAATTCATCCAGCATTTCAAAGGTGTAAATTAGTCATTTTACTTGATTACTTAAGTATTATTTTTAAGCATTAACAGACCTGGCTGCGATGTAGAGCATCTGCTGGATCCGGATCATCCGCTGATAGTCCAGCCCGAGACGCCCCGAGTGATTGTGGGACATCAGACCCTGGAAACTGGGATAGAGGAGCGTGTCTGTGGAACACAGCAACACTTCAGTCAGGCAACACTCCTGTGAGGCGTTCCATCCCAGAATGCAGTTGGGTGTTTGTATGAAGTGGACTTCATGATAATGTTTGAATTAAATGTTAACAATGTTATTCATCTGAATAAAGTCCCTAGATCAGTTGTATTAATGTCAAATTTTGGGTAAAAGAAAAAAATACTGTTCCATTTGTGGGAAACAGCTCAGCAAATTTTGCAAAATATATATATTAATTGCAATCAAAAGAAAGAATAATGAGCAAAAAAGAGACGTATTCTGCTTCTGACAAACTATTTAAAAAGTTACAAACAAATTAGAATTTTTGGGAGGGCCATTTAAAATGTTAGAAGAGTTAACAAACATTTTGTCATGTGACTCACCTTCCAGTCCCACCACACTGATTGGCTGCAGATCCCTGGGGAAGGGCGTGGCAGCGATGAGTGGGAGGAGCCAGGCGAAAGAGACCATCGTCATGACGACAGAGTGACAGCATGTCCTGTCAGTCATCTGCAGAGTTAGAGATTAGAGAAACACAAAGACAATAATAATGACTCTCAATAGCAAACGATAAACATACAGCACACAAATACTCTCGAGTCACTTCTTTTAAAGCACAAACTCATGACACTAAATCATCATGACGTTAGAATAATCATTACTGATGTGCCGAGTCACATTCTTGTTCATTACTTTTTAATTTTACACAATAATGTAGAAAGACTTTAATCAGAATTTTAGCTCTTGTTTAAGCTAAAATACAGTGTTTTTAGTTCAAAGCATATTTATTTATTCATTTATATATATATATATATATATTGTTTTCAAAACCAGATTTTAATGAACAATTTTATACTCTTTTTAGACAATTTTAGGTGAACTTAAATTTTTATGTAACTGACTTGAAATGTGCGTCCCACTGCAATAACACAACGGTTGAAAATCACATCGGAGACACAGATATGAACAGTGAAATTATCTAATAAACATATTTTTTGAACCCTGTGTTAATCCTCCGGAGCAAATGTCAAATTGGACTGTAATTCTGAGATCGGCTTGTTTTTGTCAGTGTGTGTATTGTTGAGATTAAGGTCAGACAAACATTAGTGTTTAAGGTCAGTGTTAACATGAGCTGCTGTGTTTATCTGCACTAATGTGTGCTGCGATACACACACACATCCAGCACGACAATACAGATCATATTAACATCACTCATGAACCTTTACATTTGACTTATTTGACTATTTTATTTCTTTTTATGACCGTATTCACTGTACATCTGACTGATTGCACCGTATTCCTCTGTTTTCCCACTGAGAATTGTGTAAGAGAGAAACATAAAAGACTTAATTGTGGCCCGGCTGATGGGCTGGTCTGTGGAGGAGAAGTGAGAGTGATGTGATTAAACTCCAGGTTCTGGATCCACTCCATTCCTACAGCTTCAGAACAAATGGGCTTTTGGGGCACAGACTTGTGGGGCGGTGAACTGTCAAATAAGTTTAAGTAAAGCATGCAGTCCAGTGTTTTTCCTCTTTGTCGCCATCTCTGTTCGAAATCTGCAATTGCAGTCATTCGTGGAATTAACTTTACGTGGGTTGTGCCTCGGCGCGACACAGCATGGATGAACACAATGTTTGAGGAGATGTGTGTGTGTGTCAGTCGCCGCCAGTGTGGACAATGGCATTCACAGATTATTCACTTTTTGGAAGTATTACCAACATAATCATTTTCACCGGAAAATGTCTGAACAAGTGAGTGACATTCACTTTTGTTCTGATCAACTAAGGGTAAAAAAACATTGCAGTAAATCGCGCTGAATAAATCTATCTAACAATCGCTTATCATATCACATTAAACCCGACAAATTATATTATTTTTTATACAAATGACATTTTTTTATACAAATTAAATTATATTATTTTCCCAAATTAATTTTTTTTCCGTTTAAATTTTTGGGAATTAGGTTTTTTTTTACCCTTAACTGTTATTTTAGTCGTAAAAAGAGTGTGTTTTAAAGTTAATGATTATGGAATTACCTTAAATTTACTGAGGTAATACAGACATTTACTCAGTAGCCTTTTCAGGACAAATATAATTATTTCAGTACAAATTCTGCATGATGCAACATAACACTGATAACATAAGAGTGCAGTGTTATAGGACAAATATAATCCAGAGTCATGTATTCATTATTATGCTGTTTGCAAAGTATCTCATTTCTTTGTGATTTTCAAATAAATATTTCACCTCAAAACAAAGTTTGATGTAATGATTCTCTGTGTAGCTGATTGGCTTTAAAAACAATTTTGGGGTAGAAATTAATGGACAAAAATACGTCCTATGTTTAAAACTAAAATATATATCAGTAGCTTCGATGAACTACGATCTCATAATCCGTGACGATGTTTAAAATTCGGACCCGACCTGAGGCTAATCCTCCGAGTGTGTCAGTGGGAGACACTTTAGCTAATTAATGGCTAATCACAGCTAATCTTCCATTAGTCAGATCGAACCGGGACACACGAGTCGGGGTGTAATCTGCATCTTTTTATGTCCAGGATTATTCAATTATAAAGTTTTATACACTACAAGTTAAAGCGCTTGGTTTTCTGTATTCTCCTTTAATTAAATTGCTTTCCAGGCCTGTAATTAACAGTAACATTCAGGCTCATTAATCAGCGCAGAGAGCCAATTATGTAGATTACTAAATACAACATTTCAAAGCAAGTGTCATTATTGTAGAGCGATAACACACACACACACACACTTCACAACCAGTGAACCCCCTCAGTGTGTGTTCCCTCGGTGTGTTCAAACTGGAACTGTTGTTTTCAGCTAAACAACCAGATCAACACGACCACACACACACCACATCCAAAAACACCACAACACACACCCCACAGAGACAGACTCTCTCACACACACACACACACACACACACACCACAGAGACAGTCAGAGCCGCAGTGAACACACACAGATGAGAAAACATCTTTACAAAAGCAGTGCTTGCAAAAGAGAGCAAGAGTTTGCCTATAAAAAGCACTTTATACGAATGTTTTTAACTGAACCATCACATGCTGGACTGCTAGAAGTTACAGTCTCATGGAAACTAGGGGTGAATGACGATAGTTCTGCAAGTGTTCTGGAAGCGTTCAGGGCCTCATGTGTGTCTGTGATGGACAGCTCTCTGATCGTGAAGAGACCAGGTGTACACACCCTCCGAAACACGCATTTGACACGGGTTTGAATCAGTCACTCAAACCCCATCAGGAGGAGGTCAGAGACACTTTCCAGAAGAAACTGGACAGGTGTAACACATCTAGTGTTGAAAACACATACGCAAGTTTTACTCCTCCCAACAATGCCAAAAAATAAACGTGAAAGCGTGCTATAGGCTATGTCATGTTATAGCCAGATACGACTGCGCTAATGCAACACACATCGCTTCTGCTGTCCTGCATTAGTTACGCAGCGCCACACACACTGACGTGTCCATACATCACATCATCAGAAGAGGCGTTACAGGAGTTATCCACAGCGTCTCACACAGTGGTCAAAGCACACATCTGATCAGCTCTTGCATTCCCTGGAAACATGAAGCCCAGTATCTCTTATTTTTAGAAAACGGGGATGTACATTTAAAAAAAATAACTTTAGAGACTGAGACAGCAAAATGCAAATGAAGAACTACAATGAATCAAATATGATCTAATAATACTGATATTTTACTCCATTGTAATTGTTTAGAATTAATTTAATTTACAGTAAATGCATTAATATTAATAATAATAATAATAATAATACCGCTTATGAAAATACTAACAGTGGGAATCTTTAGCACCTCACATTACTAATATAATTATGAGTACTTTTTAAAATACTTAAATTAATAATACATCAAAATAATCGAATTTTGAGAATTATTACTAAATATAACTTTGAATATACAAAATATAATCACATTACAAGTATGAAACAAAAAGTGCTTTTCCAGACAATCACAGCGAGGGATTATTCTCTTATTAATTCTTAACCAGTTTCATTAAAAAGAGAATCATGAAATATAAGAGAATAGTTTTTCACCCATTCCTAAAAAATACAGGAACAAAAATACAGATTCTTCATTAAAAACGTCACTTTGAGAATCATGTAATAATTCAGATATTCCTTTTGTCGTCAAATTAAGTTAAATAATTAACACACAGTGTGTCCAGTGCATGGTAACACACTCCTGCTCTTAAAGCAACAGCGCTTGTTGTGGTGTTTCGAAGACGCCAGAACACAGATCACACTCTCGCCTGAGTTAAGAGAGATTGTCCAGGACTCGGAGATCTAGTAAACACTCAGGGAATGTTCTCCGGCTATCCTCCAGGAACACGTCAGTCGGAGCGGCTGGAAATGTTCTCGGGTCGGCAGTGTTTCCTGATCCTCGGAGTGAGAATTCATGAAGCTGAAGCTGCCTGGGCCTTTAGTTTGTTCATGTTTTACGGTCATTAAAGAATGGCTTTAGAGGAGTAGAGCGTGGCGTTATCAACGTCAAGGTCATGGGTTTGATTCCCAGGGAATGCATGAACTGATAACAGGAGCGACTACGTTTCCCAGCACTCTCTAAAATACACCTGGGTTTGTTGCACACACATTAAAAAGCGTTCTTAATGTTCTTATCGACAGTCGCTATGAAACTGCACAACATAATTTCATCTAAAATCATCACATCTTCAATACATTTTCCAAAGTCATCACCGTCTAAAGCCGTATTCGCACGGTAATTGTTTCTCATGTGGACGGTCTGTAATAATCTATTAGCATTAGCACCTCAGTGATGAACTCACTGGATGGCGAGTTATTCACAGTCGAGGAGCGAGTTTTGAGATCCTATGAACCCGGGAACGCACTGATCATGTGGTCAGTCACATGATTATATCATTTTAATTTAATAATAGGATATCTGATTTGATTATTTAAATATCCTGTTTAAAAATAAGTAGATATACACAGTCACGCACTATAGATCAAATAATTGTCTGTACTGTATTTTCTCTCAAAATGATGGGTGTCATTTTAAAAATGTGAATATTAGCAGAAATAAGTTTATACAGCCTCTTATTTACACGAGGTAAACACAAATCTGCTTGGCTTGTTTTGTTTATGTATATAATTGCTGCCATAAAAACAGCCCATTTCAAATGTTTACATGCTTTTCTTCTCTTTCTCTTTTGTGAGCTGATGAAATATTATTCTTGTGAATACTTTCCAGCATTTCAGTAACACAAGTGTAGGAAATGCAAACTAATAAGTTGCGAAGCGTATATACGGTGCTTGGCAGTGGTCAAAAATTTGGTCAAATATGTACACATAGATCACAGAAGTCAGTGAGAGTGAACACTTTCCTCAGAACTGTGTGTGTGTGTGTGTGTGTGTGTGTGTGTGTGACGTCTCTGACGGCTCTCACGCTCTCAGTAAAAATACTCTGCACCTTTGACATAAAGCAGCTGTTTTGCTTCCCGTCAAGATCTCAGAAGCGTCTCTCTCGTTTCCTTCTCTTTCAACTAGTACCACTCGGACACACACACACACACACACACCCAGCGAGAGTGCAGCGGTTCCTCAGGAACACACAGGCGCGCTGCTCGTCCATCATCAGCGCTGTCTGTGTAAACACACGCTGCTATAGGAGGCTGTAGACACAGAACGTGTTTCTCAGTTTTTCATGTGTAAACATGCACTAGATGGATGTCTTGGAGCGGCGAGCACGGGTCACATGACATCGTGTTAACTCAGAAGTTCACAAATTAAAAATGTGTCTAGACATCGTTTTTCCATATTTCACTGCCCTGCATCTGACGTTTTTAAATGCTAAAACGTGCCCCGCACAGATCCTCTTTTTGCGTTCACTGCGCAGCTTTTTTGTATGTTGTGTATGTAAATATGCACTAGATGAACGTGATAAACCGCTGCATTCTTCTCCTCTGGAGCTTCTCTCGCTTCACAGCATTTGAGAAACACAGAGATTCAGAGATTTAATCCACTGACGTGCATATTGAGCTTTTTAACATAAAAACGCGTTTATTATTTATGGTCCCAAAGTGCTGTATTTTTAAAGATGCTTTGCAAAGTTAATAACATTCTTTAATGTATGCATTGTCCTAAGGGATAGTTAATATTATTGTTAAATAAATCACCCTCACATTATTAACATGACACTGAGTCACATTTTAGTGGACGTGTCTTTTGTAAAACTATGGTATAAAGCCATTATTTTTTTACATTATTTAAATTAAACAGGACATATTTTAACTTACAGAAAAGCACAAATTTAAAGATGTATTGCTCTTCTTTTTGGATGGATGCTTGAAAACCCCCTTTTTTTGTTGGTTTTTGTCCATAAAAGGGAAAATGGAAGTCGGTTGGTAATCAATACCGTTTGTTTATTAGAATTAATACAAAATATTGTACAGAATATTTAGTGTGTTCGGTGTTTTAGCAGAAGAATGAAAGTCATAAAGATTAAGAGCATCTTGAGGGCGAGTAAATGATGGCAGATTGTTGATTTCTGGGAAAAGTATGGCTTTAGCTCTAGTGTGAGGGTTAGTTAGGGTCAGGGTTAGTTATGGTCAGGTTAGTTAGGGTGAGGGTTAGGGATAAACTATAATGCTTGTTAGGAGCACTCGAACCCCAGCTTTCTCCCTCCTGACCTTCATGTTGAGGAATTCAGGGGGAGTTTCTCTCCAACCCGTCGGTTCTGTGCCGAGATCAGAGCCCAACAGAAACTCTACAAGCGTTCCAGGAATGCTAGAGTGGGCAGAGAGGAAGAGAGAGAGAGAGGAACGTACGATGAACAGAAGGGCAAACATGCAGAAGACCCATAAAAGCAAGACAGAAATATGGAAGCTTGTTCTCGCCACAGAATAAAAAAAATTTTGAATAAAAAAAAAAACTTTTTATCTCAGAATCATGTGATATAAAGTCAAAATAACAATAAATAAAGTCAGAATTGTAAGATATAAACTTGCAATTGCAAGAAATAAACTTGAAATTCTGACTTTTTTTCTTTTATATATCAGAATTTATCTCACAATTCTGAAAAAAGATGTCTAATTGTGAGATATACTTGCAACTGTATGTGTTATAAAGTCAGAATTGCAAGATAAATCTGCAATTGCGAGAAAAAGTCAAATTTCTCACAATTGTGAGTTAATATCCAAAACTCAGACTTTATAACACATTTTGTGACTTTATACTTTTGCTATTCTGACTAACACGCAATTGCGATTTATTAAATATTATTTAAATCTGACATTATATCACGCAATTCTAAGAAATAATGTCAGAATTGCAGGATGTAAATTGCATTTGTGAGCAAAACAAGTCGCAGTAATCTTTTAAAATGTTTTATTCTGTGGAAGAAACAAGCTTACATAAAGAGAGGCATATGAAGGAGAAAAGACAAAAGAGATAAACATTCAGAAGTCAATATACTGATAAATAATAACACAATGTGTTATAATGACCTCATTGTGTCTCTTGAGGTATTTAAGATTTAGATGTACGTTACACACACATTTATCCAATGTGTGTGTATGTTACTATACTATACTATACACACACACACATCAATGACAACTGATGACATATAACGTAGATGACTATTTATATTTTATAGGCTATTTATAGTTTATTTATAGTAAATTGCATGCGCATTTATCCCCAGAAATGTTTATCTTTAATCAAAACCACTAATATTCTCTGAAACCTGTTTTTATTATACGGAATCATAATTTTAAATGTCTGAAGACCGTCCAGGTCCAGCTGACTGCATTGTTTATGTAATTTCATAAACTATACTCACTTTTGATACGTTTTCTCCGGTATTCGGCTAATTTAA
>JAQIUQ010005083.1:328768-370720 GCA_030378365.1 Hybognathus amarus
CTGTATAAACACAGTGACCTAATTGAGATTAATTTCAAATGCCACATATCTTACATGATAAATGTTTTGTTGTGCAATTGAGCAGGCACCAACACACTGTTGGCCACGTCTTCGATCATCCAATCAGTGTCTTTGAAAAGTAAATCTGGTCATGGTAATCTAATTACATAAATGACTTAAAAAAGTTCAGAATGAGAATTTTTTAAATAAAAAATATGCATGCCTGCATAAAAATATGCTTCATACTTATACCACAGTCTATGATGCATGCAGAAACATTTAAAGGGAATGGCTCCCTCTCGTGGCAGAGTGACACCAGTTCATGTGTGTATCTGCTGCCCCCTACAGGACCGCGCACAGCACTGCAGCTCTGTTACTGTAATAGTGCACATCAAGGTACACAGGTGATTCACAATGCCTTACATAAAAAAGCACAATTAAGGCGAGAAAGACAATATATTTAACTATATTTTGAGGACAAAACTCCTTTAAATCACTGTGTATTGAGAACGTGATGTGCTAGCTACATGATTTTTGCAATTTCTTTTAAATGTAATGTTTCTTTGTTTACATTTTCCCTGAATTCTGGTAAATAGGCAAGATGTTTTGATATTCTTTGTATCGGTCTTATGGACTTAATGGACACATGGAAGTCATTGTATGTCCACAAGAATATTTAGAACGGCATAAACCAAAACTGGGTTTGAATCTGATCTGGATATAGACTGAGTTTCTATTATGAAACTTACCTAAATTCAAGGTGGTAATAGAAAAACAATGCATTGAGCTAGACTACAATTGCTTTTATTTTATTTTTAAGCAGAGGCTCTGTTTTTTTGGGGTGGGGGGTTTGGATATATTGCATATTAATATATTCATTTAATAATAGATTACAAGAGTTAATCTACTGATACATCAGTTGTGGTGTGTGTTTGATCCACATCTCTGTCTCGTCCTATGGTGAAAACCTAAAAAATAGTTTGAGGTCATAAAGTTGTCTTTTTAAAGCAATTAATACTTCTATTCAGCAAGGAAATTGATCAAAACTGACAGGACTTATATTTATAATATTACAAAAGATTTAGATTTTTAAATAAATACTGATCTTTAGAATTTTCTATTTATTAAAGAATCCTGAAAAACATATAGAGCGTCACAAATGTTTCAACATTGATAATAATGAGAAATCTTGAGCAGCAAATCAGCATATTAAAAAGATTTCTGCATGTGTATTAATAATATTATTAACATTTTACTTGAAATGAGTTAACTACACTCTCAAAAGGGTTCTATATAGGGTTCTTTACTCAACTCCAAAGGACAATTTATGCTAAAAAGGTTCTATAATGACAAGAAAGAACACTTTTGGCACAAAGGTTCTTTATAGGCTATTATTCATTCATATATTACATTATTCTGCAACATTTTGTAGTTGTAAATAAATTATTGTTTATTAAACTGTTGTAGTACTTAATATCACATTTTAATCATGCAGATTTTTGGAGGATAAAAACTAAATGGCACTCTTCGTGTGATATTGATTAATTACATTTTTTAACCCCATATCTCTGAATTTTGTGATCATTCATGCATTGCATTTTAGGGGTTCCAAATACGTAGCGTTTTAAAACCTTTTAAGGTCCTATATAGAACCTTTCTTCTAAGAGTGTATAATCTCTGGATCCAAAATAACCTTACAGTATTTGTGCATAATATTCATGAGTTGAAAAATCTCATTAAGTCCTCTCAGAAACAAACTGAACTTCCAGATAGCATGTAACCATTGAAACAATGTTTTGAGTCAGTGTTGATGTTGATTGAGATGTTGATTCAAAACATTAAGTTGAAACACTAATAAAAATTCAACTGAAAAGGAATGTCAAAACAATGTTGCCATCTGATGTAATAATGTTGAAACATTAACATTTCAAAAACACTTCAATGGTGCATCAACAAATTCCCTACCATTTCAAAATTTGGAGAAAACCTTTTAAAATATAAATGACATCTTTTCAGCAGTTGAGTCAATTTATTTTATTCAATCAATGACAAAATATATTAATTTGGCCTTTCAGCAAAGAAAGCTCTACATAGGGTTACCTGTTCCTGTAGCAATTAGATAATAGAAAAATAAAAAGGTTTCTAAGCTTTCAAGGAGAAAAATATGAGTCTTTCGCTAAGAGGAGAGAAATTTGACATCTCTTGTAAAACTTGTAAGAAGACAAATTAGAAGTGTTCAGAGTTTTAGTCAGGAGACAAGTGTGAGAAGCCGAGAACTCAAGCTGAAGTCTCTATTTGATGTTAAAGGAGACTCATTTCTGTCTGGCAGAAACATTTGAGTTGCATAAAAGATTTTATTTCTTCTGACTGGGTAGCTTCTGTCATTCATCCCCATAATTTCATAATACACAAATGTACATAAGTGTATACAAAGAATGTACAAATATACAAAAAATAGAACAAAATCTACAAAATAACTGAAACTTAAAAAACAAAACAAGACTGCAAACTAGCAGAGAAATAGAGACAAAATGAAATTAAAGAATAGATAGCATCAAAAAATCAAGAGAGAATGAAAAATGACTCAATAAAATAAGAACTAGGAGACCGAGTGTAAAAAATAAAGATTAGATCTGGACTATACATTAAAATCACTGGAACAATGAAAAACTAGAATAATCAAAAAGAATAAAATACTAGGCTAGAACGGACAGGGAAACCCAAATATAGCAGTCTGACAAGACCTGTGGAGACAAACACAAAAGCATGCACACAATGAACACTATGAACCAGCAAAGACATCAATGAAAAGGAGCATAATAATTGGATGCAGAGATGAGGATGCAGTTGAACACAATCAGGCCAATGAAGACTAAACAATGAGGCGAGACGAGAATAACACCCCAGTGAACAAAAATAAGTTGTCAGGAATGTTTTGCTAACATTCCCATTAGGTTAGGAAAACTCATTTTGAAATATTCTTAAAAACATTAAATGTCGAGTTCTTAATGTATCAAGGACATTTTTTCGGCCAATTTTAACATTGAGCTAATTTTTCTTGGACATTTGGAGTGTTGTTCAGTACAGACAAAACGAATGAAAAATCTGTGTTACCTACACTGTTATCCTCTTTTTAAAATTTGCGTCCCTGTCGACTTCAATGGAGCATGTTCTAAACCTGCTTTAGCCTCTTAACATCCTTGATTTGAGTGCACAGCCATGCGAGTGGTGTTATTAAGAGTGACCAGGTCAATCGGACTGCAGTAGATGTGAAAGATATTAATAAAAATTATGTTAATTCACTAAATTCAGCCAGCCAGCTCACATACCCGTATTTACTTCCTGTTTTCGGTCGAAGTCCAGAGTAGTCGATTGTCGAGTTCTGCGTGCGCAAAGTTTTTTAAAGTGAACTCAAGAATGTTTAGTGAACAGTTATAAGAACAACACAAGAACGTTTAGTGAACACAGTTATAAGAACGTTTTCAGGCAACATTATGAGAACATCTTAAAGAACAAATAACAACACAAGAACGTTCAGTGAATGTTGTTCTAGAACATTTTCTCAACGTTACAGAGAATGTATTTTAACGCTATAAACATTACAAGAAACGTTCCCAGAAACAGTATTTCAGGAAAGTTTTACTAACATTTACATAACTTTTATATATCGTTATGAAAGTTGTAGGAATGTTCCGTTAACTGGACATATGGCCAAAAAGAGATGAAGCACAAGACAAAAAAAACCTTATGAGACAAAATGGACAAGACTGTGAGTGCAGGACCCTGACAGCTCCAACTTGCAATTGCAAGAGGGGTTTTGCAAATCTTTGTTTCTCTCGAAGTGAAATCTCTCTGAACCCACTTGCTTCTGCATATGAACCTGTTTTCCAAAAAAAGAAGGGTGGATGAACTTAGCAAACATTATTATTAGGGTACTATTATTATAAAAAATATTTAATCGATGGGTAATAAATAACCATTTATAATCTTACGTTACGGCTATTTTTGATATCATTCATGGTGTCCAGCAATTCCAGCTCCAGAGATTCTCTGAACTCCATGTGTGACTCCTTCCATTTCTTTTATCTCGTCGCTTTCCATCATTTCCTGTAATTCTACGTCAGTCTGGGAAACAAACATATGAATATGCAAAAAAATCGATACATAATCAACAGGATATATACATCATATCTGAACCATCATAAAATATCTAGTATTCAGAAAGTTTAGCATTATGATATCATCTGATTATTTGATACTCAAATTTGTCACTGACACTTATCACTGTTTTTTTATCTGTGCATTCCACACTTTTTATCTCTCAGTTTTATGAGTGAGTCCATGAATCATTGACCCAATTTGTGTTCTGTCGCCGCAACCAAGCCTGATTTGACTTAGTTTGAAACTACGGTCATTGACATTGACAGAATATCACTGAATAAATGTGTGTATGACCCACCAGCTCTTCGAAACACTCTCCCAGCTTGAAGGTTTCTATGGGTTTCATGTCACACTGGAACAGGTCCTTCAGATTCAAGGGCTACGTAGTGCAAAGCTCGTCCCTCATAGGCAAAGACCCGTCCATCTTCACACGACAAAAGCACCAGCTGCAGACCAAAGGCATCACACGGTAGTTATCAATGGCACCAATCACTGTCATTTCCATCCGTTCTGGCAGGTAGTAATCTTTCCAGGCTTCAAGCTGTTCTTCGTCCCTTTCGGTACACGTTCCCTCCTGCCCACAAACTCTCAGAGTCGAACCTTTTGCTTTCACGAGAGGAATCGTTCGTAATCGCGTTACGCTTCACGAACTCTGCAATCTCACTCAGGTCCAGCAGCATCTTGAAGAAACATTATGATCGTTAGTATTGCTTAATTAAAAAATGAAGACGTATAATGTGCAGAAACAGACATGTAACAGAGACAAAGTTTATTTCTTTACTTTATACACCGAATGTAAGTTACACACACATGGCATAAAGTGTATGATTCTGTGTTGATCATTATTGTATTTAATTAAAGTTTTTAAGTGTCCAGTTGATGAATCCTAATATCTATTATCCAATAAATAAATGAAAGAAATGAATTCAACATTGCAGTAAACAACAGGACAGGAACGGGGGAAACTGGAAAGCCTTGATTCATAAATCATCTCTACGCTGAGTTGTCTTGATTGTGACTCTTTGTCCCACAAAAGAGAAGTCTTCAGAACGCTGATGGGCTTCTCCTCTGCGCTGCATGGAATAATCGTCTCGATTTCAGTGAATATTCAACTTCAGGGAAGGGATTTTGTGAACTTCTCCACCATTATTTACACCATCTGAGCAACATCAGACTTGATCGATCCCCTGCGGTTCACTGCGCTGAAGAAGCATTGATGGAGCTTGTCACTAAAATGGACAGCAGGAAACTTTCTGATGATACTTTAAAATCCTGAAGAATCTGTCAGTGAATAATTCCAGATTACATGATATTTAATTGTCCAGTAGCCTTGTTATGAACAGTGACAGATCCTATTCTTGCTTCCAATTTGAGATTCATTTATCTAACTCGATTTCTATTTATTAATTGATTTGAATCATGTCACACATTTGAATGAATAAACAGAAAATGATCATGTATTAAATGTGGTGTGTGTTTAATACATGTGCCTTTGTAACCAGGAAAAAAGCTCAAGTGTAATTTACATATGATAATACCTGTGAACATGATGCTTTGTGTGTTTCTGACGTGCCAGTCATCTACATTAACTCTACTGAGGGTGACTGATCTTCCACTGGTGCTGTTTGATTCCACAATAAATGCCTTGGTCTCTTTCATGAGGATTTTTTTTTTGAGAAACTCACATTTGTCCGAGTGATTATCCAGTGATGATCTGCAGCTCTCTAGCCGAGGTTTGCTGCAGTCGCAGGTTCTTCCAGATGTAAGAGGCCTGTTCTGGAATATCTCACACTTACAGTAAATACTCTGAATAGATGTTCGCTGCAAATATCACAGATCTTGTTCTGGTCAAGATCTGCTTTCAGTATTTGCACACATGCTTGACACAGTAAGTTCCATTTGCAGCTTTTATTAGGAATAGTCAGACAGGTGGAATAGTCAACAGCAAACAGGGCAATGGAGACAGTGCAAAGACAAACCAGATTAACAGGCAGAGGTCGAGGCAGGCGGCAAGAAGCAAGGTCCAATAAACAATCCAAGTTCGGGACGGGCAGAGAACAATCAGAAACGTGAATAACCAGTCCAAGGTCAGATACAGACAAAACACTGGGACAAACGCTCAGAAATTATGGCCAGGGCAAATCAAAGACTTCACAGAGAAGTGATGTGTGAAAGTGGCTTTCGTGTGTGTGTGAATGAGGTGAAGGTGTGTTGCGCGTATTCAGTCCCAGGTGAGAGGCATGATGGGAATTTGAGTCCCGTAAGGATGATTTAATATTTGGAGACGCGATCCTTCTAGTGGTGCGGAGGAGGTGGTACGGGGGCCTCCTCTGTAACACATTACTACAAAATTTGAGTCTCCAAACATGACAACATTTTACTCTGATTCTTCCTTTAATGCAGTACACAGAATCGATCCAGTATAGCTTCAGACACTGAGGCGAATGGCAGCTTGCAACTAGAAGTCCTGATCCAGTCTGACTTCTGACCTCATAATGCTGCCTAAATCATAATCATACACTGTTCATTCGACTGGCCTCTCTGACTAAAGTCTTGGTTTTCTCCCAAGGTTTTGGAGTTTTGGTTCTTTGACACTGTCACCTTTTCGCCTCTTTTCGCCTTTGTGGCCATTGGCTTTTGGCTTGCTTAGTTGGGGACATTTAACTTTATATTTAAATAATATTAATACAACATTATTTTCCTGTTATCTCTAAAAATAGCTTTGAAACAATCCTGTTTCTAAAAGCACGTATATACATAAATGTGACTTGACTAGACATTGACTTGTTTCTTACCTTTTTCAATCAACTGAGAGAAATTCCTCCTTGATTTTTGGGGATCTAATGGAAAAAGGTGGATGTAGATTTTTTAACAGTCATGTTCCTATATTCATGTTATACTGTATATTAATGTTAATATAATGTTTCTTGGTATTTTATATTTATTTGCTTTCGATTATCTTCTGTTATTTTGCATTGCAGAGTGTTAAAGCCATACAATTAAAATAATAAGTAGAACCAAGAAGGATATTTTACATCTGAATTCCATTTTTGCATAAACATCTTATTATAGGAAACAGAGTGTTTTACAAAAATAAAAGGTTAATAATTAGGCCTTGTTACAAAGTAGAATATGTCAAGAAGTCAGAGCCAAAAAATCTAATTTAATTAATTGTAAACATGCTTTTCATTAATTTCTGACCCTGTCACCCTATAGGAAACTTGCATCACATCTACAACTCGCAGATACAATGTAGAAAAGCAACTGATTGCAAAAAAAAAAAAATAAAAAATAAAAATAAAAATTAAAGTTATTTTTTTATCTCAATCATATTTTAAAGCAATTTAAAGCAACAAGTAGAGATCCCAGTAAACCAGTTAGCTTGTTGTACTCCAGTCCTTTAAATCAGTGATGGTGCAATTTTGCTAAATGTTTTTGTGTTTTTTTGTGATATTGACAATACACTTATCCGGTACTTGGTTATCATGATCCAACTTGTGTTTTAAAGGCAGAAGGCTGAAGGGAAGGACCTAGCATGGTTTCAAAGAAATGTAAATTTGACAATAACATAGTTATAGCTCATATATTATATAATAAAGAGTAAGAAATTACTTGAAATAAAATTGTAATTGCATGTAATTTCTGTAGCAACTATTCAACATGTCAACATTAAACAAAATGCCTTGAGTTGTATCAGACTATAAATAATTTGAAATAAACACAGAAGCATAACATTACCTGTCTGAGAGTGTGGGATGGTCACAGTGAACAGGGAAGATGGGTACGGTCCTGCAATAACAAAAACCTTATGTTAGTAAATGTACAATCTTACATGTATAAGTCATGACATCTAACAACACTTTTTTACGTTGACATGTGGTGAAACAAGATGGTTTGGCAGCGCTTATACATATTAACAAGTACCATATATATATATATATATATATATATATATATATATATTCCAGATGGAGAACTGAAATAAAATTTAACTAGAGTATTGTTTTGTTTTTTTCTTGCAGTTTCCCAGCAAAGATCACAACCGGTTCTGACTGGGCTTCAAATGTGAACAATGTGATTACAATTTAAGATTGTATAATATTTTAAATGAGTTTTCAAGAATATTTTTTTCATATAAGTATCATATAAGTTTTCATACAAGAACATTTACAAATAAAGACTATAGACTTTCATGTGAACATGACTTTTAAATATCTGTTTATCTGGCAACAGCTAAAATATCAGGTTTATTTAAAGACAAGAATATAATTTAATATGACACTGAATCAACCCTATTCCATTAGGTTAAACCAATAAATTTTTATTTGAGTTAAATCAGGTAAAAGCTCCTTAAAGTAACAACAGTATATCCCCACATTTTACAGTGAAGATGTTCGTACTGGTTTCCAACAACTTCTATTTTCAATTCAACATTCGAGATTACACCAATTTTTCAGGCCTTGTTTAAACCTTAAAAAAATCGTACTTACCCAACTTCTTTCACTGGGTAATCTTTTACTGGTTGGCCTTGCAGTACAAAAGTCTATGAGTGCTATGATGAAACACCTGAAGGTGTGGTTGTTTTCCAAGCAGTTTCACGTAGGTGGAGTTCCTGAAGGTGACAAAGCACCGGCAGTGGCACTTGTGCGCATGTGTTAGTATTTTTCCATCCACCAACGCATGTAAATTTCATCGACGTCACCTGTTGCTTAAACATGCTTGCCTGAAGCGGTAAGCGATTTCCCTGGATGTATTCAACATACATTATCTATAAGCAAAAGTTGAACATGTTCAGAACATAAATAAAGGATTTCTGTTCATAGGGCAGTGATGTGCAGTGTTCGGTTTGATATTGGCTAATGACCAGTATTTTTTACAGTTATGTTACACAAGTAGCTCGGCTAATAAAGCCATAAGCGTCTGTTTATAGAACATGAGGGCGAAGCCACAGTTTGCTCAGCTCATAATATCAGGCCTATTGTAGCGACCTTTGTTCTGTGTTTGTGTGTGTGTAATTCTTTTCCCCAAAATAAAATGTCAGTGATGCTTTTGGACAAACTTGAGGACACATAAAACCACACTAGCATACATGTAGGGTGTTTTTACATGAATGACTTGTCACATGAAGTCGTCACATTTTTATTTGGGCTTGTCACATATTTCTTAAATGAAACAATAGTTTGATATTTTTAGTCAGTAGTGTGAGTTAGTATTAACTCAAATTATGTTAGTTTGGTCTAAGTCATGCACCGATCCTGCTCTCTCTCTAACTTTCCTGGTTAATTCATAAAAGAAAAGACAACAACAAAATATTCTCTTTTGTTTAAATAACATTATTTACAGAACAATAAACAAAACAATTTAGAATATTATTGACCATATCCATTCGATCACTGTATGGAAAAGACATGGAAAGACATTCAGGTTTACCATAAAACCCAGGTGTGCCTCGTACTGTGTGTGATGAGTTTTACATCACAATGCACAAACCAAACCAGTTAGAACATGTTTGAACAATGAAGACATTGTATAACCCCATAAAGAACGATATAAAGAAAGAATCCACATTCAAACCCTTTCCACTGTATGGGACTTAAGTTGGTTATATGGCATTTAAAGGAAGAACTCCGTAAACAATGAACCTTTGGGTTTAATAAAACATCGTGTACCAGTCGACGTCCTTGAGATTTGTTTTCATGATAATTGAATGTAAAGAATTTTATCTCTAAAAACTCTTAGCGCATAACGCTAGTAATGGGGACATTTAATAAGTAAAAGAAACTAGTTTATACCACTAACAAGGCTCAAAATAGCCCCACACTCACACAGAACATAATGAGGGTCCCTGACATGCAAAACGAACCATTGAGAACTTTGTAAGTGTACAGAGAGTTTAATAAGAAGATACTTCATAAAGACAGTTCACTTCCGTATACAGACAGGAGCCATCTTTGGAAACAGCTCAAGAAGTCAAACAACGACGTCTGTGCTTAGTGAGCTGAACTGTATGAACGGCGTTTCGGGGATCGACTTATCGAGACTAAAATCTCGAAGGTGAGGAATAAAAGTTACTTTTGGAAAAGATGCAATCAGGATATGAAACCCTATTTGCTCAAACTGAATTTTGCTCAAGTTTAAGAGTGCGGGTCAAAACACAGAGGGTCACTCGTTAATTCATATTGCTGAAAGAAGGTATCGAAGCAAGCATGTTTCGCAAGTGTTCCTGGTACAGACTTTTAACATGTTCATTTTGTCAGGAGCATAATTTCTGATTCTCGATATTTCCACTCATGAATGGATCTTTAAACAGAGTTTGCTCAAAGACTCGGCTCTCGCACAGTTGCCATACGGATATTCTCCTTGCTCTGTGCCTGAAGTCTGACCGTCTGACACGACTGAAAAGCGTTTACAGTTCATCACGCGGTATTTCCTTGTAAGTGCTTTCTTTCCAATCCCTGAGGTATGCCTGACATTGCATATCGCAGGGAATTGTAAACTGTCACCCTTGTTCTGATTCTCCTCTGTCTTTTCGATGCTTGGAATCATTACGCATATCATAATACTCATGCCACGTATCACACATGAGGAATATATCATAATACTTTTGGCCTTTTCTGTTCCTGCGAACCTAGACAAGCACCAAAAGTATTTCATCTGATGGGCGCTGGCTATTGGACACACACAAATGACGGTGGACTCCAGGTGTGTAGAAGCGCTGGTTTTTGTTTGCTGGTCTGTCCAGAGGAAATCGGGAATCTTCAGCTTTTCCATCAGACTGCAAAGCTCAGGCAGTATGCTTTCTTTTGTTTCATATGTAAGCTGCATCTAAAAACAGAAAAACAAGAATACAATTTAACAAGTTAAAATATATTTGCAATATATGTCCTCATGATTGCTAGATTAAATGTGACTTTTTTAGGAAATATTTGATAAATAAAAATATTATTTATTCACAATGAAAACAAAAATATATATCCATAACCTATATGACTTACTATTTCCAACAGTATTGAGAAAGGTGTCCGCTTAGGAAGGTGACTGCTGTATTTCATGAATGGTTCTGGAAATTCTTGTTTTACAGCTCTCGGTAGCCCTGCCCAAATGTGTTTGGAGTGAGACTGTACCTATGAATGAACCCTAAGAAGAAGATGCTGTGGAGAATCTTGAAACATACAAAGATTAAAATCTCAAAGATTAACTATTAGAAAACATTATAGACTTGTGAAAGTGTTTTTGACACACAGAGTGATTGCTACCTGGCAAATATATAGTATGTTCTTGTGTACATACTCATTAGCATGAGCTCTTAAGTTCGCTTTGCTCTTTTTTAAATTCTTGTTACATGACAATCAACAGAAACCCACAGGTTTTCAAGTTCCTCCTTGTCAAACACATTTGGTCTTCACTAACCCAAGTGGCTTTTTTCTGGTCTGAAGAATATTATTTAATTATATGATGGACACTCAGCCTGTCTTTTATATCATTGACATGTCAAGCATATTTCATTTTAGAGATTAAATAAGCAAAACCTAGCTAGCTTTTCAATAATAATAATAAAATCAGCCTCTTACCTTTTCCCTCTATTTCAAAGCCATCCTCATTCCGGAATGATCGACATGAGGAAGTGTGTGTTTCAAAAGTGTCAGCCTATCTGCATCGTTTCATCTCTGCCCTCCTTTATTTCTGCACATTCCCTGATACATTATGGAAGCTTGAAATAAAGTCTACTGTCTTTAAACAAATTCAAACTCTTGGACATACAAGCCAGTACAATTAATCAATTTGCTCATGTTTGTGTTCTGCAGTTAAAACAAACACATTTCTGGAGTTAGTAAATAAATCATCACTGATTAATAATAAAAGTAAGTACTAAAATTATACATATCAATATTTAAAATTAAATTCATATACATCTATTATACTTCAGAAGGCGATTTCAAAGTTAAAGAAAATTGTGTTACTGTTACTATAGACTTTTGAAAACTGTCTGTATTCTGCTCATCTGTGAGTACAAAGAAGTGTAACATTAAGAACCATATACTATACATTCTTATTGACAACAAACACAAGCTGATTATGATTTATCAAGATACTGTCACTGGTTGTTGCAGCAAAAGAAGAGATTTTAGGTGAGGATCTAAAGGCAGTCTTTATTAAACAAAACTAAAAATCTAAAACTCAGGAGAACAGTAGATTTCAAGGTTAACGCTGACAATAATGGACCAAGAACTAAACAATAATTATCTACACAGAACAAAAATGGAAGCTTTAGCGTTAAGTTCTGCCAGGAAGACTCAATTGCTATGTCACTTATTACCTTCTCATCTATCCAATCATGTCTACTTGCGGTATTAAAGACCAGTACTTACACGTTTGAGTTTGCAGATGCCGACGCTTTCATTCACCTCCATCCTCCCCACCACCACCAGGATGGTCCCTTCATATACACTGTAAAAAATAACCGTGACTTTAACGGTAAAAAACTGTAAAAATGCTACAGTGCAAAACTGTTAATTAGTAAACAGAAAGTTTCCGTACTATACACGGTAAATAACTGTGATATAATTTTACAGTAAAATACCGTTAAATGTACAGTTTTTGAAAGTAAAAAAGAACAACAAATCATTGTATAATTTACAGTGAAAAAACGTAAATTGACATTTCCACAATTCTCTGTGTAACACTTCACATTTTATGTATTTTTGTTGAAATAACTGGTTCCTCATAATTATTATTTTTTTTCTAATCAGTTATGTACATTAGGGTTATATGTTACATTTAATGTTGTTAAATTAATGTTTATTGCATTTTTTTATTTCATGCATGTTACCATGATGGTGCTTAATGTTTGTGTGAATGACACTGTGCAGCTTTTTTAAATAAGTACTGCTTTATACTACTAAGTATTTACTTGTGACAAGCTGTGATTGCTCATGTAACTCTCATTCTGCTGTGATTGTTGATTGTCAGTGTATGACAAAGGTCTAAAACAGATATCAATACATTAATAAGTTGGTAAATCCACATTTTATCAGAAAATAAAATACGGTTTATTACTGTAAATTTAAGTTAAATCTGTAAAACTATTAACGTTCCTACCGTATTTTTAACGGTAAAGTTCTGGCAACCACAGCTGCCGTTCTTTACCGTAAAATTTACAGTTTATTTTTTACAGTGCACCTCCAGGGGGTCGGCTGCGAGGTAGGTCGTCTTCAGGCAGGAAATGCAGAGTCCGGACCCTCGGATTGCGAGCTATGGATGGGGCCCGACGCCAAAGAACTTTATTGCTTTCTGGGCTATCAATAAATGTATTAATTGTTACAGTATTTATTCTCCCAAGTCTTTCTGGTAGAACTAGAACTTCAACTAAAAATGTTATCAGTAACTATGGAAACCAAGACAATATCTCTAAAGACAGTTTAAAGAATTAAATGCATAATTTAAGTAATTCAGGTACAAGACTTATCTATGGATTTGTGTTTTCATTCTTTTAATCTTCGCAAATATCTTAAATAATTTACAAGCTTTGTATACTTACTATAAACTAAGTTTACATATGTATTTTTACTCTTATATTATTATATAGGACACAACACAAATACATTCCTTAGGATTTTTGACTATTAAGTTTACTCATTACTGAACGTTTTTGAATAATTTGTAAATTTTCATTTCTGAAAATGAAAATACATTCTTTGTGCAATGGATAGAATACACTTATATTATTTTACAACTTGAGCCAAAAAGAACAGAAACCTAAAGCTACAAAACAAGGTGTGTCCTTTTCCATTTGTTTGCAAGGCAAAGTAATTAGTAAGTGATAACCATGTTGTCAAGACTACAGTGGACAAACCAGTTCCAACCCGTTCCAAATTCTGGAACTCTGTTCACTTTATGCCCAACTGACTCATGAACTATGAAAATTGTGACTGCAATGCAAGAAATGGTTATAGGCCTACTCTCTTCATGTGTTTGATCCATAGGCGTCATTTACGGGAGGGCGGGTGGGAGCATGTCCCCACAACTTTTTGCCAGGGTCGATTTTGTCCCCAACACCACTTTTGAAAACATCTCGCTGTACAGCTGTACCAATACAATCAACACATACAATTCATTTGATTGTTAAATAACAGACGATTCTTAGCACTGACGTGTTGTCTTCTCTCGGAAACACGCTTCAATCCGTTGCGGTAGATTCGTTCCGGTGAAATCACACTTAAAAATGCACACAAACGTGTCCCTGTTTCTCATGGGTTCTAATCCGCTCTGTATTGTTTTTTCCCCTCATCAAAACATATACAACCACTGATAAACATTATATCAATTCAACCACTGATAAACATTAGGCCTATTGGTTTTGATTTGTTAGCGGTTGCAATGGTGCGACCACCACATTGGCGCAACTGATGAGGGCTGCCATTTCTGTTGCATATGAGAAACATCAAACAGCAAAAGAAACAAAAGCGGATCTAAACCGATTTATGGAAATCTTGATTATGCAACAGCCTTCAACAGTGACAAAGTGAGAAAGCGCTTGAATTCAACACAGTAAAACAGCACTGCAAGATCTAGTGAGTGCAGAATTCTCTCTTATAAACCATAGATGTCAGATCAAACAGCCTGTAATGTAGCCTGAACCTTCTCGTCATAATCATATTCTTGTCGGAATATGAGTCTGAGAGCCGCTCCATAGGGCTTTTGATTATGAGGCGTGTTGTAAACCAAACCAGGAAAAAACTGTGCACTCAATTGGATAGTTGGTAGACCTAACATCCAATCAGAGCAACGCCGTAAGTCAGCTACTTTGCATACAGTTTTCAACTTACAGAACTTACTTATTTTAGAAGTTAAATAACGAGTGTTGCTTCTTTTCACTTACTCCTTCATCGAGTGCGACCAAAGCAGAATCTACAACGACCACAGGCTTTTCATTACGTCCCATCTTCTTCTAGCGACCGTCAGAGCCAGCTGATAAGTTACACTTTCCCAGATCATGTGGGACGGCAAAATTTCTTTCAAATCGACAAATGCCTTGATTACAGTTTTCTGTTTGTCTTTTAATCAGCTGTCCATTAATTTTAAAAACAGACGTGAACAGTGGAATCTATACATTCTCAATTCTCCAGCTGCAGTCATCTCTGAGGGAAACCAGTTAGCGCTCATTCATTGATAATGTGATAATTACGTCCCTGCAGATCATCTGTCCATCATCGCATAAAGCCCGCCTGGCAATTCTGATTGGCCCGAACATTTTTTGCCTGATCATAATTACTCCTCAATCGGATTCAAGTCTCTAGTCCGCAAATCACCAACATTCACCATGGACTTACTGTAGAAATGCTAACTGTAACCATGGTATTGTGGCAGGAATAATCAATATTTTTACATTATTCATTTCAGGGTTCATACTGAACTTTTGGGAGTGAAATTCAAGCTCTTTTTTAAATTTTTTCCAGCTCTTCAAATATTATTCACAATGATAATATTCATGACAACAATAGTAGCATTAGCTCTAGCAA
The DNA here is from genome assembly GCA_030378365.1 of Hybognathus amarus. Classification (NCBI taxonomy): domain Eukaryota; kingdom Metazoa; phylum Chordata; class Actinopteri; order Cypriniformes; family Leuciscidae; genus Hybognathus; species Hybognathus amarus. The sequence goes on from JAQIUQ010005083.1 coordinate 344,449, forward strand.
TCTGCAACAATAGTAGGGATGGCTGACGCAAAACGGAAGTTGCAAAACTTTTCGAGATACCCAAAGTGCAGATGTTTTGAAACACTGATCCGAAGCATGATTCAAAACATCTCGTGTCACGTCATGTGACTACAGCTAAATGAAGCTTCGAAGTTTGATTGACAGGGTCAGGAACAGAACACACAATCGCACATCTAAATAAAAGTGAAGTCAACGCATCTTAACCTCTGTGGGTTTTTGTGAGAAGGAGTTTGATTTTATAAACATATTTTTAGTGATAAAGTGACATTTATAGAGTGATTTGTTTAGTTTTATTTTGGCTTACATTTAAAATGTACACATTGACTGATAAGCTAGAGACAGAGTATACATATAGTGACACATTAATATATGCATAGATAGAAATATAGACAGATAGATTAATAGATGGATACATGGATATACTCACATGGATACCCATAGCATGTAACCATTAAAACAATGTTGAGTCAGTGTTGATGCGTCAATGCTGATTACATTGAAATGACATTAGAAAGTGATGTTGCTTTAGCATCACTCTTGCACCCTCAGTTAATGTTGAAATAATTTTGAGATTTCAACCACAAATCAATGGTGTTAATATTGCTTCAACATTACAAAGTGATATTTTATAGACCTGTGTGAGGTTCAGGTTCAACATAAAAAGCTTGTTATTACAGAATAATAATCTATATTGTGTTTTATAAGAGAAGTGGTTACATATGTTGGGAAAACACAGTAGGTCATGAGTTAAGTATACATTACGTTAATTTCTCTGTTGATCCATTCATCTCTATTCTATCATTATTTCAAACAGATATCATGAAAAGAAGGCTCTCAGGGAATTGGATACATTCAACATTAAAGCACAAACTGAAACTTATGCAATGGATTTTATTTTCATGTCAGAAGCCAAGTTTCCATCCACTTATTATCTGAAGTTCGGTAAAAAAAACCTCATGCGAATAAAGCTGTAGTGAAAGTGTGTTTCCATCCAACGGCTTTAAAGCGAATAAAAACGTGTGCCAATGATGTCACATGCTAATTGTGTTCAGATTGGGATATCAATCAAATTGATTTGAGACATTTAGGTGTTTCCATTCATTTTCGCTCTGGAATCGCTCAATATTCAAGCAAACAATTGCGAACAACAGTTTTGCCAGACAAATGGATTGCGCCATAATAACATTTCCATCAGCATTTATCGCGTTAGCCGTATATTGATCAAGATAAAATCCATGAGATACTGAAATCGCATCATTTGAGTCGATATTCAAGAAATTCAATTAGATTTAACTCTTTCCATAATGCATTTTTCATTCGATATCACTTAATGCGGATAAAACATGTGGATGGAAACATAGCTTTTGTTACTGTTTAACTGATAAACACTGACAATGTCACAGAATTGTTTTGAAATGTCATTTAAGTGTATTTTAGAGATATTATATGCATCAATGTTTCCTATTGATGGATCTATAAATATCAAAGTTACTTTAGGTGTCATATGTTTTGCATAGTTTATATTGCTGAAAAATAAAAACAAATGTTCTCCTTTATAATTGTTACAATAAACACTATATAGTCTTGACTGTTTTTAAGCAATGACTATCTTTGTCCTTTGGTGTGACGTTTTGTCCTATGGTGTGACAAACATAAAACAACAGAAAAAATACTTATTTCAAAATATGTTTTTAAAAAAGAATGAGTCAAGTTTGGCACTAGGGGAGATTCAATAATATCTCCTCTTAGATGGGTAACAATTTCAATAAGTTTTGTAAGGTTGGCGAAAAGTTTTATTGACATTCCTAGGGAAAAGTTTATCAAGTTCATCTATTCATGGTGAAAATTATTCTAATTTTTACTTTCATGTAAAATAAATATCACTTTCATAATTTTTTTTTTAATTATGTGAACAATTCTCTCAAGTATTTTTTTAAAAATGTTATTTAATATAATTTCTTACTACTTTTTTAAATGTCACACCATAGAACACATTTACAGTACTGTTGAGTGAAAACGTGAAATAGTATGTGAGGTCATTGACAAAATGAGTGACCACAACTATTTTCTGAAACTGCAGTTTACATACTTCATAAATATATGTATTTTTTTCTTAAAAAGTTATGTTTTCCGAAAAAGTACTTTTCTTCACCATTTGTCAACTACCCACATATATATATATAGATACAACTTATGTAGATGCATAGATAGATAAAAATGGAGGCTCCACAGAAGACATGCTGTACATCTGTGGTGTGTGAGCATTTCCATTTGGAAACCCCAAGATAAAGTGAGATATTGTGATGGGCATCTAGCCAAATGCAACATACATCATCCACTGATCCGCCATTTGAGGAGCACGGGCCGCCAGCGAATGTCCAACCCCCGTAGTTAAGCTTCTAAGCTCCACCACCTTATTAATTAAGTCAACAAAATATTAAAGAGAAATCATCAGAACATAATTGTTTGCTGGCAAATGTGGATTTTCTGCATGTACATGTCCATCTTACAACTGCATATTGAAGAATGATCTTGAAATCTTTGTTTTTTTCTTGAAGTGAAATCCCCTGAACCCACTTGCTTCTGCATATGAACCTGTTTTCCAAAAAAGGAGGGGTGGATGAACTTAGCAAACATTATTATTAGGGTACTAGTATTAAACAATTTTTTATATCTACGGTAAATAAATAAGTGTATAAGAACCATCTATAATCTTACGTTACGGCTATTTTTGATATCATTCATGGTGTTCAGCAATTCCAGCTCCAGAGATTCTCTGAACTCCATGTGTGACTCCTTCATTTCTTTGATCTCGTCGCTTTCCATCATTTCCTGTAATTCTTCGTCAGTCTGGGAAACAAACATATGAATATGCATTAAAAAAATCACATAAGAGGATATATACTGTACAAGTAAATATATATTTATTATAGATATTCTACCGTCATAAAATATTTTGTATTCAGAAAGTTTAGCATTATGATATCATCTGATTATTTGATACTCAAATTTGTCACGACACTTATCACTGTTTTTTTATCTGTGCATTCCACACTTTTTATCCTCAGTTTTATGAGTGAGTCCATGAATCATTGACCCAATTTGTGTTCTGTCGCCGCAACCAAGCCTGATTTGACTTAGTTTGAAACTACGGTCATTGACATTGACAGAACATCACTGTATAAATGTGTGTGATGACCCACCAGCTCTTCTAAACACTCTCCCAGCTTGAAGGTTTCTATGGGTTTCATGTCACACTGGAACAGGTCCTTCAGATTCAAGGCTACGAGGTGCAAAAGCTCGTCCTCATAGGCAAAGACCCGTCCATCTTCACACAACAAAAGCACCAGCTGCAGACCAAAGGCATCACACGGGTAGTTATCAATGGCACCAATCACTGTCATTTCCATCTGTTCTGGCAGGTAATAATCTTTCCAGGCTTCAAGCTGTTCTTCGTCCCCTTCGGTACCGTTCCCTCCTGCCCACAAACTCTCAGAGCTTGAACCTTTTGCTTTCACGAGAGGAATCGTTCGAGTCGCGATTACGCTTCACGAACTCTGCAATCTCACTGAGGTCCAGCAGCATCTGAAAGAAACATTATGATCGTTAGTATTGCTTAATTAAAAATGAAGACGTATAATGTGCAGAAACAGACATGTAACAGAGACAAAGTTTATTTCTTTACTTTATACACCGAATGTAAGTTACACACACATGGCATAAAGTGTATGATTCTGTGTTGATCATTATTGTATTAATTAAAGTTTTTAAGTGTCCAGTTGATGAATCCTAATATCTATTATCCAATAAATAAATGAAAGAAATGAATTCAACATTGCAGTAAACAACAGGACAGGAACGGGGGAAACTGGAAAGCCTTGATTCATAAATCATCTCTCACGCTAGTTGTCTCTGATTGTGACTCTTTGTCCCACAAAAGAGAAGTCTTCAAACGCTGATGGGTTTCTCCTCCGCGCTGCATGGAATAAACGTCTCTGATTCAGTGAATATTCAACTTCAGGAAGGGATTTTGTGAACTTCTCCACCATTATTTACACCATCTGAGCAACATCAGACTGATCGATCCCCTGCGGTCCACAGAGGTTTGCTGCAGTCTGCAGGTTCTTCCAGATGTAAGAGGCCTGTTCTGGAATATCTACACTTACAGTAATACTCTGAATAGATGTTCGCTGCAAATATCACAGATCTTGTTCCTGGTCAAGATCTGCTTTCAGTATTTGCACACATGCTCCTACACAGTCCCATTACTACAAAAATGTGAGTCTCCAAACACGACAACGCTGGAGTCGAATCAGTGGGCGATTTCTTCCTTTAGTTTCTGTCAGTGAACAAAATCCGATCCAGTGCAGCTTACAGATATTGAGGAGAATGGCAGCTTGCAACCTCAGTCATCCGTGTGTTTCAAGTGGGCATATTAAAGAGATTAATGTTTATATTTTCTTTTCCTTAGACTATGCCAAGCTATGCTGGCAAAACAGAGGGCATAAAATGATCCAAGCAAAATCTTGTTGAAACATTTTAACTTTGTTCTTTCGTACCTTTTTCACTGAATGACAGAAATTTCTCCTTTATTCCCTCTGGGGATCTAATGGGAAAAAGGGTGGGATGACATTGTATTTTAAACATTTTATTGAAATTTATATGAAGGCAAGAACTATAAAATGTAATTTATTTGTATTTGTTTTTCTTATCTTTGCTGAATTTGCTTTGCAGAGATAATTGCCAAAGTAGAGGTTATGGCCATACTCAAAAATACAGCAGAATCAGTACATCGAGTATTTCACATCTTAAATATATAAGCTGAAAATTTTGATTGTTAATTATTAGGCCTAACTATTTTAGGTGGAATAGTAAAATGGCAATATAAACAGATTTAAATCATGCACATTGTGAATAGCTACTGATAGCAAAAGTAAATAAATAATATTAACATTTAATTGGGAGGTTGTGCATCCATTTTTCTGTTTATAGCTGGTAGTCTCAGTGAACCATTTCCCGTTCCCACCCTGTCCTTCAAAATGAACATTGAGAATGCAATTCTTTCACTTACTTTGTTGACATGCTTCAAACTGTTCGGAAGAATTAAGCCTTTTAAATATTGCACTACATGGTGAAAAAATAAATCAAACAATACTGATTTTGTTGTGAACATAGTAATAGAAGACATTTGCCTTTAATTGTTGAATTATGTAAAAGGAAATATTAAATCTGTGCAAGATAAGATAACTTTCATGTGATTATTTCCTCTGAAGCATACCTGGTTCAGAGGGTGGGACGGGTGTTGTGGAAGTTGTCCTAGATTACAATAAAAATTGAAAAGAAAATACAATAACATATTTCAATAATAATAACAATGAAACTTTTTCCAGGCCTGTTGCTATATGTTGTTGTCTGCTACTTTTTTTATTTACGTTTTATTTGATTAGGACCACATTTCAATTGTTCTTCATTTTTGTAACTTACAAAGTGCATGTAACTTTTGCATGTTTTTGCATGTTGACATGTAGAAATTTAGGTAAATGTATAGTAAAGTTTTAATGTTTTGAAAAAAAAATCTGCATTCAATGTAATTATCTTGAAATCCAAATTAAAATTTCACATGCAAAATGGTTTCTATAGCAAAGATGACATAAGTCTAAGTGACATCAAACTAAATGCCTAGATTTGCATAGAAGTGTAAATCATTTTAAACGAACAAACAAACCTGGCAGAAAAAGTTGAGAATGTGTACAGTGGATGGAGCAGTGGTCTGGACACAGTCCTGCAACAACATAACATTTGCATTAAAAAAGAAAATCAGCACACATTATGCTTCTTTAACACATCACTTTGACATTATTGTATAAAAACAACACTTAATTTAGAAGATAGTGACATAATACAGAAATTCTGGGAAAATAAATGTCAGGTTACTTGCAATTTAAAAAGAGAAGAGGAAACAGTGTTCATATTGTTCGTTGAAACCAGTCTATCAGGCAGAACCAGTTTCGAAAGATCTTTGCTGAAAGTAAGTGGACATTTAAGCACTCAGTGTTAGTTCTCATGCATAGTTTCCTATACACTTATAATATATATATATATATATATATATACACACACACACACACACACACACACATATATATATATATATACACACACACACACACACACACATATATATACACACACACACACACACACACACACACACACACACACACACACACACACACACACACACACACACACACACACACACACACACACACATATATATATATATATATATATATGAGTTGAGACATGTTTCTGGGAGTTACATTTAAATTAAATACCGATTAACTGCAACAATACAATTTTTTTGTGTTATGAAAAACATGTTGCCCGTTTTATTTTTTTTTTGAAAATATGAAATAAAGGCAGAAACAAACAGAAAGAGTGTTTTCTAGATACCCTAAACATGTTTTATTTGGCAATATAAAACAAATTGCTGAAAATAACTCTTTTTATTTAAGAGTTAACTCCAACTCAAACATGACTGCTCGAACACCAACGACAGATTTTGAATCGTCAAGATCAGGAAATAGTCGCACTAAAATAGCAACTATACATTACATTTTACATAGATATCTCTAATGCCCTCAATGGCTCTCATTATAAGTTGAATCTTACAAACAAGCAATTTTTAAGCCAACAAAGTAGAATAGAAAAATGTAAAACTTACTCAACTTTTCTCCCAAAGACAATCTTTGGTGGTTAGCTGTAACACTATAAAATCTATGGGTAATTAAAAGAATGAAAGTCCTCATAGGTGTGGTTGTTTTCCAACCAGTTTACATGAAGGTGGAGCTCCAGAAAGGAGAAGTGCGCATGCGCTGGGTATTTTTCCATTCACATTCAGAAATCGCATTCAAAATGACATCGACGTCACCTGTTGCTTATGATTCACACATCTGAACAGTACAGGAAGAATTTTCTACACCCAACAAAATTGGTGGTTATTTCTTACTTGACTTTAAACATTTTCCAACCGAAAGTTGATGCCTAAAGACATAAACCTGGTAATTTAAGATATGGTTTCCTATTAGATCAAAGAATGCTCTGAAAATAGAGCAGAACATGCCATGAACACACAACTGAATAATTGAGCTTTAAATTGATACATTAATTGTAATTATATAATAATAATTCAAGTATTAATTAAACTGAGTTATCATAATATCAGCAGCACAATGAGGAATACACATCAAATCCAAACGCCAGTCGACTGAGAAAGCAGCTGTCCATCACACATTCACGAGAATCCGAGATGATGTCTTCTGTTAGCAAAATGATTTACAGACATATGCTTCCTTTAAGTTTCGTTGAGGGAACAGAAAATGCAACGTTCTGTTAGTAACTTCACTTTGCACACTGTGTCTCTGCAACATCCGTCAGCGCAGCTCAACAGCTGAACTATTGTTTTTCTCAACATAAGAATACGATAATGTGGACTTCAATGCATGTACGTTCTGTTCGGTAACTGCGCAGTCTGCTTTATTAAAGTTTTTCTGTTGGCGCTGCTTGAGCTTAAATGCTTTTGTTCTTTATATTTTTGTTTACACATATTGTTTAATATTTTCAACTAAAAATAAAGATGTATAGTAAGCTTGTTCAGAAATAATGACAAAAACAACAACCTTAAACTTAATTTTAAGTTTCAACATTAAACGACATTTAAAGGTGCAGTCGGCAAGTCTGGCAGATTGAGTGGACAAACTGTGTGTTCACACCAGACGCGAGCCTACCGTGCCCACAGATACATTTGTGTGTTAGATCCTGGTTTCAGAACAGCCACGGTCGCTCTTTCTTAACTTCTTTCTTTTCAGCAGGTGCTTAGATGATTATACTTAGATTTAGTATATTGACTATGCCCTTTTATTGAGCGGCTCGACTTTTACTATGAGTTTGGCGGATCGAAGAGCCCACAACCCTACAGTACCTGCCATGCCTGAGCCACTTCCACGTCATGGCTCCCGGGCCTGAGGATTTCTCTTGCATGCTTGCCGAGTCTGAGCGTTTGCAGCGTCAATCCTGCCGAGCCAAAGGCTGTTCACGCCACCGTCTGCCCAGCCAGACACCCCCAAACAAGTGGCCGCGCCAGTATCTGTTCCTTATCCGGTTTCTGTTCCTGCCGCATAACCCCATCAGCTGCCCCCAAGGGTAAAAAAACAATAATAAAACAATATTATAGATCTCCTGCACTGATACCATTATATGAGAACTGGACTGAGCTGGACGATGACATCACTTTTTTCTCCAGAGCGGCTATATACATATAAATGAACTAAATTAATATATTTTTTACAAAGGAAATCAACTTACTTTAGCTGAACTATGGCTCTATTTTGTTCTAGATCTGAAATACAGCAGGAACAATCTGTTTTCTCAGCTTTTTGCTTAATGTTGCCATTTTTATGAAACTTACCCAGAGAAAAGAAAAGCGTGAAGCTGAGAATAAAATGTTGTTGTTTAAAAGCAGAGGGCCTGTTCTTTCATTTAATAGATTGCATAGGCAGATATTCATACAAATAAAATATTCTGGGGCCATGACATTTTTGTGAAAACAATTAAGTCATCTTTATTTATATAGCGCTTTTAACAATGTAGATTGTTTCAGAGCAGCTTTACAAAGATAAACTTAAAGATATACTTTAAAGGGTTATTCCACTGGTGGAGACATGTATTGAAAGTGGGTCATATACGTAGTAGAATAGTATCATAAATTTCTAATTTGGGTCCTTTTTGTGCAATAAAAGGCAGAAAATGACCTTTTAGTGCTCTGTGGATTTGTAGACAACAAATCCCCATAGTGCATTGCAATGTCTCAGCTTCGCAGGCCATCTCCCACTACTCCGCCCATCACTGGTAGACTGAGAGTTGAGTTCCACTCTACGCTCACCGCCTGGAAATCATTTCGCACAATGATATCAGATAATGTGCGCCATATGACGACGTAAGAGCATCAAAGGCGGCGCCATCAGCCAATGGACTGCCAGGATTCTCATATGGGCTTCAGACAATCGCCACACTGATATTCTACACGTGAAATGCAGCCAAACCTTGGAGCATTTGTCTCCAGCATCTCTCATTAATCCCTCGTTATCAGACGTTCCAGAAGTCTCCCGCATATTGATAACGGCTCCCTGATGCCGTAAATTAGTTCAAATCTCCCGGATTCTAGAACGAAGAATTTGGTCTGGTTATTCTTACATCGGACCCGGTTCCCCATTTAGCACCGCGTTTCGGTACCCAACCCTATCCATAATGCATCTAAAGCTTCTGCCGGTGAAATCAAGCCCACTGGCACTGATCTGTGATTGGTCTGTTAGCGCATTAGGCCCCACCCCTATGGGTGGGTTTGAAAGGGTGAGATCTAGTGCTTGTAGTCTTTACAGAAATCCCCCTCTTACACTTCCTCCTATCGATGTAGGATAATCGTAATTCGGAAAATGACGATGTTTGCGTCATTGTAGGAGGAAGTGAAAAGGTAAATAGCGGATTTATCTCGTCTCAGGGAAAATGAGAGAGTGTTGTTATGGGAGAATAAACACTCTTAACAGTGCTATATGGGTTATTATGTGATGTCATTTTTATTAAAACAATATATAAAAACACATCTGTATTAAAAGAAACACATGTATAATGTAATTAAATAACAAGTACTTTGGGTGTCTTGTTCATTATATTTATTTTCATATAAAAGCAACATTACATCCAGTTTATTAGCAACACCGTGCACTGAGCGTGAATCCCGTCGATATCAGTCTTCTATCTCACAGGTGTCTGATCCACTGCGAGAACCAAGATCTGTCCAGCTCTACTGCGCTTTTTTCACTCCTCCTCTCACTGCAGCCGCCTACTCTCCACTACATATCCGGCGAGGCAAGGCACGTTCGAACAAGCCTTTTCTCTGGCTGGATCCGTGTGAAACGTTGTGAGTGACGCGGATTTGGAGGATTGAAGACGGAAAGTGAAAGTACTTTGAAATGAGTCTCATTTACAGCTGAGCTTTTGTCCGCTTAAGAATTTTTAAATAGAGTAACTTATAATCCAACTATCAAGTGATGTTTTAATAGTAGTACGTTTAATGTGTGATTTTACGTGCAGTTGATGGGAAACTCGAGGAGATTAATAAGCATCTTCAGAGTAAGTGTTCCGTGTGGCACAGGAAAATTACTTCCTCAATAACGTAAGTAACCATGAAATATTAAAGTAAATTACGCATGAAATACTTAATATGCGTTTTTATTTTAAAACTCATAAACTTGTGTCGTAATTACGTGTTGTATAACAATTGAATAATTTAAGGCAATTAATTGTCTTTGGACATAATCCACTTTTTATGTATGCCTAATACTCGGGACAAATAGGGGAACATTACTAAAAGCCAAAGTTTATAGAGACCACAGTATTGCAACACTTTTCTCTTTAATATCTGGAGTCTGTTTTTAATGTGTGTCTGCGCTTCTGTGCTGTGTGTCGAACACTTTTAGACAATCTTCTGTAAATGAATGTATTAAATGTGGGCTTATATAAACTGTCCCATTTGTACAGTATTTAAGGCTTCAGTGGAAGAACATTTACTCTAGTGTTACAAACTTCCCAGTCTGTTCAGCCAGATATTTCTGTTTTAAACATATAGATGAAACACTGGGGGATGTCATATCTGACTGAGGAAGAATCTGCTGATTCAGATGATACCAGTTCTGAACATTCTTTTACGATAATTGAAAATCACATCAAAATGGATAGAATTATTGATTATAAATCATAAATCTGACTTGTTTTGTCTTCACAAACACAGTGAAAAAATATAATGTATTGTATTTGACTGTGTGTGAATGAGTGTTTCTGATGATCTTACCTGAGAGCTCCATGAAGACTTAATGAATCATGGACGACACACACACATTCAGAGATGGAGATGTTTCACCAGGATGCAGGTACTTCAATCTTCAAAAGATCTTAATGTTATAGAAGACTCATTCTTTGCACATAACAGGGTGTTGTGGGTGTTTGCCAGGGTTGGAAGTAGTCTGTTGTCTGTCATATTTTGGTGCGGGATATACAGTAGATGAAGCCACTCCTGGGTCTTTAAACACTGTAGACACACAGATACAGCATACAGCTAGATGATAACATTATCCTTGGACAGTCTCATCACTCTCAACAACATACCGTCTTAATAGACAACCTTCTCATGTCATGTGGGATTTATTTTCATGTTAAATCAGCAATGTTAATTCTTGTCTCTATTATCTCTAATTTATTAAAGTCAATTAAAGCGTGACAGATCCATCTCTGCGGATGTCCAGCTGTGTGTCCATGAAGAGTGATGCGTCCGTGGACAGGGCAATCAACTTTAAGGGAAAACACACATCAACTGATCTGAGGTACAACATATTTGTTTAGACAGACAAAGAGACCACAGATCCACATAATAATGCATGTTTGGCATCATTTGGTAAATATTTACTTATACTAAACTACAGAAATGGGTGATGATATTGTGTAAGCATGTATAACGCCGAGACTCACACTATTATGAAGCGCTGCAATAGCAGGAGTCGGTCACAGGATCAGGGGCCTCATTCAGTAAACGTTCGTACGCCACAAAAGAAGGCGTACGCGCGCTCTCTATGCAACAGATCTGCAACAGAAATGCAATTAACACATATTTCCAAAAATAAAGTGAAAATATGTTCTGCAATAATATTGGCATGTTATACAATTCATCCTAATAAGAATAAGATAAACAGAACGAAATAATGTACAAAACTGATATTCTCGCCAATATGTCCGTCTAACGGAGCAGATAGTCAGTCAGATAGATAGATAATTAGGGAGATATATAGTATAGATCGATAAATAGATAGATGTATTATTTGTCCACTGGGGAAAGTTGTTTTCATAGTAAAAATGTCTTGCATCAGCTACGGAATCATGGTATTCATGCGTATGTCTTTAGTTTGTTTTATTTTTAATAAAATTACGTATGACGTATGTCTCAACCAATCGGAAAGCTGCAAGAATTTACATTTGCGCTGAACTATTTCCCATTTCCAAGTAAGATTATAACCGACATTTGTAGCTTGTCAGATGCAGAATTAAATGGATGGAAATAAAATGCCCCATCACAATGTGTAATGACGCACAATGGCTGATATTGCGCTCTTAGAACATGTTTGCGATTAAATGGAGGAATCGGAGTGAACGCGTTATCTTCACAGCAAAACCGTGTGGAAAAAATATATTATTTATTCAATAATTCCTCATTGTGCAGTTTATTTCAGTTAGGACAGTTCACTTTCGCCTACTCCTTGGCCACCTCTCTTAATTGAATTAACTGAGTAGACGCTTTTTTGCTTCGACTTCGATGTCTGACGATTTTCTTTTTTATTTCGGCCACAGTCCGAGGTTGTGAGGCTACAGCATTTATGCCGTCTGCAACCATTTGCCACTGAAGTGCTTTTTTTGCATTAGTAATGCCCACACTGTGCCCTCCAAACAACATTTCTCCTCTTTTCCACCTCACAAACGATAACTTCTACTTTACATTGAGTGGAGTTACGTTTTTTTTATTTGCTCTCTGTGTTTAACATGATTTCTGCAATCGATGATATATTAACTTGTGGTCGTTTCACAGACTATTTATGGGCAACTATGGGCGTGACATGAAGCCGCAAAAGCTGCGTGACGTTTAGAATTGATTGTAATTTATTAAGGGGAAAATGCTGTAGGATGTGCGTGCGTTAATCGGTTTTATAAATCCGAATATTTCTGTGCGAAATATGCAACGCCCATGTTTCATTCGTACGCCACTTCCTACGCAAATCCTACACAAAGTTTTATAAATGAGGCCCCAGGTCTCCTTCTATCGCTGATCCAGAGCTTCAGTCCTGATGTTTCGACTCACATCTACTGACCCACAAAACACTGATAAATCCTGGACCAGAACAATACTGACAAACTCAACCGAAACCAGTCTCAACTACACCACTTACTGGGAAACACACACACAACAACAGATTAAAAACCAGTGGGAAAAGATCGGTGGATGGATTGAAACTCTATATGAGGTTTATTTACATGTACTGTAATATAATCTAAGAATTGTCTGTTCTTTTGTTTCTGTTCTATTAAAGTCAGTTTAAGGGTGACAGATCTAATTCAATTTAAGCCCAGCTGTGTGTCCATGAAGAGTGATGCTTCTAAGCCAATCAACTATAAGGGAACACACACATCAACTGATATGAGGTACAATATTTCATAGATAGATAGATATATTGAATGATAAACATAGTGATGAGCATAAAAAAAAACTGTATTATATGCTATAAACAATTAATTACTGATGAATCCACTATTTTGTAGAGGGCAGTCAAAATGAAAGTCGTCAATTGTTGTATTTATATGAATGAAGACATTTCTAGTTTCAAAATTATTTGTTCTTCACACATCCCTCTTCAAATACAAGTATTAGCTCTATGCAAAGTGATCTACATTTGGATTTTGATCACTGAGAATGGGTTAAATTCAACTCATGGAGCCGCATTGAGATGGCTTTTAAAAAAATTAAAAGAAAAGATATCAAAAGAAAAGTCTGTTAGAAACCAAAATCTAAAAGGAGATTGAGATATTTAATATGTTTTGAGGTACAGGCATGCAAAATTTTAAAACTAAATATGAAAGTTGCTTCTGAGTCCCATTTTCTGAACAGTCACTATTTGTATATATTGCAACAAATGGCGCTTTTCCACTGCATGGTACGGCTCACTTTGGCTCGCTTTAAATGGTACCACCTCTGTTGAGGTTCCAAGCACATCGTATCCGAATCCTAAAATGTGACGTGAACACACTGAAGATCACTGATTGGTCAGTCAGACAGAATCATCTCTACCAGCGTCATTGTGATTTGCGATGACATGAAACCCGAACTTGCTTGAAGAAAAAAAAAAGAAAGAAAGAAAACTTCAACAAAAAAATGGCTGAATAGTGGTCAGTGGACTGAAGTGTAGATGTTCCTCTCCTTGTCGAGGAGCCGGAAACTATAATGGTCAGACTATAATCCCACATACTTTGAAGCGGAACTGAACTGCAGTGGAAAGGCAAACTGAGTCGTGTTGAGCCGAAGAGTATCGCACAGTGGAAAGCGAAGTGAGCCGAACAGTACCAGCAGTGGGAAAGCTGCAAAGCAGTCAAATTTTACTAATAGATGATATATATACAATAGATATCACTTATCTGTGTTTTTTCAAACAAACACAGACAAAATATCAAATTACTCAGCAAAAATATTAAATGCCATTTAACTTCATTTATGAATTTCTTTCACCAGAAAAATAACTCAGAATGAACATGTTTGTCCAGGGACAGTTGAGTTAGATTCAAATTACTCTATATGAATTCTTGTCTCTGTTTCGTCAACGCTGTTGTATTTTCTCTGTTCTTTCAATGTTTGTCCATAATTGGTGAACAGTCTTTGGACACTGACAGAAACATTTAGGAAAGACATATGTCATCTGATCTGAGGAACAAAATTTCTGTCATAAATAGATATTTTACTATACTTTTACTTAATTAATTTATGTTGTAATCTATAATTTATTTCTCTTAGTCGCTGATTCTCACCTGGTCCAAAGCACATTTAAATCAAATCTACTGAAGAAGTTTCAGTGTGTGTGTGAAGGAACAGCAAAGCAGGGAACTCAACACTCCTGAATGAGATCTATACACAGAACTCTACATCACAGAGAGTGGGAGTGGAGAGATTAATAATGAGCATGAGGTGAGACAGATTGAGACACAATCCAGGAGAGCAGAAACAGAGGACACACCGATCAAATGGAGTGACATCTTTAGACCTTTACCTGGAGCAAGACAAACCCATCAGAACTGTGCTGACAAAGGGAGTCGCTGGCATTGGAAAAACAGTCTCTGTGCAGAAGCTCATCCTGGACTGGGCTGAAGGGAAAGAGAATCAGGAACGTCCAGCTCATATTTCCACTTCCTTTCAGAGAGCTCTAACTTGATTAAGGGCAAAAACACTCAGTCTTTCAGATCTTCTTCATGTCTTCTTCCCTGAAACAAAGGAAAGGAAATATCCAGTGATGAGTATAAAGTGCTGTTCATCTTTGATGGTCTGGATGAGTGTCGTCTGTCTCTGAACTTTAAGAGTGAAGGGAAACTGTGTGATATATCTAAATCAGCCTCAGTGGACGAGCTGCTGACGAACCTCATTGAGGGGAATCTGCTTCCCTCGCTCTCTCATCTGGATCACCTCCAGACCAGCAGCAGCGGATCTCGTCCCCCTCGCAGTGTGTCCATCGAGTGACAGAGGTACGAGGCTTCAATGAGCCACAGAAGGAGGAATACTTCAGGAAGAGAATCAGTGATCAGAGTCTGGCCAACAGGATCATCTCACACCTGAAGTCCTCAAGGAGCCTCTTTATTATGTGCCACATCCCAGTGTTCTGCTGGATCTCAGCCACTGTTCTAGAGAAGATGTGCAGTGAAGCAGAGAGAGGAGAGATTCCCAAGACTCTCACTCAAATGTACACACACTTCCTGATCATTCAGACCAGCATCAAACATCAGAAGGACTATAAGAAGAGAGGGAAAGATGAAGACATGATTCTTAAAACTGGGGAAACTGGCTTTCCAGCAGCTTGTGTGAAAGGCCACCTGATCTTCTACGAGGAAGACCTGAGAGAGTGTGGCATTGATGTGGCAGAAGCATCAGTTTATCTCAGGATTGTGCACTCAGATCTTCAGAGAGGAGTTGGGCTTGTATCAGGGGAAAGTCTTCTGCTTTGCTCATCTAAGCATCCAAGAACATCTAGCAGCTCTTTATGCACACATTTACATTACAAATGAGAACATAAATGTGTTTGGCCAAAATGATAAACAAAATGTCTTCTCTACATTTTTTAACCATAAGACATATCAATCAATATCTGAGCTGCATCAGAAAGCTGTGGATGAGGCTCTACAGAGTAAGAATGGACATCTGGACCTTTCCCTGCGTTTCCTCCTGGGACTCTCATCTGGAGTCCAATCAGACCTCTACGAGAACTACTGACAGAGACTGGAAGGTGCTTTTACAACAAAAAGCAAACAGTTCAGTACATCAAACAGAAGATCAGGAAGACTCCTCTCTGCAGAGATCCATCAATCTCTTCCACTGTCTGAATGAACTGGGTGATGATTCTCTGATGCAGGAGATCGAAGATTATCTGAAATCTGGAGAGGAGAAACCAAACTCCTCTTCACAGTGGTCAGCTCTGGTTTATGTGTTGCTGACATCAGAGCAGAAGATGGATGTGTTTAATCTGAAACAGTTTATCGGAGCACAAAATACAGCAGTTGAAGTTCTTCAGAAGCTGCTGCCTGTGGTTAAAGAATTCGAGATCAGTTCAGTAAGTCACACTTAAAATGATCATTACACTGTTACACTGATAAAACATGATCACATTTATGTTTTAGCATGTGCTTTCATACCTAAGCAATACTGTAAAAGGAGAAATTCATTATATATATATATATATATATATATATATATATATATATATATATATATATATATATATATATATATATAAAATATCAGGGTTTCCTGAACTGAGAGACTGAAGAGTGTCATTGTTCTCTACAGGCTCTGAGGGATTGTGGTGTTACAGATGAAGGTTGTGCTGCTCTGACTTCAGCTCTGAGATCAAACCCCTCACACCTGAGAGAACTGGATCTGTCTGAGAATAAACTAAGAGATTCAGGAGTCAAGCTTTCTGATCTACTGCAGGACTCTCACTGTAAATCTGGAGATACTCAGGTAAGTTTGTATAAAAAGTCTCATATTGTAAATAATGATTGTCATGCCAAAAATCCAATGTGAAATTACTAATGAGAATGTTTTGCTTTTATTTTCATTAGATTATTTTCAATTTGTCTGACATCATTTTACTATATTAATAATAGTATAAACATTATTGGATGATGTAAAGATGTAACAACTGTGTTCATATACAGATATGTTGGTGATTTCTGGTAACTTGCATAATATATATTTATATATTCTTGCCATTTTTATGATATAGAAACAAACCCCCTCAAACAGCATGTAGAAGCGGGTCTGAACCTTAGACTGGACCTGTTAATGGTGCCGTGGATTAAGTGTCTGATTATGAAGTTCCTGTTTCTGTTTATCTGAGCTGTAGATCCTGAACTGAGAGACTGATGAGTGTCATTGTTCTCTACAGGTTGATGGATTGTGGTGCAACAGATGAAGGTTGTGCTGCTCTGACTTCAGCTCTGAGATCAAACCCTCACACCTGAGAGAACTGTGTCTGACTGGAAATAAAGTTGGAGATTTTGGATCCAAGCAGCTTTCTGATCTACTGCAGGATCGTCACTGTAAACTGAAAATACTTAGGTAAGATTTTATAAAAGTGTCTGACGTCATTGTTTTTTTTGTGATGAAGAATGAATGATAAACAAAAATAATATATACAAACATTTACCATCAAGTAACAACAAAGTTAATGTCAATAGTAATGACAACTGCTTTCATATATAAAAAATGATTAATGGGAAATTCATATATCGTATCAATTATATCAGGGTTTCCTGAACTGAGAGACTGAAGAGTGTCATTGTTCTCTACAGGTTGAGGAATTGTGGTGTTACAGATGAAGGTTGTGCTGCTCTGACTTCAGCTCTGAAGATCAAACCCCTCACACCTGAGAGAACTGAATCTGTCATGGAATAAAGTAGGAGATTCAGGAGTCAAGCAGCTTTCTGATTTACTGCAGGATCCTCACTGTAAACTAGAGATACTTGGGTAAGATTGTATAAAAAGTCTCATATGGTAAATAATGAATGTCCAACAAAAAATATACTGTGAAATTACTAATAGGACTGTTGCTTTTATTTTCATTAGATATCATTTTAGACATCAATTTACAATATTAATGATAGTATAAACAGGACTGAATAATGTAAATATTTGACAACTGTGTTCATATTCAGATACGTTTATGATTTTTGTGTACTTGCATGAAAACTTTATATTCTTGCAATTTTTATGATATGCCACCCGTTGCCACCCGGGTTGCCACCCGTCCCTCAAATACGGAATCGTCCCGTATTTGTGAACTTAACAGCGCGTCCGCTTCTAATCAATACGGGACGCGGTTTGTCCGTATTTCCATGCGTTTTTCCGAAGCATGATCCCATGCAAATCATGCCACCCGCATTCTGTGAAGACTCGTCCGATTCTACCCTTGATTGGGTAATACTCGCTGCCATTGTTGGTTTGATTGGTTTGTTTAATACCATCAGGTTCAGGGCCAATCAGAGTCAGAAGAGGGCGGGTCTTTTGGCAGAGAGTTGCGTCCACCTCTGAAATGAAAGTAACGACGAGAGTGGGAGGAAACAAATACTTGGTTGGAAAGTGTCAGTGGGAATGATTAGCCTAAATAAGTTATAATAAGAAATAAGAGTGAGATATATTTAATATATATTTAATAATAAAAATGTGCATGTTGTGGAGAAATAACTTATGCTTCACGATGAAGCATAAGTTCATCGATGCATAAGTATAAGTTCTCTTCACGATGATTAGCTTGGTTTAGTCCTCAGATGTAAGTCGCTTTGGATAAAAGCGTCTGCTAACAAACGAGAATTTCATCCTTTAATAGGCTACTATAGAATTAAGAATATGTCTGAATACATAAATAAATACATAAATAGATTTGACCAATAATACAAAGTCATATCAATGGACCTGAACTGTGTAACATTATCACATTAATGTAAAGGTTCCCTTGATATATTAACTGTTATGGGATCTTAGAAACGTATTATATGGATTATGGGATTATTATGGATAATGTTCATGTATGATGAATGATGAATGTCATGTATATGGTTCATATGTATTCCTGTTTCATGTATTTGGTGTCTACTGTGTATTTTGGTAATATTGGGGATATCTCTTTAAGGTGTCTGACGCCCTTGATTACGGGGCAAGGTGTACCTGATTAAGGTGGTGAGGTGTGTTTGAGAAAAAATGGCGTGCCAGTATTGTTTGCTGCAGCGTTAGAGCAAAGCTTTCCTTATGGTCTGAGAAATTGCAACCGATTCGTCAAGCTGATGTGAAATATACTTTACCCACCTGGATTGTTTACTGGGGTGCGCGTTTCCAGCAAGCGGACGTGTTTGGACCCAAGTTGCATAATTGTGTGAGTTAATATTGCCCGACGATCTACAGAGCTGGTGAGATCTGACTCATTATTTTTTTCATTTTTTTTTAATGGAACACGAGAGAGTCAACGCTCTATTTTTTCCCTTTTGATGTGGATTACTTTTTTTCACAGAGCCGACAGAGAATAATTTCTCGCGAACTGACTGTATTGGTTGGAAAGACTGTAGCGCGATCTTGAACCAGCCTGGACATTTTTCTTTGGATTAAGTGTGTGGACTGGGACAGAGTGGGGAAATTGTGGGGCTGCACGCACGGGACATTTTTTCTTTCATAATATACCGCGCTATGCGCGTCAAGCAAATGAATGGATTGATGTGTTTTTTGGTTGTTTTTTTTTTTTTTTTTTTTTTTTTTTTTTGAAATACCAAACAATTTCAGAATATGAGTATAGCTTGTTATTTGAAGTATTAAAGTATCTCACATCACTTTGGTAATATTCAAGGCAAAGTCACCAAAATTATATTCTTTCCCCGTACGGGCCCCCATGTCCAAAACTCTGCTGACATTCTTCTGACCAGACCCATTCCACGGCTTTCTCTTCAGACGATTCAATGGGGCAGCCAGGTCTGCAAAATAGTCGATAAATTTATGGTACCACCCAACAAGGCCTAAGAACCGCTGGAGGGTCTTGATGTTAGTGGGCTTGGGATACGCCATTACTGCACGTGTCTTTTCTGGATCCACCTGCACACCCTTGTCCGAGACTACGTGGCCCAGGAACTTCAGCTCCTGCTGAAACAAGGCACACTTCTTGAGATTAAGAGTCAGTCCAGCCTTATTGAGCTTCTCGAGGACAACGTGTAGATCCCGAAGATGTTGTTCATACGTGGGTGAAAAGACTATAACATTATCGATGTACACACAGCAGAATTTTCCTCTCAACTCCCCTAGTACTTTCTCCATCAATCTCTGGAATGTTGCTCCAGCATTTCTGAGACCAAAAGGCATACATCGGAACTGATAGAGGCCCATGGGCGTTATCACGGCCGTCTTGGCCTTACTATCTTCGGACATGGCGACCTGCCAATATCCAGACTTCAGGTCAAGAGTGCTGAAGAAAGCAGCCCCATGCATAGACTCCAGTAATTCATGGATGATAGGCATGGGGTAGGCATCTGGATGGGTTTTGGCATTAAGCCGCCTAAAATCCACACAAAATCGAATGGACTCATCTGGCTTCTTAACTAAGACCACCGGAGCACCCCAGGCAGACTGTGAAGGTTCAATAATGCCATCCTTGAGCATCTGTTCCACATGGTCAGCGATGATCTGCCTCTTAAAGGGTGAAACCCTATATGCCCGGCAACGGACCGGCACCTCGTCAGTGGTGAAGATCCGATGTTCTTCAACCCTGGTCTTACCCAGAGGTCCCAGAGCATACTCTTGGCCAGGTTTGGAATAATTCCCTGACCTCTAGAGGGTGGTCTCAGAAAAACAGGAGACACGACTCCTGGTGATGGCAATGTACTCAAAGACCCCTGGTAAGGAACAGCTACATAAAGGCTAGCATTTGAACAACCTTCAGCCTCCTGCTTCAAGTTCCGCTCCAGCGGGTGAGACAGAAAAGAATGGAAAACATAGCCCCTGGGTCCTTTCACCCCATAGGTCTGGTCTCCCATATTAATGATGGTAGATGTTTTTCTGAGGAAGTCCAAACCAAGGATGATAGGGAAAGCCAGGTGGTTGTCAGCCATAACTGAACATCTCATCGACCATATCACCTCATGCCATAAATACACCATCTGTGTTTTTCCTACCGCTCCGTATGTCTTCCCATCGGCCAATGCAAAGCTTTGGTTGTCAGTCGGCGTCAATCGTTCTCCTTCACGAGCCAGGCTCCAGCCAGAGACTCTCCCGCATAAGTGAGTATGTGCATCCAGTGTTGAACACAGCATGGCACTGCTTTCCTCTCACCCCTGACTGGAACATAGAGGAGCTCCATTGTAGACTTCCGTCCCCGGTGGACCACTGTCACCACATCAGCATGTTTCTTAACCTCCTTAGAAGGCCCCTTGTTCCTGGTTTTTCTTTAAACCCTTCTCTTTGGCCTTTTGCTGGTCCACTTTTCCCCAGTATTCTACTAGACGAAGTGCAGTCTTTCTCCACCAAGGTTCCAGTCTGAACCAACTGGTCAACATTTGTGACAAGTACCCCGAAGGCACCCAGGCTATTCGAGGATTGCAGTTATTAAGGATTTTGGCACCTAACTCTGTCTCTGTTATATACGGCTTCCACCTCAAACAAAGAGCAAAATTATGCAACTTGGGTCCAAACAAGTCCGCTTGCTGGAAACGCACACCCCAGTAAAGCAATTCAGGTGGTAAAGATATTTCACATCAGCTTGACGAATGGCTTTATTCTCTAGAACCATAAGGAAAGCTTTGCTCTAACGCTGCAGCAAACAGACTGGCACGCATTTTTTCTCAAACACACTCACCACCATTAAATAAACTTCAGGTACACCTTGCCCCGTAATCAAGGGCGTCAGACACCTTAAGAGATACCCCAATATTACCAAATACCAGTAGACACCAAATACATGAACCAGGAATACATATGAACCATATACATGCATTCATCATTCATCATATGAACATTATCCATAATAATCCCATAATCCATATAATACGTTTCTAAGATCCATAACAGTTAATATATCAAGGGAACCTTTACATTAATGTGATAATGTTACAACTGTACCCACATAGTTGAATGAACAAATAAGGATTTTCCAGTATGGATAATACTAATATTAATTATAATGAAATCAGTTCAAGAATAAGTAGCAGTACCGGTAGTCAATTTGCTGTGATTGCATTTTAGTGTCTTTTTTCCATAGTGACGAGTCTAGAGAACATGTATTCCGTGACCTATGGCCGTGAATATACAAACCCGTGCTTTTAAAGGTATAGGCCTATTGTTTCTTTTGTTTTTTTTTTTCCTTTGGAAAATATATATACTATATTATAATATTCCATACATTTGTCAGAGTTTGATAGACAGGCAACTATCATATTTGTTAATGCTATTAAACAGATTAATAAATACATTATAATTTGTATTATTAAATATAGAATATGCATAGTAAATTATGATTCTATCTGTAATACAAACTTTATGGAAATTAAAAGAAAGTTTTAAAAGTGCTACATTATTTAAATAAAAATTTGACAAACAATTACATAACAATTTAAAAAAATTCGAAGTTAAAATCAATTTTAGTAAATAAAAACAATAAAAATATCCCATCCATGCGGAATTGTCAAAAACATGATTACTGGTTCAGTAATCCCTAACGAGTTGTATATATTTAAAATGTAAAATAATAATATAAAATGTTTTCTGTTGCAAGCTCACATACTTGATCTCATGTTTTCTCGTGGTTTATTTTTGAGCTGTCAAGCTGTCATGTTGAAATAATCAGTTCCATACCGTTCACACATTTTTTTAAATTTAATTTAACTATTTATTTATCTCGTGTATGGGTGTCCCTTATTTTGCCTCACTGGAGGTGGCAACCCTACGTGGATTAAGTGTCTGATTGTGAAGTTCCTGTTTAATTGAGCTGCAGATCCTGAACCAGAGATTGAAGCACGTCATTGTTCTCTACAGGTTGAGTTATTGTGGTGTTAACAGATGAAAGGTTTGTGCTGGCTCCTGATTTCAGCTCTGAGATCAAACCCCTCACACCTGAGTAACTGGATCTGTCATGGAATGAACTAGAGACTGAGGAGCTCAAGCAGCTTTCTGATCTACTGCAGGACCCTCACTTTAAACTGGAAATACTCGGTAAGATTTTATCAAAAGTCTTAACTTTGTCTGTTTTTTTTCTGTGGAGATAATGAATGATATAAAAATAATATATACGATAAACAGTTTACCATCAAGTAACAAAAATGGCAATATAAATATTAATGACAACTGCTTTCATATACAAATCTTTTGAAGAAATCATATGCTATTATCTAATTTATTATAGTGTTTCCTGAATGGAGAGACTGAAGAGTGTCATTGTTCTCTACAGGTTGAGTGATTGTGTGTAACAGATGAAGGTTGTGCTGCTCTGACTTCAGCTCTGGAGATCAAACCCCTCACACCTGAGAGAACTGAATCTGTCAAAGAATGAACTAATAGACTCAGGAGTAAAGCTGCTCTCTGATCTGAAGAAGGATCCACATTACAAACTGGAAGACGTTCTGAAGTGAGTGATGAGCTGATTAAAACTGTTCTTATTTTAATTGAAGGTTCATTTTGTTTCTTCTTAGTTCACCTTCCCTTGTGATGGTGAATTACACTCTATAAACATGTTTAATAAGAGTTTGATTCATTTATTTATTTTTAATAGCTTTTAGTAACATTTAAATATCTTCCAGTTTTATATCAAATAATTAAATTTTTTGCTTTAATCATTGTCTTTTTATCCCTAAATGATATATTTTGAGAGAATGTAAATTGCAATAGAGAGATAATGGTCAATATACTGTATATACTCACCAGTTTCTTTATCTTAAACAAAATAAAACTGAACCAATGACATAGGCAATGACATAGGACAGTCACTGTAGGATTATAAACAAGGGTCAATTAGCATCATCATTGAGCACCATCATTCCATGGTGACTGATGGTCCTCGCTTCCACTGAGGGGCATGGTACGGCAACAGTAGACGGGACGGGTCGGGGAGACACCATGATCAGGCTTGGGGTTCCACCGCAACAGTACCCTTACTCTGAGGGGCTGTGGTGTTTGCTGGAAAGTAAGCAATCAACGTTCATTTTCGCGCTGAAGAAAGCGACATAGCAAACAACAAATGGAATGACAGACAGACAGCAGATCTCGCGTCTTGCTTCTCAGCATGTTTGTCACTAGAAACAACGCTGGCATTAGGCGTTTCTCAATACCGAAGTAGCCAGCGCAAAGTCCCAACTCAGGAGAATGATCCCTGCTAATGGAACCAGCGTGTCTGAAACGCGGCACTCAGCTCGCTCTGGCTCTTCAACACCGGTTACATCTTAGGCAATAATAAACGAAAATATGTTATAAAACACCACTCTGCTTCTTCTCGATTTCAATACATTTTAAACATTATAAAGCACACAAATGTGGTTCAGGCAACGCATAGCCTATTGATTATATTCACTGCATGTATGTAACGTTATATTTATAACAAAACTAAATATAAAACACAACCCTGCCTCTTTTCGTTTAAATGTAAAAATATTAAACATATTCCAGGCAATATGTAATGTATTGCATATCGTATTGGTACAAATGTTGCAATAAACAACAGATTATCTTGTAATACAATTTAAAAAATGACAAAATTATCTCTTTTTGTTGCATTTCAGTTTTATCAATAATAGCCATTATAAAAGTATAAGTAAAAGGTACAAACAGATATACAGTAAAGCTTAAATAACATAAAGAAACAATTCAGTCAGTCAAATATACAAATTCAGCGCTCAAAGATATGAAACTTCACGTAGCCTTCTGCCAAAGCTATTGGCCAGGGAACGAATTATAGATTCACGAGACCAAAGATCACCTGTTAGGTTTATACAAGACAAACTATATCTCATGTTTAACCACTACAGAGACGTCCGAGTCAGCGGCAAACATCAGGATGACTAGCCGAGGAAAGGCTGTTCCAGGCGGGGGACACGAGCGCGAGCGTCCGGTGATCGCTTGAAATGGATCTCAGTCAAATTATCATAAATCTATAAATAAACCACAGATTTGAGCTTTAAAAAACTACTTTCTCGCCTGAAAACTCTTAAAACTACATTTCGTGACACAATAACAGTAGAATTATATTTCAACTGTATGCTTCTAATGCCCTTAGCACGCGCGAGTGACTGATACTCTGTCCACCAATCACCGTTCTGCAGTGAGTCTAAGCGCCACCTTTCAGGACCCTTTCACTGTGCCAGGTACCCCTAACGAAAGGGTACCCCAAATAGTGGTACGGTACGGTTCAAACGATCACATTCACAACTTTTGACAGTGGAAACGCAAATAAAACTGCTGCATTCTAACCGAAACCTGCTCAGTGGAAACGAGGCATTAGATGCTAAATCAAACAGCTTTAACAATCATGTATCACAACAGCATATTACTAATCTTTCACTTTGTCATCTAAGTAGTTTATTTGAGTTGATTTAAAGTTGTTAATGCAATAATGTCGCACATTTGTCTTACAGGTTTTAGATGTCAGTCTGGCCTTCTCTCGGACCAGCTGATGGAGAATAAAGCCAATACACACACAATCTTCAGAATCAACAGACACAAACCCACAGTGATCATGCACACGTGTTGGTTTAACTTTACAGAATTATCTAAATCTTCGTTCAAAGTCAAACAAGGAAACCTTTGACCAGATGGAACTGGATACAGTGTTTCCCACAGAATTAGATTCTATTCGTGGTGGTGTGGTGTTTTGGTACATTGGGGGTTGGGGGCTTATATGTGCCACAGGGGCCTATATGTATTGTAAGCATGTTATCAATAACCTTCATTGGAATATAAATGTACATAAGCTTAACTGCAGTAATCTGCTGAGGGGCACTGGCAAGAAAATTAGTGTACCCAGGCCTTATAACAAAAACCCTTGTATGGTTCTTGTTGATAATACTCTAAACATTAGTGCTGTCAAATTGAATGATTCATCAAAGTGATTAATCAAAAAATAAAAATAACTCATAATCCTGATTGATACCTTCCTGATTGATACCTTCCTGGTATGTACTATGCTGAATTTTATAGCAGGGCTCTCAATTTTTGAAAGGCAGCAGGAGTGAGAGAATCACGTGAACAATTTCAGGATATACAATTTTATTTATTTATTTTTTGGTTGTTGCATTAACTCTTACCCGGATACAATAATACTATTTTCTGATTGGCTATTTTATAGCAGCAATACGTAACTGAACGAAGTACATGGCACAA
>JAQIUQ010005084.1:0-21287 GCA_030378365.1 Hybognathus amarus
TGGCACATCCAATGCTTAATTTGTCTCCAGGTGACAAGGTTATGTAGACTTGCAATGTCGTCTGCATAACTGTGATAGCTAATGGTGTTGCCTTCCGTAATTTTAGCTAGAAGGAAGCATGTTCAGATCTTGATTTGCGGTACAGATGGAGCCTTGGGGAAACTCCACACGTCATTCTTGTACGCTCAGTATGCAAAACTACCTGTGGACAGATAGTAGCTTCTATTCTTTATAGCATGCATGCTGGGTAAGCTGAGCCATTTACCACGGTGGTAATCGACAATTCCACTTCCAACCTGTAGGGGTAACAAAGAGGAAAATACGTGAGTGTTCCTTTAAAGGTGCTGTAAGTTTTTGACTACTAAAGCATATACCATATATGTTTGAAACATGCTGAGTTCACATACTCGTTTCTCTGAAAAACATTTCTATAACCAGTTATTTTTCTTTGAATTGTGTGTTCTCTCGCAATTTTTGGTTTGGTTTGTTTTCGCACGTTGCCCTTTCACCCAATAGTATTTCAGCATCACAGGTTGCCAGTTGGTGGAAACGCAGCATATGGGAGCCAGTGGTCAAAAAGATTGCAGATTCTGACCTTAAAAAAAAAAACTCAACCCCGATATCACAGCCTGAGTGTGGAGACATTTGTCCAAAACAATATTTGATTTGGACCGCAGTGCCCATTCATACAAACTGTACCTTCGGTTCTCTTAGTCCCAGACTTTATGAGCTGCAGTAACTGTCAGATGATTGAAGTGCTGCTCTTTTATCCATTATCGTCTTGACTGCACTTTCTGCGGCATTCAGACAAAGATGGAGAGAGAATAAGTGACATGTAGAATGCTTTGAATGATTCGATAACTGTCTATCTTCAATTAGCAGATATTCTCATTATAAATCGGATTAAATCGCTCATGAACTGTTGTAAGAGATGGCACACAGAGTGACTTTCGATTTGGATTTGAAAAAGATGGTTGTTTTATTCTGTATTAGTGTATCATAATTTGAGCATGCGACATACATGTGCATGGATCAGGTGACACGCGTTCATTTGTGAGAACTTTGAGACTTTCTTTTTCACGTTTTTTAAGCATTTCACAATCCACACACAAACAACTACAAATGAATAGTTGATTAACATAGTTTGTTAGTCTAACTGCTTGTAAAAAATAAAAAAGTAAAAGTAATATAAAAGTAAATAAAAAAACACTGTTAGCATGCTAAAATTAAATGTAATTTGGTGATTGTTGAAATCATTGTTGAAAGCGATTTGTTTTTACATTCTGTAATGAACACACACACGGCAACATGTGGCATTTGTTTATATTTCAGAAAGCTGCGCTGGTTTCAGCATTTCGTCGGAGCTGTCAGGCGTTACGCAGGGATGCACAAAATGACTCAAGAATTTCTGCTATTTCCTGATGATCGTAGATGCCGGTAATGGAGGTTCTGCGTTCTTCACCGTTCCTATATTGGCGGATGAGCTGACCAGAGTACGGGACTCGAGCAAAAAAGGTTTTGCTTTTAATCTCAATCACACAGGAATGGTTGGGTGGAATCTCGACTCCATGCTCACCGAGTGCAGGGCCTTATCAAGTTTAGAGTTCGTTTCCGAATTCAAGCGACTCTGGTCATATTTCAGACTCAGTTTTCCACCTACATTAACTAAATCTAACATCTTCCCGGACACTGACGCCTCTATCGCTCCTCCAACCGTGTCGACGGTCCTTCAGGAACGCTCTTGATTTGTCTTTGCCGTGATCCAGCTTCACCACATGTTTTGGCTGGATTACAGCTTCATGTTTTTAGCACTGAAGTGTTTTATCAGTTCTTCCCTCTCTGACTTTTCCTCATCTCCAACTACATAATCATCAATTTTTAATTGATGTCTTATTATGTCGTTGTTTAGCGAGAGAACTTCAGTTTGCATGTTTTTTTTCTGGTTTAAAATTTTTTTGGCCACAGAATGGATACCAGTGTTATCTTTAGTGATGTAGTCACTTTTACAAAACTTTACTGGGATAAATGGAATCTGGCCACTCTATTGTATTTCTTCCCACGATTTCCACTCTAAAATTTCAGAAGTTGTCTTCATTCACTAGAAATGCAGGAGTCGGCATGTTAGCAACTTTCCACCTACTTCTGGACTTTGACTATCTCTAACACCTTATCACATTTCTTTGATCCAAGAATGTAATACTCGTTACTGCTGTCATCAGAAACTAGAACTGCATCTTTAGGTGGAGTTTTTTTGATTCGAACGAGCTCCAGAGTACTGCTTCACTCTCCAGAGCCTGGGTCCCCGTTCCCCAGCTGGACCACTGGTGTACAAGTGCACGATGATGAATGTGATGAGAAAGAGTCTGCAAGACAAATGCAATAGAAATACACAAACCGAAAACTGATAACTTATGTTCCAGTTACAATCAGTTTACAGTTTTTTACAATTGCTATGACAGATTTTTCAATAGCTTTTTAACAATTTCCCAAACTCTCTAACACAGTTAGCACTACATCCGGCTGTGTAAGCTATACTATTAACACATTTCTTGTTGCTTTACCAAAATGCATACAGTGAACACACATTTAAAACGTCCTGAACTTCTTTTACACACAAGCTCAAACAAGACCAAAACAATGGATTTTTACTGCCAAATTTACCATTGCTTTAACACTGTATGTCAGAACAGATAACACCATGTTCTAAACCTAATCTTACAGGCTAAAAGTCAAGGTAAACAGCTGTTTATATTGTGAATTGAAAAACAAATAAATCCCCTGTATTTTATTCTATTGTTACTGAGAAACAGCTGATTGAATAATGCAAATATGGGGCAATGTGTACCATCGTCCACAGGACCAAATGTCCCTCGAAATGGATATTTCATACCAGACATACATATTCGTATTTTTTTTTTTTATTGATCATTTCTACAACATAGGACACAAAATGCACACATTTGCTAAACCCAAACAAAACTGTAGAAAAGCTTCAAAATAAACTGCAGTGCAAAACAATCTACTGTATAAACAATCCAATATACTGTATATTGTATAAGGGCAGATCCTACAAACTGTATATAAAATAATGCAGTTTCTGTAATTCCATCTCATGTTAGTGTTTTTTGTGGCATTGTGCTATGATTGACTAAATGTCCCTGTTGGAAGGGAACATGTGTTAGTGTTTTGGTAGACATAGTGTATTGTGTTCGTGGTATTATTGTTTTTGTAAAATTAGTGTGCTAGAGTTTAGTTTACAGTGTGTGATTTTGAGCATGAAATTAACTGTTTTGCCAATTGTGTGTTGAGGTGTGTTGGTGTGCTTAAGAGTTTAGAAAATTTGTTAAAAGTATTGAAAAATATCGTCATAGCGATTGTAAAAAACTGTAAATAAGTAGCCTATATCTTCACACAGAAACAGCAGAAGTGAAGATGAACACACCAGTGTTGGAGATCCTTGAGTTCCCCCCAGCATACAGTGTGGAGATGTGTATCAGAGCAAAAAT
The DNA here is from genome assembly GCA_030378365.1 of Hybognathus amarus. NCBI lineage: Eukaryota > Metazoa > Chordata > Actinopteri > Cypriniformes > Leuciscidae > Hybognathus > Hybognathus amarus. Next base: position 3,507 of record JAQIUQ010005084.1, read on the forward strand.
GAAGAGCACGCTGAAACCCATCATCATCTTCAGTCTCAGTGTCTGTGGAATATCACAAGAGACTGCTGTAGCCCAGTAACTCTTTCTCCTTTTTTTAAATGTTATCGGCCGCCAGCACTTTTTGCCCATATTTTAAATATCTGAACATGCTATATCGAAATATGTTTGTCTATATAGCATTTGTCGGAGAATGACGTGTTCAGCGGAGTTTCCTCTACAGCGCATGCGGCAGGCCGCACAGTCTCGCGCTACACGACCAGCGGAGATGTTGAGCGAATCTGGGTTCTTCGTCCATTCTACTGTAAGAGTTGCGGCTGCAAGTGAGTTATGCTTAACTATATACAAAAGTAGGCCTATAACTCGATTTCAGCCGCATTCTAGTATAAAAATGTCACTCGTTTCTATCCAAGGCAGTGTTAAGTCTGAGGAAATTCATATAGTGAAATTAAATCTTAAGTCCATGTCCAACTCTAAATTGTAAGAAATTTATGTCTTTGATTTCATAGTAACACTTTACAATAAGTTTCATTTGTTTATTATTCATAACACCAACCATGATAACACATTTGTTACTGTATTTGTTAATAATAATACAACTGTTAATTGTTTGTCACAGTCATTGTGTCAACTAATGTTAACAAATACAAATTTTGATATTAATGTTTTAGTAAATGCTGAACAAGGAACTGTTCTTGTCTTGCTCTCCCCTGAGGAGGTCTCTGTCGCTCCACAGGTTAGGGGCGTAGCCAACATTGGGAGGCCCGCCCACGTCACTCACTGGCCCGCCCACGTCACTCACTGGCCCGCCCACGTTACTCACTGGCCCGCCCAGGCAAGTTTGATAAAAAATACATTTTTAGTTTATTTTTATTATTCAAATGTATTTAAGAAAATATATTAATATGTACCTGATTTATTGTTGACTGCTGTGTGTGTTTAATTCGTTTCCCAAATAAAATGGAACTGTCGAAGCAAGTTATAGAAAGCCTCCCTCCGGAACGTTATTGGTTGCTATGGTTGCTGGGGGTTCGACAGGAAAACGCTCACTGGCACTCGGCGCCACAATAATGGCTAAACAACTTTCTTTAATGTGATATATTTGTAAAAAGCGAGAGTTGAGGAAGAAGACACGCCACTGCCTTCATCTACCGAGTTCACACAGCCCAGTTCTTCAGACTCATTAACCCACAAGAAGGTTAGTCAGGTGCTGGCGACGGCCGCTTCTCTCTCCCTCTCTCCCGGTCAGCCTGACGCGGTTTTACCCGCCGATCTAACTGCGATATTATTAGTATTATTTTAGCTTACTTTACTTTTGGGTGAACTGTCTTTACACTGCTGAATAAAGCCTGAATAAAATAGACAGGTTATTGTCTACTGGTTTATCCAGCCTTTATAGAGCTCTGTTGGTTGAACATTATTGCCGAATACAAATATACTTGTTTTGCAGTTTGTCTATTCATTTTTCTACTTTCTAAGGTTAATTATTATTGAAGTCATTTTTTTTCTCACTGAAAAACTATAGGCCCACTCACATTTTCACTGGTCCACCCAAAATTAAATTTCTGCCTACGCCACTGCCACAGGTTATGATGGGTTGATGATAAAGCTCTCTATGTCAGTAATTATGGAGCAAGAACCCCATCATAACACCAAATATACATTGTGATAAAAAGATATAACTCAACTTCCCAAAGTGGTCTCGCCTGAACTAGGCCTATTAAAATGGTATAATCTAGATCTGAATTAGGAAACGTTAACTAGTTAGAAATATAGATAAGAACTTGAAGCAAGATAAAGAGAGTGAAGTAGACAGCAGAATATAAACATTTAAAAAAATTAAAGAGTTGAGATTAGCTAAGGGCGGATATAAAGAATATAGCCTACTGTGATGTGTGACATTTAAGAAAATCCAGCTGAAGTCCTAAAAAAAGATTTCTTTAAGTCCCTCTAAAAAACCCAGACAGTGTCATCAGAGCAGATATAAAACACTATTAAAACTGTTATACATTAAATAAATCTATGAAAATGTACTCCACGTGCTCTGCTGTTTCAGCTGAATCTGTCTTTTAAACTGTGCCAGCAGTTCTTGATCTTTACTGAATTACAGAAACCTCTCCTCAGTGTCCTCTGAGTATTTCTGAGAGACGAGGATGTCTGTGCAGATGCGGTCAGGAAAAAGAGTTGTCAGGACGTTTCATAGTAGCGAGATCCTGACACATGAACCTAAAACTATTCAGGGGTGTGTTTCCCGAAAGCAAAATAAGTTCCGTCGGTATCATCAGTTTCAGAGGAGTTTCAATACAAAATGATCAAATGTAAATATTTTTTAATATTGGATGTTATTTCCACAACTTATTTTTAAAGTGCAATCATAAATGTTTCTTTGCAAGAGCAAATAATTTCCAACTTCATGTAGGTCTTATTGAGTCTACTTTTAAAATCATCTTTTTTATGAATGAAGGCCAGTATCACTCATATTAATATAGCTACTCATGTCTCCATGAAAATGATTTCCCAAAATTTTTAAACATTTATTAGGCTTCAAGAAATATAACAACTTTTAATTTAGGGTAAAGCAATCCTCACTTAAAGCCATAATAAATAACATAATTTATCTTTACCTTTCTGTCTTGTATGGAATATAGCTAGGCCTACATAAATTGAATACGGTTATAAAACAGTCTCTCGCATGCATAAATTATAAATGAAATATGAACGAATTATAGATTAATCCTGATTAAAGCTACAAGTGTTATTTAGTCAAGATCAGTCAGTAATTTGCTCTGTTCTTTGGTTAACTTTACTGACAGACAGAACAAGAGTCTGCCTTTAAGATTTGCCACGTCTCATTCTCTCATGACTCTTTACTTCCATTAAAGATTTTATTTCACTCAATTAAGACTGTTCTTGTGAGGATACTCTGTGAAGAGCTGTGTGCTTTTGACATGGACACACGAACTCAATATTGCAACTGAATAGTAACTGAACAACTATAATGAACTATATTGATATATATCATATGCACTACATCTTCTCTTCCTACCGACAGCACAGGAGTCGCTATGTAACATTGTGCGCTGGTGATTGGTCAGGATCATCCAGGACATTTAGGGCATCCGTTATAGACTGATATTGACTGTTTTTGTTCTGTTTTAGCTGTGAAAATAGTTCTAATCACAGCAGAACCATAGCGCGTCTCACAGGAAGTGTTTTCATTACTAAACGATTCAGCATTTTGAACAAATCGGTTGAGTCAAAGATTCAATGACCCTTTTAAACAACTTCCTCATGCTTGATAAATCAGCCGTTTGAACGAATCGTATGAATGAATGACTCAAAGACTCGCTTAATAATCGACAATCCAATCAAATCATTTACAATAACAAATATCAGACCAAACACATTTCTGTTTTTATTCAGGAGTTATGGTATTTACAAAACGATAACTTTTGATAACAGTAGCCTATTGATAAATATATATATTGTGCAAGCAAGGACTGGTGGGAGCTGTGGAGTTGGGGAGGGAGACTCGTCCAGCAACGGGCCGGCCCCACAGTGTCCACCCGTGGCGCCGGGACTGCCAGTCGGTGTTTCCCGAAAACATAGTTCCAACAAACCACAGATCTCAACCTGTAGTTAGAAGCGGACATTCTTGCATAAATGTGGACTCTTGAGACATAAACAATAGCTGGACGGGGGAAAGCAACCCTTCCCGTAAAATCAGCCGTTATGGCGGAGCTCAAGCCTAAAGATACGTTCTCCTACTTTTTACAGTAATCTCAGAAACAAGCGTGCTTTCAGAGGCATCCTTTTCGTCCAAGGATGTATTCATTTATTTATTTGTTTATATTATTGATTTTGTTTTGTCTTCGAACCTTTTTGATTTACTCTGTTTCTGAAAGTGTGGTGTGGTCATGTGCCCTGTGTTGTTTGCTGTCTCTGTCTCTAGGCCTAATCATCAGCACCTGTCACTCGTTTGTGAGTCTAAGTGCAGTCCAGCGTTTGCAGAGGAGAACGGACTATCCATCTATCTATAGAGCCTTATTCAGAGCCGCGCCATGACAGGTATGAAAGTGAGAGTCTGTGAGGGATAGACTTACCGTGTTTCCAATGGCATCCGCTGTAAAAGCCTGAATAAAGCTCCTGAGATTACTTACAATTTTCCACAGCTTACATTGTCAGGAGTTTTTTTTTTTTTTTTTGTCATCTGACATTTCTTGGAAAGATGATATTTTCCAAGTGTTTCATGAGCAGAACAATCCGAAAAACACATTAAATAACAGTACAGCCCATTGAAAGAGATGCATGTCTATCCCTCACAGCCTCGCTTTCATTCTCATTAGTAAAAATCAAAGAATGGCGCTGCCGATGAATAAGGCGTATAAAATGTCAACCTATCTATATAGATTTCTTTCTTTCTAATATTTCTATCTATATCTAAGATATTATCTTTTTCTCTTTCTTTATTTATTTTCTGTCACATTTTCCTTTAGAGGCCTATAGACATCATTTCTAATAAGAAAAAAAAACGAACAATCTGTTTTTTTGGGACGTCCCATGAAGTATACAAACCTCATGTCAAACAATTTTACTGCAGCTTTTTGAAAAAAAATTAATATTCCAATTGAGAGGCCCATAAAGACCTCATTTCTAATAAGTAGAAAAAATCAATGGCCAGCTTTTATAAGAGATGTAACGTACAGTGTACACGCTCATTTGAAAACGATTTTACGGCAGTATTTTGAAGATGTAATTGGTGAGTGGGTGCTGGCGTCTTATAGATCGCTGCTCACCGTCGGATCGGTTGGAATAACGCGCCAGTCCCACTCAAACGCCCACTCTAGTCCCTTCCACGAGTTTGAGCAACACGTGTGTGAGTGAGTGAGCCGCTGCACATCTGTACTCATGAGATCTGAGTTTTTGTTGTTTTGATTTTGGAGAGGTTGATTTTCTGCCCCGATTGTCTGACCTGACTCGAACTCACCTGGTCTCGACCCAACCTCCCCCTTCCAGCACGTCTCCAAACCACTACTATAATAAACGTTTCCCTCAGTATCTTTCAGTCTCCAGTCATCTCTATACTCAGCTCCTCGCGCGGTCCAGGCTCAGCCTCCTCTCAGTGGCGTGGACACACTTTGGCCCCTGGGAGGCATGCCTCCTGGGGAGTGAGGAGATCTACTCGAACTGACGATTAGGTAGTATCTACTGATTGCAAATGAGGTCGTTATAGGCGTAGCAGAAAGAATTCATTTGAGGTTTGCTCCATTCCATAGCATTGTGACATTGATTCAGTAATGCACTTTTTCAGCATTTTTCAAATATATGCCAGTGGGCCGGAGTCCAGGCTCTGACCAGGGGTTTATTACCCTTCAGTAAACCGATGAAAATGCATTTTATTAAACAATAATGATAGAGAGGGCTTTTAAACCAAGAAGAAAGCATTGATAGCGGTATTCACAAAACTGCTGAAGGATCTCATTAACGCTTTATGAATGATGAATGAAGCTGTTGAAATCAACGACTTGAACTAATGATTAGTGTTACCAGTATCAAATCACCATAAAAATACTTCATCTTCTCTTGTCTGATCTTTTCGACTCACATATTGTTTTCCTCTCAGCAACAACATCTCAACTCTGCGTTACAATACTCACATTTTATAAATGAGGCCCCAGTATTCTAGTAATGGAATCAGTGCATGTGCCTGGAGGAATGCTACAGGGTACGAAATAAAATTGGCATTTGTATCAAATATAGGAGAATTTGCATTAAATCTGTCTGTTTTTAACAATATGACTGCAAGACGTTTTTTTTCTTTTTCAACTATAGCCTATATAAAGTTCCCTGCAACTTCCAAGTTGATTCTCATATTCTCATATCAATGCTCCAAATTCTCTATCAAAAGTGTCCAATTTTGAAAATTCCCGGACTTTTACAACCCGAGAACGACAGACGCTGCGTCAGCCTGACTGGACACACGTAACCCCTTACCCTGGTACACCCGGGCCCAACCCGACCCGCTCCGAGCGGGCTCTCGAATCTCGGGTCTCCGGCATGAGAGTCGGGCACTCGAACAAGGAGGCTGAGACTGCAGCCCCCAGCGTCTGTCGCTAGAGCGCCTATTGATATCGGGGAGGCTGAGGTTTACTCGCACAGCAACTACTAGCTGGCCTCCGTACATATACATTTAACTTGATTTTATTTTGACTTAATAGTATGCATATTGTTAATCACACAAGTCTAATTTTAATATTCATATCATATTCATTTTTCAGTATAGTTTTTATACTTGTTGCACTTCATTGTGTACAGATGTGAAACAGGTTTACTCTGCTGGGCCCTGCTGTGTGAAGTGTGCTTGTCGATCTATAGAGAGCTGTTTTTGCTGCTTCATCATGTTGTTGCAGAGACCAGGGACATTCCATTTCATCAGTGAACTTCATCCAACAAGTTAAAGTTGTTCACTTTCAACCAACATCATAGAGATATAAAGCATGAAAAGTCAGGGGAAAATCTCCAAAAAGGATTTTGTACTTCAAGAACATTTCTCACTAAGTCACACACTCATATTTCTTTTATCTCAAGCATGAATGAAATGGTGGAACATGAATGAACATGAATGAAACGTACTCAACATTTTCTCAGTTAAATTCTCTTCATAAAGTCTCTCACTGCAGAAATGTAAAGATATGAGGCTCCGTTTGTCCTGCAGAAATCTTTGCTGAGAAAATGTTACTTGCTAATTTATTTGACGGACATCTCTAGGTCATACATGGTTGAGCAATTTTTTTCCGACTCACATCAGTCTAAAGCGGTTGATGTCACGACCAAAGTCCCCACTGGAAGGTTGGTCACTGCGTTGCAGGCTTTTATTCTCAAAATGATCAATAAAAGACAGGGGCGCTTCTCTTGTAGCGACCAGTAAGCGTGTGCATATGCTATAATTTAGGTGAAGGGGAACCACTGACATCTCTCTTTTCATACAGATTACATAACTAAGAATAGTTGCTTTTTATATAAATTACTTCATTTAAAAGAAGAGAATTTCAGAAAGATTTTTGCGAGACAGAGTTAGCTGAAAGTGCACCCTCTTCATTTTATTTATTTTACAAAAACAGGTTTTGATATTAATAAAAGTGTACAAAAAAGGAAGACCCTCTATAGTTTATAATCATGTATTGATTTTATTTATATGACCATTAATGACGGAGTATTTTAAGTCTATGTTGCAGCTGTGTAAAAAAACGAATCAAAATGCGGGGTGCGTTTTCGGTCCTCAGGGTAACAGACAAAAACAGCAAATAAAAAGTATGGCAGTTACCATGTCGAGGATCAGACACATTTTATTGAGCTTCTGAAGACATAGCCCCCGACTATGAGGTAAGAAGAAGAGTTTCTTGTCTGTGATGACATGGGGACTGAGATAATCCTTATCTTTATGAGCAGAATAATCAGCTGACATCCAGTAGATCTATATATTTTATTAAATACATACAAATGTCATTTACGTCTTTTAGTTTGTCAAGAGATTTGTGTGTGAACAAGAGCGAAAGAGAAGAGTCGATGATTGAATCTGGAAATAGAGCAGAAGAACTCGAGAAAAATGAGAACACACTTCTAGAATCAGAAGCTAGACCAACTACAAGCATAGAGACAAATGAGACAGATTCAACAAACGAGTTAGAGCATAGAGCATTACAGCAGCTGTCGATTGAATATGTTCGATCAGGTGAAAACACACCTGGACCAGTGCTGGCCTGTTCTGCCTCGAGGCTTGTGGGCGCGCGTGTGTGTGTGTGTGTGTGTTTCTCCTATCAGGCAGGAGAGTGTGATCTCTCTCAGACTGAAGCTGCTCATCAGATCCACTGCTGACACACACGTCTAGGTGAGTGTGTTTCTAATAAAGCGCATTAGGAGCTCATTTGAAGACCTGTATTTGTGTTCATGTGCTCGTGGGTATGTATAGGCCATTTTTACATGACATATTTAATTTAAAAATAATTTAGTCAGTAATATTACATGCCATTTTGTTAAATATTTTTTAAACAGATGTATTTGTTGTGTAACCTAAGTCGACAGGACAGCTGAAATATGATGCGGAAGACAGACATAATGTGAAAAAGGATTTCTGGTGAGGTGATAGTTTTCCTAATATTGTACTATATTGAATACAAAATAAAAGTATTGTAGAAAAGAAAAAAGAGCTTTCGTTGAAATGTTCAATGCTAACATTAACAGTCACATCAGTGTGTACACAGCACTTCTTCAGCTATTAATAACACTACTTTTGACAAGTAATTAACATATATTTTAACGTTTTCTAAGTTATGAGCAAATTTTAAAATGTATTAAATGATTTGATATGTTTAGCAAACATTGTAGCAAAATTATTACTTAAATGTTATTTTTCCTATTTGCATATATATGTACTCAGTCACAATTGGAATAGGCTACATACTAGTCAGAACTGAATAGTTGATCTCTAAATGACAAATCCCCATCAAATTTTGAATTTACTAATCGGTCGCATCAGGAAAAGATATTCAAGTTTTATAGACTGCCAAAAGTTAATGAGAAGAGTGCCAAAAACTGATAAAAGAAGGCGTTTGTGGTTGAGAGAGGAACAGCATCAGCTCATCACATGTGTAAATGAAGCATTGACTATGGCTAAAATGTTGATGTAAAGTAACTTCACTATGGCTACATTCAGATGTCTAGTCCAAATCAGATAATCTGTAATCCGATTGGAATCTGATCTAAAAATGATCTCCACACTGTGTATTACAACACATGAATGGGAGTCATGGAGTGTGAACAGCAGGTGATTTCTGCTAATCAATGGCAGCCTAGGGGAACTTCAGAGGATTGAAGAGCCAGCAGGACTTGTCCAGCCACTCTGGCGTGTCATGGGCCCAAAAACAACAAAAGAACAACAACAAATTATGCTTTTTTACCAATGCATAAACCCTCCACTAACCCAGAGCTGCCGATTAAGCAAAACAAAACACAAAACAAAAATGAATGTACGCAATCATGGCTCGGAAAAAATAACATAAAATAAAAAACAAGTATGAAGATATATTTGCCAGTCCAAGCCTGCCACCACCACAAACCACTCATGATAAGACTAATTATCATCTTTGTATCAAACAATCCAAACACGCCTATATAGCCTACATTTGGATGCTGCATTAACAAATTCTTAAGAGAAATAAAAATCAATAAAAATTGAATTCGACTCCATGGCTGATTCCAAGTGATCAAGGGCTATTCCAATTTACAGGAGTTAATTTTTACTTGTGACCATGATGACTAATTTAATGATAGGTTGAAAAAAGTACGATTAACAGCCAACTATTATCTCTGAACATTTATTTATTTGTTTGAAATCTTGTGTTTTCAGGTTAAGGCAAAATGGCAGGCATTATTCCAGGCAAAAAATAAAAGGTATTGATTTCTGTGGACGTGAGCTCATACTATTTCATAATCCGCTCTGATCTCGGCTGCTATATGATCAGTAGATTTCGGACAAGGGTTCACAACCTCAGTATTCATGCCCTGCATTGCCCGCATCCTGCCTGTCACCGGAGACCATTACTTTGGGTGACTATTAGCTACTTCTACATCATTAAGGGTGATTCCTGCCGCAGAGTCACCTGACCTGACAGAAGACTATGATTCCTCAGTCTTCACCCTTCATCCCAACTGTCGGGCGGAGACCATTACCTGGCAGCCTTTGACTGGCTTTACATCATCTTCCAGAAGAAGGGCATTTACAGAAGAACAACAGACCTGAGTCAAGACTCCTATATCTATAAGAATTTCCCCTGCATCCCAATTGCAGAGATGGTCTCTACTACTGGGGTGAGCGGATCACTACTACTCTCCTCAAGCCAACCATGTGGGGAGTTGAATACTACAGAGGTGCAGATTTCCAGACAGACAGCTGTGCAGGGTGTCTATTCCGTTCACCCCGATGTCCTGAACTTCCTGCCCCGCGAGCTGTCCGTAACCAGCGGCCCAGCGGTCGGCAAGTGGGTGAACATTAAATCCGTTAGTAATGAGAGTCCCACACCGATGACATGGCAAAAGAAAGTTACCAAAAGGGTCGGATACAATAAAGAGAAGATGTCCCAGATCACACACAACTGGAGGATAGCGAGCGTCAGCCACGATCTCATCTGGAGACCTCACAGGGTTAATTACACAGGCTCAGTTCTCCTTCTCGGCAGAATACGGAGGTGCACGTGTGAACACTGAGAACGGAAAACTGGACAGAAGAGACTAAAGATGAAGAGACACTATCATTTGAGCTGCAGCCAAACGAGAGTCTGTATGTGTGGCAGTATCAGCTGGGTCTCGGATCAGAACCGGTGTTGTTCTGCAAGGATCTGAAGTTCACCGATCAGCCGAACCCTCAGACTGAAGTCCCGCTGCCGTCTGTTGAACACCGGCCTCGAGTAAACACCTCAACTCCGACTTCTTGAGCAATTATTAGATATCTGCTGCAAGCATTGCTTTAATTACAGCACATACAAAGTATAACATACTCAATTATTCATTATAGCAATAAACAAACGGACAAAATGCTGCTTTAAAAATAACCTCTGACATATCTGCTGCATGTGATTGTATGTAAAAAAATGGCTACATTATATATATGTTAGTTGTCCTTATAGATGTGCAATCGAATTCTAATAGTGTTTGATGCACAACGTCATAGAAGTGCTTTATCATGGGTCACATGGGCTTCACCTGTATCCAGCATAATTCATAATCTACTGTTAATAACCTGCATCTAAAATTATAATTCTATAAATTCATTTTGCATTAATCTTGTTGATCATCATAAGATTTGTATCCATTACTTTGTCTCTGCACGTCAGTTAACTCATAGTTCCCTTTCGGAGTCACTTTAAAGTTGATACAGAAGTGACGGAGAATGGGGGTTTGCATAGACAGCCAATCCTCTTCGAGTATTTAACAACGAGCCAATGGCATGCGAATGCCTTGGGCTGCGGAATTTGCATGGCGTTACTCCGCCCCACCCCTGTGGGTATGAAAAGGAGGAAGTGAACGCAACCGCAGTATGTTTTTGCTTCGGAGCCAAGAGCATTCTTCACTCCACAAGCCATTACTCACTGATCAAGCCTCTTCAGAGACGAGCGTCCTCTCCAGCGTTGGTGTGACGGCTGTACCAGCGGGATTCTGCTTTGCCTGCGATCTGTGCAGTGGTCTGCCAGACTTTCGCTTCTTCCCTGGTCGCCTCAGGCGCTGTAAGAGTGAATTTCCTCCTCTCCTGAAAAGAGCTGCACGTGGCACGTCCTTTTTAAAGATGGTTCGCCCGTGTTCTTCTGGATGTGGTCGATTCCTCTCCTCTTCTGATGGTCATGATCGCTGCTTTGTATGTCTGGGTCTTTGTCATGCTAAAGCAGCCCTCGTGGATGAGTCATGTTCCTTCTGTGGGAATATGACCATCTCAACACTGAGATTGAAGACTGAATGATCTTACTGTGGAGTCCCCGCCTCTGTGACCCCGAATCTGCTTCCTCTAACTGGGGAAGCTCTTTGGTTCGCGGCCAGGGTGATCTGTCGGTGACAGTGTGGCACGACACCCCGACGCTAGTTCCTCGGGCCACACCCACCGCAACAGTGTTGCAGCCAGCGAGCGCTGGGGCGTGCCAGACGTCTGCTTCTCGCATGCACCGTCTGCTTCGCTCGAGCGCTCCAGAGGAGGAAGTGATGTCGATCACAGCATCACAAGGTGGGCTTGATTCCTTCGGAGGAGGATACGCGCGGCGCTGCCTCCCTCGGGAGTGCCCAGGCGTCACCCGGTGTCTGATCCCGAGATGACGGCCATGCTCTTCTCCGGGCCGCCGTGGGGTATCGGGTTGGAGTGGAATCCTCCCGCCCCACCCCGATCACTCACGGATGGATGAGGCCGCCGCAAGCCCACAGCCAGACTCCAATACCATTTTTTTCCGAGTTGCATGCGCGGAACTGACTGAAGACATGGCAGGCTCCTTTGACCTCCCGTGTCCGCCTCGAGGCTTCCCCGCCTTTCCTCTCCCCTCGCGGCCGCCGCTGCCCATGGGATGCTGGGGATGCCTCCGGTGGAGCGCTGCTGTTCGCGATGCAATTGTGTCCGCAGAGTGCCTTCTCCCGTGGGCCTCCCAAGCACCCATCCGAAAGCCTGTAGGTTCTCGTCGCCTATGGCGCGCGCACCTATAGTGCGGCGGGACAGGCAGCCGCCGCCTTACATGCAATGAGCACTTTGAAGTTTTTCAAGCCAAACTGCTCAGAGACATGCACGAGGCGGGACTGACCAGGGCTCGTTCAATGAACTGCGAGCGGCCACTGACCTCGCTCTCCGGGCGAGCTAAGGTGGCCGCCTCGCTCCCTTGGTCAGGTGATGGCCAATCGGGCACGCTGGTGGAAACTACGTCTCTTCCTCTGGTATCGGCGCACAACCAATAAGAAACAGGCTCTCACTGCTCTTGACATATCCACCTCCCACCAGGAGGAAGCAAAGCTTCAGAAGGAAGGCTATACCATCCTCAGTGTTGATCTCAGTAGAGGAACCAGTGGAAAAGACTGTCTACGCATGGCACAAGAAAGAGGGATGTGGATCTCAGATCCAAGCCGTGGTTCTGCCTGATCAACCAAGGGGCCTTGATTGAGTGCCAGAAAGCTGGTGCCAACTTGAGTCGAGAAAAACCTGAACAAGGGCAACGACGGCCGTGAAATGCACATAGCCTACAAGTAAAAACACAGAATCATGCTGCCATCACAGGATCTTCTCCGGTTATCTAATTGGTTGCACTACATGGCAACTATAAGCACAATTGTTTCTAATGTCTAATGATTTCAATGTCACTCTTTAAAGCATGTTGTGACCGTGGATGTTGTCTCTTCCCTCAACCACACACATTTCATTTGGCCTTTGTGTTTATGTTGTAATCCATTATGAAATAAAGTCAACTTTAACCACAACTGAATGCTTTGGTGGTCTTTTTCACACTGTCTTTGGGATCATCTCTTCGTTACACTGCATGCACTGAGTCTGTCCCCTCATTACATACTCATATTTCAGGGTCATAATACCCGCACACTAATGAAATTCAATATTATCAATACAAATGAATTCAAAGGTCAAAGGTCCAAAAGTCTTCTTAGGTGTTGTTATGGAATATGCAAATGCAACCATTCTATTATTATTATTATTATTATTATTTTATACCTTTTTACTTGTGTTGCAGTCAGCCACAATGGTAACTTTATATAATGAAATTGTTTTTACAAAAGCAAGACACCAGAGGTTGTTGTTGAACGATTTGGTAAGAAAGTGTTGTATAATGAAGAACACTTGTAATAATCACTATTGAGAAAGTGGTTTATAGATAAAAGACACTTCAACTATAAGAGAAAAGCATACGTTATATGAAACTTTGCAGAAATGAAGAAATCCAATTCCTAGTTTAAAATGGTATAGTGAATCCAATAAAAAGCTGAAGTAACTTTAGGAAGTGAAAAGTATTGAGTAAAGAGTAAAAAAATAAGTTTTATTAAGTTAGCATTAAAACAGATAAGTTTTGGGAAGAATGTTGAGATGACAATCTTAATGAGTGCTAAAAAGAGATACAATTGGAAATCACATATAATGTGTAGTAGTAAAGATATTAAGTTAAAAATCAAACTTGAACAGCTGGAGAGATGAATTTGATAGACTATACATGTGTAGGAAATTGGAAATGTGAAAAACAAATACAAAGATGAATGTTAAAGGTGAACATTTTCAGATGAAAATGAAATTAAGACTCAAAGAGTAAGAACTGTCTGCAACAATGTCGAAGCAATCACAAATGTGGAGAAACTTAATAACAGACAATAATACAGTAACTGATCAGATGTCGATACTGTAAGATGTAGCAATGCACAAGTATGAGCACAAAATATTTCCAATCAAAATTAAAGGTCCAACAAAAGGCTCTGAGTTTGGTCATTACAGAGTTAGGTTTCAGTATAGCAATAAAAGGTTAGGGGAATATTGTCCCATACCTATAGTCCAGGTGAGATACAAAAATGACGAAGAAATAATCACCTGGGCAATTCGTGTTATAAGAAGGAAGATGTGCCATAACCAGCATATTAAATGACATGAGATTTTATTGGTAATTTGGCAGAGGACAGAGGAATTGTTCAGTTTGAAGAGATTTTGGACTGTAATTAGTCCAAGCATATTTGCAGGATGGGCTTGCTTGAGTCAGACACAGTAATATTATACGATTCACATGAGCATGTGAGCACATGACTTGTGGGAACAGTTGAACAAAGGGATTTGCACTGGTTATCAAACAAGATGAACTGATCCAGACCAATCGATGTACAATATGGTGACTCATAGTTTTGGTACTAAGATATTGTAGCTGGCACTAGGTTTATGTCAGATAACGTAAAAACAATACATCTCGTTTTTGCCCCCGCTACTGTAGGCTATAGGTGCACGCTTCATTAACATATTTCATCACAAGAATGCATTGGATCGACTAAATGTGTCCGCAGCTGTGATGCCATTTTGTAAGCAATACAGGAATATATTTATTTGTTTAACTAATAACATTTTATTGTTTTGTAATATACAGATCTGTTTGAATGAAATTTGCCAAATAACTTACTGGCCAGCTGGAAGACGACTCATACTGTTTAGTTAACCTTTCACAAAGTCATCATAAAAACATTAATTAAGAAGTGTTTCTCGACTAGCAATCTATTCAGTCATCATATTTGTGTTTTGATCTGTGCGAATTACAGAATTATAAGACTTGTTAGACTGATTTTTTCTATATTTCTTTTTGCACAAAACTCTCCAGAAAGTGCCATTTAATGGTTTATTTTTCAATTATTATTTTTTTACTTTTTTCGTTCTCTTTTATAAGACCGTATGGGGGCCCCATACTACCTTCGCCCCCAATTTGCTAAATCCGCCACTGGTTAGCATGAGTTAATGTATTAACTAACATATGAAGACAAGTCACCTTCATATAGTGCTTTTAACATAAATTGTTTCAAAGTAGCAAAGTAATATAGGAGATTACAGTAACAGAGATTATTTTGGCTTTACAGCAGCTCTAGAATAAAGTTATTGTAAGGCTCACGGAGAAAAGAAGACTTCTAGTGTGGGACTTTTATTTTGATAGTTATTGTAGAGTGCGATTCCCGATGCTTCCAGTAGGAGGCATTATTGCTGATTTATTTTTTATTTTCCATTACGAAATTATTTTCCAGCATTCTATCTGCATTCTACATGTATATAGGTGTGTTTGAGTTGTTTAATTTTTGTTGTTTTTTTTCTTCAAAATAATATATCATAGAGCTGTTTGTGGTGGGCTAAATTAAACGCTGAGTGGCCTGCATTAACTTTATATAACTGTAAAGAAATGTAAATTATTTTTTGTGCTTATTAAAATTAATAATAATAATAATAAATAAAATGATGCAATTAGAATAATAAGACAGTATAGGGTTGTAACGAATCAAATGAAATCTGTTGAGTTCAAAATCAAATGAGTTTTTGTACGTTTATTTTGCGTTCTTTGCAAGCGAGTTTCAGGTTTCAAGTTGCGAGAGAACGCGAAAGCACGGAAATAAACATTTTCCTCCCATCACATTTTTTTTCTTGCCCAGATTCATGTTTGAGTAAGTGTAATGAGTTGAGTAGCCGAAACGGGTCAGGGTCGAGCGTTGTTTCAACGGTAGCGTGGCCGAGCGGTCTAAGGCGCTGGATTAAGGCTCCAGTCTCTTCGGGGGCGTGGGTTCGAATCCCACCGCTGCCATCCCTTTTTCCGATATCTATGACAACACTATATTACACTGCGCGTTACATGATTTTAAGGAGAGAATGCATTGACGTCACGTTCCAGCCGGACAACCCCCCCCTAGCCTGACTGACTGAGTGGCAAAAGATCTGCTGCGTGACTGGATTTAATAGAGAGACACTGCGAAACTGCGTCTAAAACGAACAATTTTATTAATTTAAACTAAATGTCGATTTTATCAATTCGTTCATTAAACAGTTATTTCATTTGCATTATTATTCTTTTATTTTTATATATTCAAATCAAGTTTTATTAAAATAATGTATTATTTTAATCTAATGAATTAATGTATTATATATTTAAATACGCGTATTTACTATTTTTTTTAAAAAAACATGTTTTATTGATTATTATTTAAATCAAATATTTTAATCAATGTATTTTAATTTAATATTTTTCTTTTAGTTTTTTTACTCCGCTGCTGTACTCGCAGTGTGTCCTCCAGATGGCGCTGAAGGTCCGCGCTTGTTTTGCTCTGTCTTCTTCTCCTGTTTCCTGTGTGCGGTGTAAACTTCCGGGTCGTCGTTCCCTTAGTAGCGCACTGCTGGTTCTGCTGTTTTCGGAGGTTGTGCTGGACCAAGTTCTGCCGGCTTCGGTTCCAGAGTGTGTGGCGATGGCGGCTCTTCACCCCGGAGACCCGCAGCTGGTGTCGATGATCGTCAGTCACCTGAAGACGGAGGGCCTGTTCGATCAGTTCCGCAGAGACTGCCTGGCGGATGTGGACACAAAGGCAAAACACACACACACACTTACTCCACAACACACACTTACTCCACAACACACACTTACTCCACAACACACACTTACTCCACAACACACACTTACTCCACAACACACACTTAATCCACAACACACACTTACTCCACAACACACACTTACTCCACAACACACACTTACTCCACAACACACACTTACTCCACAACACACACTTACTCCACAACACACACTTACTCCACAACACACACTTACTCCACAACACACACTTACTCCACAACACACACTTACTCCACAACACACATTTACTCCACAACACACACTTACTCCACAACACACACTTACTCCACAACACACACTTACTCCACAACACACACTTACTCCACAACACACATTTACTACACAACACACACTTACTCCACAACACACACTTACTTCACAACACACACTTACTCCACAACACACACTTACTCCACAACACACACTTACTACACAACACACACTTCTGCCGCGCATACTGTCATGTACTTGTTGATAATCGATCACGAGAGTTTAGTCAGTTTAGCAGCTCATGTTGTTGAATCAAGATCAACATTGATCAATAATGTCAATATCTGACAATAATATCTCTTAATAAGATGATATTTAAATGCTCAGTTTGATGATCAAAGCTCTAAGTTTTAAATCATATAATGCAGTACAATGATGATTGACAGATGGAAGATCTTCCTCAGAAGCCTGATGATTATATTTGATACTCATGATTATGTCTGGATGGATGATCTAGTAAATCTGCTGAAATATTACTAACAATATCAAAGTTATTCTCACGTGTCCTTCTTAAACTCAGGTCATATTTGACAGCAGAGAGACGATGTTTGTACAGTTATTCTGAAATACTTTAACTGGATAAAGGAGATTATAGTTTACTCTGTGATGTTTAATAATAATGATAATAATGTAATAGTTTACTCTGTGATGTTTAATAATAATGATAATAATGTAATAGTTTACTCTGTGATGTTTAATAATAATGATAATAATGTAATAGTTTCACTCTGTGATGTTATAATAATAATGATAATAATGTAATAGTTTACTCTGTGATGTTTGATAATAATGTAGTATTTTACTCTCTCAGCCGGCGTGATCTGCACTTGCGTCAGCAAGTCAGATAACTTTGTGTCCAATC